>WOVY01010989.1:0-483226 GCA_013436015.1 Rhipicephalus annulatus
GAATACGTGCGCCATTGCCCAGCAGCCTTTAAGTGTGGCACATTAGTGTGCTTGTATAACCTCTATACCATCCACAATCGTAAATTGGGTAGCATAATCATGAGATTACTGAACAAAGTTTGATATTTGCAGATTTGTTTTGCGCAGCAGTGCTCGCTGTGCCAAGTTCCTCTCGTTTGGATTTCTGCTTCAATGCGCTTTTCAATCTTTAAATTATAGTGCGAAAGAGTTTCTATGATTACCATCAATGAAAGAAAAGTTATAACTATTCACGTGTCTCTAGATTGAACCATGAAAAATAAGAACATGTATTCACAAAGATGTTTGAAGATTTGAACCGAGTGCCCATGCAATAAGGAAACAATTAGGATGTGTGCAATTCACAAAGCTCAAGGCTTGGGACCTCCTTTCATGAGGTACTATCTCTTTTTGAGCTAGCTGAATTATGTTTTGCACCTCGAGCTGCTTGTCATGCACGGACTTACAGCGGGCACATATTTCTGGTATATTCGTCCTCTTCCTTGCGACGACATCTGTCGCAAGCCTACAACGTATGTCCTTCTAACAACGTTCCCCCTCAACCCGTCTCTCGTGATCTGCCAGGCATTGTAATGGAAGAAATGTCAACATTTCAAAGCACCCCCTTGTTCTACCTTAGCGCAACCCACTTCGTATGAAGAGATCGCTTCAATGCAATCCTCGCCGTCTCAAGTGCCACCACTGTGCCTGATCACGACCATCTCGCACCTCTATCGCCGTGTACCGAACTTTATCTTGCTCTAGCTTCCCCCTGCCCTCAAACGATTTCCATCCCATATCAACTTGTACTTCCTGATTTGGTGTATTCCCATGAGCTCCTAAGGCAACCCTACCTATTGCACGTTACGTTTGCTTCATTTTCAATTTTGCTTGAACTTCTGATCTTATGCCCAAGACCGCATTTCCGAACGTCAAATTAGGAACCATCGTCCCCTTTCCATATTCCTCCCCACACATCACACCTTTGTAATTACACAGTGCCCTGTTTTTCATCACTGCTGCATTCCTGTTACCTTTAGTCGTCACGCATACTTCGTGTTCCTTCAGGTACTCGGCTTCATTGTTTATCCAGACGCCCAAATATTTGTATTTATCTGATATTTCTTGCGTGACCGCCTGTATTCTAAACTAACTACTACCTTCATTATCATTAAAAATCATGATTGTGGTACTGAATCTTGAATCTAAATCTCTATCTCCTTCATTACCGCAGATGTCCATCAATCTCTGATATTCTAATTGTTGTCGGTCCTAAGTACTATATCATCGGCGTACATCTATGATGGTTGTGTCTGTTAAAACAGTTCTCCTTGTTTGACGAAAGAGACGTTGAAGCCAAGTCCACTTCCGTCTAATTTGGCCTCCAATTCTTGTAGGTACATCATGAATAACAAGGGTGGCAGAGGACACCCCTGTTAAAGCCCCCTTGACCTCTGCAGGGTTGGATACCTGTTTTCCCCACTTTATAACTGCCTTGTTACCTTTATAGATACCCTTCAAAAGATTAGTGACTCAATCTTTCAACAATTAGTGTGTCCAGTGTTCCCCACAATTCCTCTTAAACCACGCTATCGTACGCACCCTTGAGATATCCAAAAATTCTTGCCAGGGGAGCCCGTGTTCCTTTTCTGCTATTTCGATGCACTGTGCCAGTGAGAACAGATTGTTTTCCAACCTCCTGTGTTTCCAAAACCCATTCTGCAGTTCCCCCAGAACTCCCTCATCTTATATTCATGCCTGCAGTTTTTGTAATCCTGCATCGCCAGCCTGTAGACCACTGATGTTCACTGTTATAACTGTAGTTGTTTATGTCAGCTTGTCTCCTTTTGTTTATAGATCATGCTCTCCTGTTAAGTTTCCATCCATTTCGGACTTCACCATCGATTATTATTTGCTCACTGCCTCTCTCAATACCATGCTTAGACTTCGGATCTAAGTCTTTTGTCAGCATAATTGGAATGCCATCTGGGCCTGTCGATGTACTCTTAGGAATACTCTTCTCAGCCCTTTCCCACTCTCATTAGTGAAAGTGAAGCCATTGCGCCCCTCGTTTATCTTTGTCTATTGTGGTGCATAAAGCATTCTTCGTTGTAGTTTTTCTGTCACCCTTGTGTCCCTATATATTCAATAGCTCAGTCTTCTCCTAGCCCTGCACACAAGTTGGCAGTTATAAACCTCTGCTCTAGGCTCGTCTCGCTTTTAGAGGACTTTAGATGGTTCCAAAGTTTTGCAGCTGCCTGTCTATCTTCTTTACGTACTTCTGCCAGCCACTGAGCTCCCTTAATTCTAATCTTTTCATTGATCAGAGCGATGTATTCCTTTTTCGAGCTTAGAAAGATTTCCCATTTTCTTTCAACATAATTTGTCTGTTCACCCCATTGCTTGGCATGTCTGTGTTCCCTAGAGGCTTCGTGACGTTTTCCCTATGGCTCTAAACTATCTTCTTCTCACCAACGTTTGGTTTTGTGTCGTCTTTTCCAGGGTGACTTGTCACGTGCCTTAGCAAGCTCTAGCTCAAACAGTTAATTAGATTCGTGTATGTTCACACTGTCTTATTACCTCTCAGTGTTACTTTTCTCGATTTGTTTAGTAGCTTTTTATATTTGGCTTTATAATAAAAGTTTTCCTGTAGTTCGTCATCTTGCTTACTTCGCCACTTTCACTGCTCTTCCAAAACTTAGCTTGACACGGTTGTAATTCACTACGAAGACTTCTGGAGCCCGCCTTCATCTATGTTCATTCCCTTGAGCTTATCTTACATACTATGTGATTATAATGCGTCACACTGATGTACACAGAAAGCCTATGGGAGCGTCATCTCTAGGCAGGCCAAGTCGCTACATATCAGCGATAATTTGCTGCGATTCTTGAGTAGCGCAGTGTCATTTTTAGCCGAGCAGCAGCGAAGTGCTCAACTCTGTCAAGTGAAGGGTGGAAAGCCGGGTAGGGAAGCGTTTGTGAATACGGCGGTAAGGTTACGGAATGTACGTCACCAGTGAGTATTATCACATGCTTCATGGAGAAGCGTTTACGTTCAAACCCTATTTCTAAATAGCATGATATCACTACCGTTTTTAGCGCTACCCCTGATTATCTCTGCCATGTTTTAGAACACAGTGCAGTAATTTTTAACACTTTGAGATATGTGAACAGCTGTGTAATAATTATGTTGGTCGTACTTTACTGCAAAGTTAAACATGTCAATTTTGGTGCAAGTGGGAGACATTGCATGCTTTTAGTTACTCTTTACCTCTCTATTTTTAGTATGGATATAGGAAGTACTGCAGAAAGAGTCCGGTGTGGGTTTCTTGGAACATTTTTTTTAATCCGCAAGGCCAGCCTCTAAAGGCACGTACACTTACTTTTCTTGGCTTGAAGGATATCATCTTTTTGTGTACCTGTCCTTGAAACCTGAGTCAGCCGACTTGCCAAAATAAATAAGATAAAGCAAATTAGATGAACTATGCATTTCACCACAAAAAAAATCACGGCAAACTTTGCTAAGCTTCTTGTCTTTGGATAAGATGCGAAGGGCACCATATTGCGTTAGGATTAGGATGGTAGGTCCAAGTGAATATCTATTGTTGTTTTTAAAGTAAGTCAAGTGCATAGTCTCACGCTCGCGCTTCAATTGCTACCTATTCTTCATGCGACCACATTCGTCATGTGTGTATGAAGTTCCTTACTGGCGAAGATTTGTTACGATGTCGCTTACGCATTTTGTACTTCAGAGCAGTACTTCAGCTTCGACGTGATTTTAACTGAACAGGTCGCTCCTGACACATTTACGGCCCGCGAAGCAGTCATGGGGGCAGTGAGCCTGGGCCCTGCAAAATGGGAAAATTACACCAAGAAGGCCGGAAAGACGCACTACGCCGCCATTTGTCAGCTGAACGTCACACGCTTTCTTGACCACCCCGAGTGTGCCATGGTGCATCAAGGTGACAGGCAAAACTTCAAGGTTTGTCTTACTCTATATATTCGGTCTCTGCGCAATAATATCCACACAGGAGATAAGGGGCGTCAATCTAACATGTTATGTTTTAACAATGTAGTCTTTTTTGGACAGTTTTTTTTCGCAGAAGGCAACGCCTAAGTGTCTGTGTGCCAATTTCCAGAACGAAGGAATATAGTGATGATGTGACTGACACGAATAGCACTAGTCATTCTGAGAAACGATACAAAGTGGTTCTTTCATTTTATTTTCTGATAGTGTTGGAGTGTGAACCTGTTACATAGTGTGGTATTTATGTATATATATATATATATATATATATATATATATATATATATTGTGAGCAGGTATTCACACGCGTCATCTTAATAAATGTACTTACTTGTCATCATCAGTCTGACCAGTGTTGTGGGGGGCAGAGGCTCGGGAATCAAAAGAAAAGTCTTGCAGTCAAAACGTTACCTTACAAGTGGTGGAGAGTGCTTTCCGGTCCCTTGGTTTTTGCTTTTTGTCATCTTCGACTTAGAGCTCTGGTCGCGTCGCCGACTGCGCAGTCATCCCACGGTCATGTCGCAAGACGAGCGCAACGACAAGGCTCCATCCACCCCACCTACACTCCTAGGCATTCCTTCTTTCAACTGTCACCGCCCCACAAATTGATCCCCTGATGTTCGCTGGCCTTCGCGGTAAAGTCGTTGAAGGCTGGTTGGATGAGTACGACCGTGTGAGTGCGCTTAACTATTTGCAAGATTCGGTGAAGCTGTCCCGCGTACCGTTTTATCTGACGGGGTCGCTAAGACATGATTTCTCAACCATCAGCTGGATTTCCCGGACTGGCCTACCTTTAAGCAGCAGCTCCGTCAGATATTTGCCAAGTTTTCTGCCCATGCAGACATAGCCAGACGGAAGCTTGCTGGAACGTGTGCAGCACTCTGGCGAGTCGTATACCTCGTACATTGAAGATATCCTCTCCCTGTGCCGTCGCGTCGACAGCTTGATGGCGGAGCTTGACCGCGTTCACCACCTGCTCAGGGGCATCGTCGCCGTCGCAATTAACGCTTTAGCGGCATAGAACCCCTCTACGGTCGCGGATATTGTCAGTACCTGTGAGCTACTCGATGACCTTCAACTTATACGCTTACGACCTGACACAGCAGATCTCAGGCTAACGCAAGACAATGAGCTCCGTGCGTTCATACATTCCATGATCCGCGAAGAGCTGCAACTCCAGACCACCTCGTTGTCTTATGAGCTCCGCATGACGCATTCTGCAGGCAGCCTCTGCAACATCGCGAGGAAAAAACTGGCGTTCATGACGCGTGAGAAATTCCCGAGCTCGCATACCACTCCAAAACCGACGTACGCTCAGGTGGTTGCAGCGTCACCTCTCAGCAAACACCGCAGTATGTGTCAACTACGCAGCCTTCACCTAATGTCCTTGCCTCAAAGGCAACGCCTTCTTTCCAGGCCTGGCGTCCATCTCGACCAATTCGCTATCATTGCGGAATACGTGGCCACATCTCACAGTTCTGTCATCGACGTCAACGAGACGAAAAGAGCGGGCATGGTGACTTCGAGAAAGATGAGTTTGCCCTGCTCCACAGCATCGCCACCCATACCAACGGTACCAACGCCACTCACTATCTCCACAACGCTTCGATGCAGTCAGTACCTTCCGCTTCTCGCGCCATCGTTCCCCGTCACCTGTGCGCCGTTCCTCGGCACCACTTCGTCCGGCTGCCATGACGTCTGATCATCGCCTGGAAAACTAAACAGTGCAGGTTCAGGAGGGAGAGCTGTATTTTACGGACTGCATCGAAATCCTCCGAAACGCCCGTCTAATGTACTTTCAGTGTGCGTTGAGGGTATATGGACTGAAGCCTTGGTGGACAAAGGTGCATCGCTCTCAGTTATTAGTGTGGACTTGTGTTCCCATTTGCGCAAAGTGAAGACAACGTATGAGGGCCCTCCCCTTCGCTGTGCTAATGCGGTGTCTGTTCAGCCTTCTCGTGCTTGCATAGCACGAGTTTTCATTGAGGGCATCCTTCACCATATACAGTTCATTGTTCTGCCATCGTGTACTAATGTGCTCATTTTAGGGTGGGACTTTCTCTCCTCAGCTTCAGCCGTGATATCTTGCCGTCAGAGAGTCATTCGCATGTCAGATACCGCGCTTTTGTCTGATAAAGGTGCTAATAGCCAGCATTTCGTCATCGCTGATAACTGTTTTATTCCTCCCGGTAATGAGCATAATCTCACCCTGACATCAGATAAGATCAGTACTTGTGTTGTGTTCCTAGCACCGTGTGGACGCTATATCTCTGGTGGACTTACCATCGCTACTAGCCTTGTCTGCTTTCGCGATGATAGAGCATTAATTACGGCAGTTGACCCTACTTCTTTGCCTGTTGCACTGCCCCAGGGCACCAGTGTGGTCTGCTTCACAGATACCGAACCACTTTCTGGGGTGCCCCTTCAGGCAGATGCGCCATCTTTCTCTACGAGTACTGATGACCATACTACAAAGGCTGCTTTAACAGCCACAATAAATCTCATCTCACGACAGCGCAAACGCAAGAACTTTTGGGTATGCTTCAAAACCTCAGCGCTTCATTTGATGTCAATTCCAAGCTTTTGGGTCGCACTTCCGTCACCGTGCATCGAACATCAAATGAAACGGAAGGCAATACAATTGTACGCCGCCGCCCATATTGAGTGTCGTCCGCAGAGCGGAAAATCATCGAGAACAACGTTGCTGATACGTTCAAACAAGATTTATCTGGCCTTCGTCCAGCTCGTGGTCATCACTGGTGTGCTAGTCCGAAAGAAGGATGGTTCGGTGCGATTCTGCGTCGATTATCAAACACTTAATCAGATCACGCGCAAAGACCTGTACCCGATGCCACGAGTCGACGATGCACTTAACTCCCTGCAAGGCGCTGAACTTTTTTCCAGCCTCGATTTACAGGTCTGGTTATTGGCAAATACCTATGCACGCAGCAGACAAAGGAAAAACTGCCTTTGCAACATGAAACGGGCTGTATGAATTCAACGTGATGCCCTTCGGTTTATGTAATGCTCCTGCCACGTTTGAACGCATGATCCAATGAACGTGGCCTTAGATGGAAAACATGTCTATGCTATCGAGATGACATCTTCATTTTCTCCTCTTCTTTTCGGCAGCATCTTGATCGTCTGGGCGAAGTTTTGACGTGTATTTATAATGCTGAACTTCAGCTAAAGACAAAGAAATAATGCCATTTCGCCTAACTAGTACATCAAGGTGTAGGGCCACCTTGTCAGCAAAGATGGCGTTCGGCCGTACTCTGCTTGCTGCCGTGATACGCTTCCCTCTGGCCAGAAAATCAGAAACACCTACGATATTTCCTGTGCCTGGCGTCCAACTTTCTCCGCTTCATGAGTCATTTTGCTGCAATCGCGTCGCCACTCCACAAGCTGCTAACATCTGGATCAGCTTTCACTTGGAACGACGACTGCGAGCGTGCCTTTCAAGCACTCAAGCATGCTTTAACATCCGAACCCTTTCCAGTGCCATTTCGACGAGAATGCACCTACATGTCCTCACACCGACGCGAGTGGCCATAAAATTGGTGCAGTTCTTCTACAGCGGGAATGCCACTTCACGTGAAAGAGTTATTGCGTATGCTAGTCATACTCTTACGGCCGCTGAACAGAACTACTCCATAACTGAGCAGGAGTGCCTCACTGTAGTTTGGGTCATACAAAAATTTCGACCGTATCTTTACGGACGGCACTTCACAGTTATTACAGACCATCACGCCTTGTGCTGGATACTGTCACTGAGAAACTTGTCAGGTCGCCTCGGTCGTTGGGTGCTTTGACTAAAATTGTAACATTTTGCCGTCATCTATAAGTCTGGCAAAACACACCAAGATTTTAATACTCTGTCTCGCTGCCCCCTTACACTGTCATAATTAAGTACGTTAGCTGATTGCTCGTCCGGTGTGCAAGGTACTGCGTCACCCCTCACAGTTTAACACCATGCGGTTATCGACACGCCGGCTTAAAATCACTACACGTGGCAAAAACTTGCCACGTGTAGCGATTTAGGTTAGGTGGCGATTTAGTTAGGTGTCGTCATCTGGTCAAACTGGTTAGGTGGCGTGGCAAAAAGGAAAAGCGACGAGAATGCTGGGGAAGAAAAGGTGGAAGGCAGACAAGCCGGTTGCCCGCCAGAGACTCCTCGACGAGCCATGTGGCAGCCATTCTTCATTCTTTTAAAAACGTGCGGTACGCAGTGCATGTGGCCCCCTCAGTTCTCTAATGAAGCGTTGTGCTGCTTGCGAAACCATACGATGCAAGCAGGTTGAAACTCTATGGACACTAAGGAGAGATAAGCAAAGCGCGTTCAACCTGTATACGTTAGTTTCATTATGTTTTTTGCAATACTTGGGCCTTATTTTAGCGGTTTTTGTGAGTTTTAATTTTTCTTTAATATCAAAAACAGGCAGAAATCGGGAGAGATGTCTGAAATGGGGAAAAGTTTCTGAACTCGATCTGTCAAAGGAGTTATCGGACATTTATGGGGTAAACGGTGCCAATACACTCATGTCCATACACCTCTCTGTTGTGAAGGGTACGGCCGCATATCAACATCATGATCGACACCTTCCTTGAAGCTGTCGTGCAGCGAGGCGCTTTTGTGTTTTTAAGTGCTTTGAGAACATTTGCGCTTCGAAAAAATTATGGCACTCATGTATTACTGGGAAAATGTGAGAAAGGCGAAGGTGGTTATAGAAATAAGCATAAATATTAACTATATGATGGGTCTTCTTGTTAATTACTGAACATTCTAACTCATTGCTAAACAGTAAATATTGGCAATCGCCATGCTAGCACAAATATTAGAAACATTTGCATCAATTGACGCACCTGTGATAAGACGCACTTCGCATCTCGCACTTGAAAATACAAGATACTCTAGAAGTATTGTTGACGCAGAAGTCGTGTTGACCAGTCAACTGTGCACCAGACACTCCTCAACGAGTCGCACAGGCCGGAAGTGGCGTGGTGAGCATGCGAGCAGTTTTGCCCCCCAAAAAGGGCGCACATGTTATATGTACTATTGTAGGCAGTGCACCGCTGCTCTTTTCGCATTACCATCTTGCAAACGTCTCCTTACGCTATTCAAGAGCCTCTTTCACTCATTTCTTTTCTTCAATTATTTATTTCCTAAAACTTTATTACTTTCCTGAAACCTGGCATTTTTAAACCGAGGCGGGCCGCGTCCATGTCCGTTACGTCAGGCCGAGCCTTGTGGCGCTTTTGTGGACCTTCTGAACAGCCCGTAGCTGCTCATAAAAAGACATGCTTTCCACCGTCTTCTGCCAGTAAAGCCATTGTTCTTCCATTCACTCAATCTAAAAAAGAAAACTTATGTTAAGAGCTTCTTGACTACACGAGTAGCAAACCAATGAAGAAATAAACTGTGGACCATCTCTCTGAAGAAAACCCTGATGGGATGCGAACCAAAGCGCGTGGACGCGAGTAATGAAAGAACGGTTTGAAAGCGAAACTGTGTGTAGAATTTATTCGAGAAATGTTTGAAACGCAAAGACACGGAAGGCGAGACGCGTCTAAGACGCTTGCACTCGGCTTCCTTGGCTCGCGTCTCGTCGGTGTTACCCGCGCGCCGTCTGTATTCTCGAAAGCGATCGGAGTTCTTGACTCCCACCTCGTCGGTGTCGCTGGGTTTCACTTATGTGATTCTTCTGTGATTCTAAGGAGAAAAAAAAGTGAGCCCGTAACTGTCTGCATCAGAGTGCGACACCTCAACAGTATCTCACGAGGGATGGGGGTAAGGAGGGATTAAAAGTAAACAGATAGGGAGAGGAAGGAGAAAGTGAGGTGCAGGGACAGCAAACGACGGAACTAAAAAGGAGAGAAGGAAACATGGACACGGTCGCAGGAGTCCGAGGACGGAACACCACTCAGCGAAAGCTCATGTCGGCGGGAGGAAATGGCGTAGAGGGGAGCCCAGTCGGCCAGAGCTGCGCTGTCGTCGGAAATCGCGGGGGCACGAGTGGTCGGCACAAAATCCAGTAAGCGGGTCCCCTGGGTTTCACTGGCAACTGCAGGCGTTTGACTTCCCTGGCTCACGCCTTGAAGGTGTTTATGTCGGACATTCGCGAAAGTGATCGGCTTCGCTAGCCTTCAAAACTCTGGTGACAGCCGGTAAAGGTATGCCTACACTATCGGAAAAGCATGCCGGGACAGCGAGCCGCCCGTTGGCGGGATCGCGCTGTCCACTTTGTCAGGCGCAACGAGATTCTCGAGCGCGCCCGCTGGTTTGCGGCTTCTTCTCGCCGACTGATGAATAGAGGTGGTGTGGGTGAGATGACTTCCACGTGAGGAGTGGGCTCGAGCGTTGCGAGTGGTGGAGAGGGTGAAGCGAGAGAGAGCTGACACGCTGCGAGCTGGCGGAATGGGAGTGGTTCCGACAAAGGGACAGCGTTACATAGGCTAGTGCAAGAAGGCTGCTTTGCATCTAAAAGTGCTAGATATCTTGTACTTTCGAATTTAAGCGCACGCCAATGCACTCTTGGTGGCCTAAATATACCGGAGCCTTGAGCTACATCTCCGATAACCTTGGCTGCTTCAGGACATTAACCCCACAAAACAACGCAGCCAAATAGCATACACACGTCAATATACAAATATTTAACAAACTCAGGTCTAATACAGGCCTTACTCTCGCCCAAGTCCGACCCAAGACTGAAGCTCATGAGCCCGAGCCAGGCCCGGCTCGATCCCAACAATGCCTTAACCGGTGCGGGATAGGCCCATGCTTTGCTCTTCACTGAATTGCTCACGAAAACATGACAGGTTAGGTTGTCATCAGGCTTATGACAACCGATTGCTGTTTGTGCTTCCATCGTTATACTGTGCGTGTAACTTTCCAACTAAATAGTCAAAACTTATGCTGACTGCTTAGCAGTTGTAGTTTTTCCCATCGCAATAGACAAGAAATACCTTATAATTTAAAGATTAGTAGAAGTTTAATCTCTACTTCATAGAAATTCCTATAAGAGGAAAGGTTAACCGTTCCCTCGCAGTAGTCGTTCGTTATTTATTTTAAATTGATGTACGAAATATTGAAGAGTGACTTTTGCGACTTGGTGGCCAGAACGCTGTTAGAAGTGCACGTACCCACGTTGACGCCTTTTGTAGCCCTTGTGCTAGCTGAGGTTAGCGTATGCACAGATTCAGCATATACGAATCCCGCGCAAAGGTGAAACCAATGAGGATAAGATACGCACAGGTACAAAATATGTGCTTCTTCCTAGCGTCATCAATTGAGGGCAGAAACGCCGAGGCATGCGCTTCTTACGGGTAACCTGCATCTGGGCTCATGCATATACTTCTTCAGCAACGCGGGAAGCAGGGATTTGTGTAAGCAACTTGAGCCATGAACGCTCAAAAGCATTTCAGTTTTCGTTTTCATTTCTCTCCTTCCATCCAGCGTCGAAGTTCAAGGTAGCCCTTACATACATAGGGTGAGATTAGCCTAACATACTTATTTCTACCACTTACCTTTTCATCCAGGTGGCCACGTTCGCAGGACCCCTGGAATTGCAGAACCGTATGCGAAAAGCTTACGACGACGGCATGGGAGACGTACCAATTTTCGTCTACGACATCGACTTGGATGATTTCAAGGGTTCTTGCCCGACCAGAGTGATGTCGCCACTAATACGTACTCTAGCAATCACTGCGTACAAAACCTAAATCAGAGAGTCGATGTGTTCTTCGTCTTTCTCACTTGATGTTTTCGCCTCGACAATGCGACAAACGTTTACAATTATTATACAGCACAATAAAGCACCAACGTTGCACCCCAGAGTTTATATGTATTTTCTGGAAATAATACACAAACCTACAGGTAGCAGCGGCTTCCCTTTAGTCTTTTTAGAGGACCGTTGCGTGAAAGTTGGAACTAATTTTGTGCTTGCACTTATTGGTGAGTGATGGGTGTGCCCTTTGGATATGCCAAGCAATTGTCAGTGAACTGCAGACACTTAAACGTTTGTATAAATGTATCTACCTAGCTGTATACGTCTTGGTGCACTCGTGCACGATAACCTGCGTATCTAGAGGGTAAGCCAAAATTATCATGTTAGGCTACGGGGGTTTCACAAATATGTCTGGATTGGTTGTCACATGAATAACATGAAAATCCTATTGTGTGCGTCGTCAAATCCTTTCCTCGCGACACGGGTGGCATATACTTGTAATTATCGTCGGTGTATTTATTCTTGTATGATCAGACTTTCCTTTTGTTCATGTTGATTCTAGTCTGGAATGAGAATCTGTATTTCGAAAGTTGCGTGTTGATAAATATGAATACTTTCCTACTGATTATTATTATAGACAACCCAGGGCCTCTTGTGTGCAGTTTGCTCAAATGACTTCTTTTTTTTCATACAGTTCAATGCAAACACATTATATTCGAAGAATTGAACCTTCCTGTTATAGACTGCAGGTCGAGTAGTTTGCTGGCAAGCAGTGCAACAGGTGGTTTATACGGAGCCTTCTTTGTATTTATGCATGAGAAGGGCTTGCATGAATTGGTAAGAGATCGTTCGCCTATTGACAGATCTCGTAAAATGCTACATTTGCTGTTTTGTGATGCACAGACCAATATATCGAACAAATACTCTTTTCCCGGCTTCAGCGATTATAACGGTAAAGTAGCAGACGCTGCTGGTCGCATTGTGGGTGTGTTGAAAAGAGGCCTTAGAATAGTGTATCCCGATAACAAGGCACACTGCACTGCACAAAATTTAGCTGTAGAATCTTCCTTTGATCTTTTTGGCACCTTCGCAGATAAATTGAATACAGAAAAGTTGTGGTGTTTACTCTAAAGATTGTTGACACGAAATTTATTACTTATCGTTTTTGGCACCAAATGATAGGTCAAGCTCCTCAGAGCGTCGGAAGCGTACCGGTAAGCGTGTGTGCGCTCTGAAAAATGAAATACAGCATGGGTTTAAAAGCTTGTTTTGCTTCCTACTGTATTCTGACGTCACGACATGGCACGAGCAGCGCCACCGGATGGCAGTGTGTTATGTGCACGCGCAAGGTTTCGCAACGTATTCTCGCCTGCTTGTCACGTCTTCGGTCGTTTGCTGCGCGCTTCACGTGTGGCAAATGCAGCAGCAGGGGGGCTCAACTTTGGAATGACATGACTTACTAAGGCGGAGGTTCCTCGTCGACGATCCGAAGTCAGTCAGCAACTGCATTTTGTGCGTGTACGCATCCAAAGTGGAGTGGAGCAAACAGAGTTAACTCCGATTGGTTGGCGACAAGTCTTTGTTTTGTTCACGGTGAACGAAGTCCACCCACCCTTGTCTCAGCGCTGCATCGGACTGGAATCGGTAGAGCTTGCGCAGATTAGGAGATTTCAGCTGTGTAATGTTTTACGTTAACGCGTTACCGCATACCACTTTTCGTTTATCGTTACCAGAACGCATCTTTTTAACGTGTTGACTCCCAAGATGTAAACGTTTATACGTAAACGTCTAACTTTACGTTTTTGCAAAACATAACTGGTGATTGTAACTGCATATAAACTACATTCAACAGAGAGAGAATGGAATCAACGCTGCAGCAAGATAATAAGACGTTTTGTATCGTGTACGGTTTCCTCGTATGGATGAAACGGTGAAGAAAAAAGACAAGGTAACTGCAATGACGGTGTCCACACATTGCGACACTTCGTGCAACCACAGTCATAAAAATGTTGGCGTACGCGTATTGTTTTTCGGGTGAAAATGATGAAAAAGGTAACTTATTCGTAATAGAGCCACTGCGTGACTTTTACACTAGTCATACATTGCACGATGCTGCTGCAATAGCAATTTTGTGATTGCCTGGGTAATTTCAATCCCGCTAGATGACGCCACCTAACCAGTTTGTTGGAGGCTCGCATGTTTGTGGTTTTGATGTTCTAGACCAGCATGGCCATTTTTATCTTTGGTATCATTGGTAATCTCGCTGAGACAGTGTCATCGCTGCTGGCGTTTGCACTACGCCTTATTTTGACTTGAAGTCTGGAGTCTCTGTAGTGCTGATATCGCGAATTCCTACGAACGAAGGTAGATATGTGAGAGCGGGCCTCAAACGTAATGCCGATCCGGCGGGAAGATTACGTTACGTAAAGGGTTAGGTTCCACGAAAACCCACGCATGCCCAGATTCTTTCCGGAAACGTGATAACGTAAAGAAGTGAAAAAACAAGCTAAAATCCCCTTTTGCCCCCATTTGACTGGCGCAAGACCATCCACAAGGTAAAACATTGCTGCCATCACGACCAATTTGAAATCCAACAATTCATTCGACCTCTAAAAAGCGTAAACTTGTAGTCGCGTGCTCCGCGTCCGCTTCAGCTACGGGACGTGCGTGGTTTGATCCCCAGTGCCAGCCCGCCACCCATCGGTTTATAAACAGGCGACAGGTGGCCTTCGGGGCTGTGACGCGTCGCCGAATGTACTAGTATGACAGAAATGTACATTAATGATCTACTTTTTTTAGAGCAAACACCCGCCAACTACTTTTCTTATTGGGAGCTTTAGATCCAAGCTGGGTGAAATTTTTTGTTAATGTCCATTGATAATTCGTCACTTCTCGGTCCACTGGCTAAGATAAAAGTATATATCAGTATTTCAGTGTTATATTTCAAATACTAGTGTAGTTAGAAATCTTGACGTTTCTGTCCAAGTAGAGAAAATATCTGACGTAGCGATTAGTGCGACGGGAGTCGAGATATTTTTGCGAGGCTTGAAACATACGACAGCAAGTGGTCCAGATAATATAGCGGCATTATTTCTTATTAACTGCTCGGACACTCCAGGATTATCCGTGGGGACTGGAGACCAACCCTTGTGGTGCCAATTCGTAAAAGTGGACAGAAGGACAAATCGGAAATTATAGGCCATGAACTTTGTATGGTACTCTACGCAGTTATGGCAGATTGGATTTATAGCACCATCATGTTTCACCATGAAAACAATAACATTCGTCTAAGTTAGCATGGGCTTTAGCAGGATCATTTGTGCACGACAAAATTGATAGAATTTACTGTTAAGCTTGTCTCAGCTATTTCGAAAAAGAAAAATGTTGATCGTATATTATTGGATTTCAAAAAAGCTTTCCACGTTGTTACGCATAATCTCCTAATCACTAAAATTCGGCATTACGACATCGATGATAGGAGTATCACTCGAATAGCTGAGTATGAACACTCAAAACAGCTGTCCGAAGCTCTAAGTGGTTTTCCTTTAATTATGTTTCTGTGACCTCTGGTGTGCGACAGGGATCAGTAGTAGGCGCGATTTATTTTTGTTATTCATTGACATAACTTAGGTTATTACATCATAACTCCGAACGTTTTATGATAACTGTACAGTGTGTAGTGCCATCAATAGCGATCTTGTCGAAGAAGCACTCGAGAAGGATTTAGATATTAGTGCTGCATGATGTGAAAAAATAAAAGTACCATTGAATGTAGAAAAGTCATAGCTTTGGCGCAGAAAAAAGCAATGAACGCAATAGCGAAATAAATTGGAAGATCGCGCACAGAATGGCAAGCAGATCAAACGTGCCCCGCATTTCTCACGCAAAATTGACACACGAAACGTACTCACATGTACAGAATGACACCAATAAGCGTCTCAGCTGTTTCTTCGCTGTGTCTGAAAAGCGTGCCTTTTTCGTAAACGAAGGGTGTGGAACAATTGTAGTGACATTTGTGCGTCTGTAACTATAAAAAAATCGCGTCTCTCATAATCAAATGGTGGTTTTGGGACGTTAAACCCCACAAATCGAACTATAAAAGAATCGTTCCAGTGCTAGCCCAACGCCAGCCAAGACATATAATCTTCCCCACTGCGAGATAAGAGCGCGTGAGAGAATGTGTAGCCCACTTCCTTCCTCTCCGCGGGCCAAAGCACGCGTGAGAGATGAGAGCTGCTGCTTAAGACTGCCATGTGCCCATTGCGTCATTTTGTTGATAATGCTGAAATCACGATAGCTCCACCACTCGAAGATGTCCGCCGACAGCAGTAAGTGGTAGATATAAATAGCTTGCTGTTTCAATGTTCAAGGAGGAACCTCTCGGCGGCGCAGTAACTAATGCCTCGCATTCACAATGCGGAGGTCGCACGTTCGATTCCGCGTGCCGGGGTAATTTTTTGCGTTTCCAAATATATATAGATACATATACGTATACGGTGCATGACATCGACGTCGACGCCGGCGGCGAAATCCAGCCGAGAGTGTCCTTATTATTATTCTTGTTTGAAATTCTTTACAGGCCTCTTGTGCATTGTGTAAGGGGCCTCTAAAATAACATCAATGAGCAAATAAAATTGTAAAGGAATCAAACACCTCTAGGAAACAATAAAAGAAACAAAAACGTTACGCTAAGATGTACATAGGCATAGGAAATAGTGGGTAAATGCATCGTGTATGCATACTAGTGGCACAATACACTTTTTTGTTTCTTTATAGAATATTGGTACTGTACACATACATAGATATTTACATATATATACGCATGGGTACAATACTTTTGCTGTTTATAAGTGGACAATGAAATACTTAGGTAAAACGAGCAATTACTTGGTGGTGAAATGTGTCAGGGTTGGACAATGAAGCTATGTTGTCTGGCAGGTTAATACATAATGTAGTGGCTCGTGGAAGTGCTGATGAGTTTAATGTTAATGTACGACCATATATGCGTGTAAAACTCAATTATTAGGTAATTTTCTGGATGATCGGGATGGGACATTGAGATGAACTATACATGACTTCAGAGTGGACATACTTGTAGAATAATGTTAGTAGGGATATGCCATGGCACATTGCTAAGGAGTGTATGCCAAGATAAAGTAGTGAAAGCTAGATTCAGGAACCAGAGATCACGGAAAATTGAAGAGGCGTATTTTATGAACTAAGCTGGTGATTCATGCGCCGCCAAAGCCTCGGTTGTGTTACTTTCCGCTGAGTTAGCTCTTCTGGAAGCGCCACATTAGTACAATCTGCTCATCTAAACATTTCTTTGACTGTACGTGCTCTCGTAACCGCTTAGGTATGTCTGTTTTTTCAATAAAGTTTCAGTTGTCAATGTGCGCTGTGTCCAGGTGTCTTACTTTTATAGCTAAACTTTTAACGCGACAGTGTTAGAGAGCTTGTGTCACAGAAATTTCGCCGTCGGTGTCAGCCCCGTTGGTTGTGACACAAAAATTGTTCGTGAGCGCAAAAGCATGTTACAGAGATTGCCGCGCGAAGCCTCTAATTGTCCACGCGTGCGCGCACGGTCACACTGAGGAAGCCGTGCATTCGAAGAAAAAAAAAATGTTCTGAAGGTCACGAAACGCAGGTAACGTAGTTTGTTTGCCCCTGCCATCCCTCCCTGCTTAGCTTGCAGTGCTTTCATCGGGACGAGAGAAGAGATAATGCAATTGCAGCATGCGGCAAACCATTGTGACTCCACTCGCACTGAACAATTCCTAAAATTTTTGCGGCATTTATTTCGTGAGGCAATAAGCTTTTCTGCTTAATTCATTCCATTGTTACTTGAAGAAGTGTTTCAGGGCCCCTTTAACGCATTTTGTTCGACAAGTGTAACGCGAAAACGAGTCCATTCGGCGATTTGTGAACTCAACCGGGAGGCCGCAAACTACGTCGAAAGAGGCTGGGAGAGTGCAGCCATCGCCGGTAAAAACACACAGGAACTTTCAAACAGCTCTAAATATTGACAACTATGTCCATCTAGCCGAAAACAAATCACGCCTTTCCAGAGGCGTTGATCAAGCAAACAGCAAACACTACATAACTTGCAGCTATCCAGCTGTGAAGCATTGTGAGACTCTTTATGGCCTCCGAAGTGGCAAACGCGCGGCGTGTGTCTTGGAGGCCATGCGACTATTGCCTTAGATAAAAAAAAAACTTTATGTACCATTTGCGCGCGCGTGCTCCTACAATCTACTGTGTGTGTATGTGTGTGTGTGTGTGTGTGTGTGTGTGTGTGTGTGTGTGTGTGTGTGTGTGTGTGTGTGTGTTTGACAAAACATATTATTAGGTATGCACTTAGCGGTTGGATGGCGCGCTAGGGGCCGCAATTCGCTATCGCGTTCAACTCCGAAAGGCGAAGCTTAAGGGTCCCCACTTTTTTGCGCAACTCAGTTGCGATGAATTGCCAAATCACCTAGCAGTCAGTGCTTCTCAAGTGTATTTTTCACTTCTGATATGAGGGGGAACAAACATGTCACATGTTAGGTACAAGGCGGCAGGATCATCTACTTCTTTACAACTTATATTCAGTACTTCACCGCAGATACCCAGGGAGCATCAGTATGTCACACATGATACAATATGCTGAGTATGCACGCTTCTGCTGGCAGCTATCTACCATTTTGTAATCAGACTTGAAAAAGGACAGGACAGAGTACAAAAAGATAGATAGATAGATAGATAGATAGATAGATAGATAGATAGATAGATAGATAGATAGATAGATAGATAGATACGCTGAAAGTCGCCGAAGTTTGCTCAATAATGCTTCGCATTTCAAAACCGACTGATCGTGCTGCACAACCGTACGCTGGTCACCCCTTACATATAGGCAACAAATATTTATTCCGTACGTTGTTGAAAACAAAACTTGGCAGCGTTCACGTCAACTAAATGTGGACGGCGGGTCTCTGTGTTTGTACGGAATCTTCTGTTTCTCACTGCCCATCAGCAGCAACGCTATCGTTCGGGCTGGTGTGTGAATTCCTGAGCACATATTTGATCCTTCCGAGCTTATTTTGCAGAACTCAATTTGTGTTCATTAGCAGTGATTGTTATGTTCCAGTCAGAATGTAGTTTTCGGAACCACAAAATGATCGTATTGTCCTGCCTTGTAGGGTTTCAGGCAACCGTGAACGAGTAAAACCGTTATTACTGTTTTTTTTATTTAAAAGTATCTGACAGGCTTCTAGAAGCATTTTGTAAGGGGTGTAAAACATGAAAAAGTTTGAACCGGTATACAGAACAAAAAGACAAAAAAATTTATGAGAACAGCACAAAATTGTTATTGTAACACGAGTGGGAGTGCATATTGTATTGTGATTGCGTTATGTTTCGTACAACAAAAAGACGCAAAAATAAACACTCTCAGTCATTACAGCTTAATTACACAATGACTAGTGAGAGGATGCAAAAACAGGTGCAAGATGAAATTGCCCGTGAACGACAAGAAGGGATCGGAAAACACAAGAATATGGTTGTGGAATAATATTGTATTTTAACGAATGTAAGTTCAGTAGATGATTACGTTTTCTTAGTTAATCTCGGAAGCATTGGTGTAAGAAAGGTTGTTCCAAACGCGATTGGCCTTTGGAAGAGCGGAATAGGTAAATAACTTCGTCTTTCCGTAAATGCGCATGAAGTTAAAGTGACGGTATAAACGTTGTTATTTATATTGGGGACTTTTAAGCTGTAAAATTGATAATGGTGCTTATAGATGTAGTCATGAAACAATGTTAGCAGGGAAATGTCCTTACATTTACGCAAGGAATGAAGAGATAAGTCAAGTTTATTTTAGTAATGCTTTGCTTATTGTCGAAAGAAGGTCAAATGAAACTTGCCGCCCTGTATTCTAAAGATTCCACTTTTTCGATTAGATATTTTTGATGGGGAGACCAAAAAATGACGCATGCTGAAGCTGAAGTTGTACAAATGTTTAATATCCTAGTTTACTAATAGTATTAGTAAAATGATGAAACATGGGATGTATGTAGCCCAAAACATCTGGAAGCATTAGCACAATTGCATTCAACCTGAGTTGACTATGAAAGGGTAGAAGGTAGATGAACAAAAAAGTGTTTATATTGTGTGTCATGCAAGATAGTTGTGTTACATGCCAGGTAAAACTGAATGTAGTATGCATGCGGCTAAAACTTCTTATTTTGCATTTAGCAACGTTAAGCTTCATTTTGAAGAATAAAGAAAAGCACAGTCAATTTATAAATCTGCGTTCATCTTAGCCAGCAGATCAGTTGTTAGTTCGAATAATTGAGTCTGAATTGAGAAATGCTTTCAAAATTCGTGTTGATTAGTACAGAAAAAATTGTTAGTTTCCAGGTGGCAATCGCAATTGGATGTTAACATATACTCTAGCATTTCGTAACATATGAATGTTAATGATATTGGACGGTAAATTTTAGTTGAAGAAATGTTGTTGTGGTCATCGTCTGGACTTATGACGTGCGAGAATTTTCATAGATTACGTGTAAGAAGAGATGGTAAGTCATAAGTAAAGTATTTATCTTTAGCTGAGTATAAAGCTTAAGAGCGAAATCAAGGCTTCCTTCATACTTTCCCAAACTTCTTGAGTAGGCAAGCGCTTAGTGCTCTCATAACGCCGTTTTTATTCTGTTTTGTAGTAAGCGCAGTGATTGGTGAACCATGGGTTAGATTTTTTATTAGTTATTTAATAAGAGGGATGTACTCGTCAACCAAAGCAGTTATTCTGTTTCTAAAAACTCCAGTTTTCTTCAACCGATCGGCGGTTAAAATAAGGTAGAAAAACATGGGAAAAGAAATCTAATTCAGAATTTATATGTGTGCAATGTGGTCTGTGTATTCGCGCACTTTTCTTTAGTGGACGAACCTGTGAAAGATAAAAACGTTGATTGCTACCTGCAGCAGATGATGGCCACTAAATTCATCAATAGAAACAATTTGGTCAATGGTCTAAGCAGCATTTGTGAGAATATGATCTAGAATATTGTTAACGCGGGGAGGTTGCTTAACAACTTCAAAGAGGCTAAAATCTAAGGCAAAGTTCAAAAATTCCGTCGATGTGTTACATGAAGAAGTTGTGTTTACCCATTCGATCAGAGGAAAATTTAAATCTCCTAGAATTTAGGTGGAATCATACAGGTGCAGTTTTGACACTGATTCTATGCTGCGACGCAAGTCGTTCACAAATAAAAAAACAGAGTGAGGAGGCCGTCAAAAAACACATAGCAGTACGCGTGAGGGTGAGAACGCACATGCAGCCCATACGATTCCTAGGTTTGAATTTGAGTCAATCGCGTACAACGGGAGGGCTATTTTTATTCCAAGGAGGACTCCACCACCTCTTTTTTTTCACTCACCCTGTAAACAGTTGTAGTTCTGAAGAGAGTCGAATATTTTTTGTTGGTGATATCCGGGTTCAACCAAGAGTCAGTTAATGCAAAAAAGTCAAATTTACTTTCTTCAAAAATGGACGCAAGTGGATCACGTTTGTGCACTAGGCTTCGAATGTTTCTGAACGACAGTGATGCCGAAGAAAAGACATGACAATTGTAATACTGATTTCTACCCCCATGGGCATGTGCGGCCCTTGAGCTATCTACTTAAGGCAATCGCCATCTTTGTAGTGTTATCTAATAAATATGTCAAATTATTTATGTGCAGTTGGTCAACTATAAGTTTAATATATTTTTTTATGTGTTTCAGCGAAAGCAATGAGCGTTGTTGCCTACAGTGTAGCCGGAAAATAATATTCGGTAATAGCAAATGGCGTTCCTTTAGGCTTGGGTGCTGATGTGATAATGTTTTTTTATTGCTGAAAAAAATAACTTTAATTGGCCTGGGATAGCCATGACTGTACCTTACCAGTCTATGAACACGTTTGAATTGGTTATTTATCACTGTATAGTTAAGGTTCTCTGAGCAAAGCCAAAATACTTTTTGTTCAAATACTACCCTGTCTCCATTCAGAGAGTCTGAGTCTGAGAAAACAGCAGGTTAGAGCGTCGCGTTCGGTTCTCAGCATTCTCACATCTGCACTAAATATTTCACAGTTTGGCAGCAACACTGCGTAAGGTAGATACAGTAGTCTCATCTTAAGCAGTTTGCTGTGATGGTCCACTACGTGTTTATAAAGCTGCTATTCTGGCATTCAGACGCTTGTTCTCGGCGGATATGCATCTCTCCTTATTTGATATCAACTCGGCAAGAGATTCATCCTGCCCTTCTTTGAGTTTAGAAATTTTTGCCATGGCTGATGCGAAGGCGTTCACCTCCGCCTTGGTCATGAGACCTGTATTACTTTCCACGTCACCGGAGAGCACTAGTAGCAGACCACAGCCAGCGAGCCTGTCGAAGCAATCGGCGACTTCCTGTCTGGCGAGTCTGACGCAATGCGTGGC
Source organism: Rhipicephalus annulatus (assembly GCA_013436015.1). NCBI lineage: Eukaryota > Metazoa > Arthropoda > Arachnida > Ixodida > Ixodidae > Rhipicephalus > Rhipicephalus annulatus. The sequence goes on from WOVY01010989.1 coordinate 22,227, forward strand.
GACGTCACTCGTCCTTGGGTGCAGCCACGTGCAGCGCAGCGGCTCCAGATTTGATGAGAATGACGCGGCCCAGCGGCGACCCCATTGGAGAATTCTAACCTCACGACCAGCGGCGCTTCTGGTTGGACATTTGGTTACTCAAAAAATCCACCCGGTGCATATAAAAGAAGGCCTGCGGCGCGTCGCGAGGAATCGACCTATGTGTTAGAGAGGAGAGCTCGGCTCTTCGGGTCTCTAAGCTGTCGGCCCCAGTGCCGAATTTGTAACGCCTCTGTATATATGCTGTACATAAACCTTGTTTAAGTCACTGCCGTCTCGTCCGCTCGTCTATCAGCTCTGCGCAGAAGCAGTCGCGAGCTGAGAAAAACTTACGCTACCAAACGGTTGGTGACCGTGTCGGCGGAGATCGGAGCAGTGGCGCCTTCGGGACCGTGTTGGAGTCGCCGTCTTTCGTAACACTGGTTGCAGCGGTGAGATTTCGTGGCGCCCTTCGTAACGTCGTTGGAGGCGCGCTTCATAACAGCGTGCTGTATATTCTTTAAGCATATTACTTATAAAACCATCATATTACATATTGCCACTAGTACAAGTTCTGAAAGTATTATTTCTATAGATGCTGGCAGGCTTGTATGTGCCGCTGTTCAGAACAGGACGAAGATGCGCGTGCAGAGAAAAACGATAAAGTCTCATTGCCGTTGTTCGAATCAGTTTGACGTCTTTGTGTGCCATTATCTACAGGCTACAGTTACGTTGTAAGTGACAACTGGTGGAGGTGCTGGGTAAAAGTCTCTGCACTCTTACCACGAGGAAGATCTCGGCCCCAACATCGACGCCTTGGTAGTAACAGCCAACCTTCGACGCAGTCGGCGGCAACTAGGCCTACCACCACAATTAAGCCCTCTTCCAGAACGCTCCAGAACCATGGGATATGCGACAACTGCAAGCCAGACTGAACAGGCCGCGACTCCGGCAGCTCCATGGCTACCAGCCTCTCGAACGCCAAAGCCCTTCCATAGGGAGCCCTACCAATACATTGAAGACTGGCTGGAGCAATACGATCGAGTCGCCGTCGCCAACGAGTGGGACGAGCACCGGAAACTGTGGTATGTCTAATTCTAGTTGGAGGATTTGGCGCGTATTTGGTACGAGAACCACGAGGCCGCCCTGACGACCTTGCCGGTGTTTTACACTCTGCTGCGGAACACGTATGGTAGCGCCGACCGGAAAAAACAAGCCAAACGTCTCACAAGACCCAATGAGAGCTTGGCCATGTTCGTTGAGGAGATGTCTCGTCTGTTCCGTCGAGTGGCTTCTGCAATGACGGAAGACAAAAAGGTAGGCATTTTGATGTGGGGTGTCAAGGAGCAGCTGTTTGCATGGCTTGTACGAAACCCACCAGCTACCGTGGCAGAATTCTTCCGTGAAGCGACGACAATGAAGCGAATGCTAAAACAGCGGTCTTCGCAGTGTGAGCGGTCCAACAACCTTGCATGTCTGTCAGCACCCTTGGTAACACCCGATATCACGAGCGTAGAGACCTTGCTGAGCTAGTCCGTAGCATTGCACGCGACGAGCTGCATAAGCTTCACGCTGTGACTTCACTGTCTCAAGTGGTGGCTCTGAAAGACGTCATTCGTGAAGAGGTGCGGCAGCTTGTACGACCATTAGTGCCAACTCCAATCGAAGCTCCTCTGCTAACGTACGCGGAAGCTGTACGCACTCCTGCACCGGCAGCCAGCTATTTCCCCCGACCGACTAGCCTGCAGACGCCGCAGCAGTTTTCGGGCCTGCCACATTATGAAAACCAACGACCGACTTGTCTGCAGATGCCGCAGTACTTCTCGGGCCCGCCACACTATGAGAATGCGCGACCTAATTTGCGAAAATCTAGCGTGTGGCGCGCTTCCGACAAGCGGCCATTATGCTACCACTGTGGTAAGCCAGGTCACTTGTACCGGGAGTGCTCGTACAGACAGATGGGCCTACCTGGATTTTGGCCAGACGCTCGTCGGCCCAGGGACAGGGAACGACCTCACGCCATCGCAGAATACTTAGCAAGTCTACGATCTCCGAATCTTCAGCGACGCCAATCACGCTCTCCGTCTCCTCGACGCTCTACGTGCACAAATCAATAGTCTACTTTCGCCGATGTTGTTGCGAAACGATCCGCTAGGTCCCAAAGTCCACGCCGGGGAAACTAGGATCAGCGGCCTCCGGGAGTGGGACCATTGTTAAGCTATAGTCAAAACAGCCTCCTCCGACCCATCCGCCGACCTTCGACGATTCCTTTTAGCCGACACCTCACATCGCGGACGAACCCGTTTCTGTTGACATTGCCATCCTCATGGACAACCGTCCAGTGACTGCTCTAGTCGACACCGGCACCGACTACTCAGTTATCAGCGCTGAACTTGTGGCTGAACTCAGAAAAGTCATGACCCCTTGGGGGCTAGGACCAAACCATCGGACAGCAGGTGGTCATCTCACGACACCAATCGGGAGATGCACCGCAAGGCTGCAAATTTGTGAGTCGACGTTCGTTGCTTCTTTCGTTGTGCTTCCTGAATGCTCCCGGAAAAGTTATGCTTGGCATGGAGTTCCTTCGCGAGCACGGCGCTGTTATAAATCTTCGAGACTGCCTCATAACGTTTGCTGACGACTATTGCCCGAAAACTTAGAGATACCGATGCGCTAAAGAATGCGCTTCGCATTGTCGACGACACCGTCACACTTCCGCCACGCACCAGTATGTTCGTTACTGTACAGAGTGACATAGACCATGACGGTAGTGATATCGCTGAAACCAATTTTTTGTGCTCTTGTCTCAGCAAATCTGCGTTGCCCGCGGCATATTTCAATTTAAACGTGGGACGACTGAGTTGTTAGTCACCAATTTTAGTGGAGCATACCAACATTTGGCCAAGCTAACATAACTCATTTCGAAGCCATTGACGATGAAGCGTGTACGACGATAGCCCCAATTTCTGCAGCCGTTGAAAGTGACACCATGGTAGCCGATACAGTCGATGTCGATCTCAAGCTGTCATGTGCGCAGAAAGAGCAAATCCGCTGTATCCTCCGCATGTTTAGCGACTGTTTCACGTCTACATCTAAGATAAAACAAACGCCAACCGTAACGCACTGCATTGTCACTGACGATGCTGAGCGACCCATACGTCAGCACGTTTACCGAGTATCACAAAAGGAACAAGAGGCAATACGTTCCCAAGTGAGGGAGATGTTTGAAGATGGCGTAATCCAACCCTCGAACAGTCCATGGTCATCCCCCGTCGTACTAGTCAAAAAGAAGGATGGCACTCTCCATTTTTGCGTTGATTACGGCAAACTCAACAAAGTCACAAAGAATTATCCGCTTCCGCGCATCGACGTCTCACTAGACTGCCTTCGACGCGCCCGATATTTCTCCTCTATGGATTTACGCAGTGGCTAATGGCAGATCGAAGTTGATGAACGCGATCGAGAGAAAACAGCATTCATAACGCCTGATGGTGTGTACGAATTCAAGGTGCTGCCCTTCGGTCTGTGTTCTGCCCCTGTGACATTCTAGAGGATGATGGATACAGTAGTTTCCAGTCTCAAGTGGGAAGCATGCCTTGTTTACTTTGATGACGTCGTTGTCTTCTCCCAAACTTTTGTGCAGCACTTGCAGCGACTTAGATCTGTTTTTGCTGCAATTCGCACGGCAGGCCTATCACTGAAATCAGACAAATGTCATTTCGGTTACAACAAATTAAAGTTCCTCGGCTACCTTGTTAGCCCTGATGGTATTCGGCCAGACCCAGACAAAACATTGGCTGTCGCAGATTTCCAACACCTGCCAACAAACGTGATGTACGTCAATTTTTAGGCCTCTGCGCATACTAAAGAAGCTTTGTGCAAAATTTCGCAAACATTGCCGAACCCCTCACTCGCCTGACAAAAGAAGATGTTCCCTTCGTGTGGGGCCCTGAGCAAACCCGCGCTTTCTTCGAGCTCCAGCAGCGTCTCCAGTCTGAGCCCATACTCGGACACTATGACGAATAAGCCGACACTGAACTACACACAGACGCCAGTAACATCTACCTTGGTGCAATCCTCGTCCAGTGGCAAGGAGGCGTTGAACGCGCAATTGCTTATGCGAGCCAGATTTTATCATCTGCAGAAGCGAATGACCCAACCACTGAAAAGGAGTGCCTAGCTGTTGTCTGGGCAATAGCTAAATTCAGACCGTACCTGTATGGTCACCCATTCAGAGTTGTTACCGATCATCATACACGCTGCTGGTTGGCGAACCTTAAAGGCCCTTCCGGACGTCTGGCCAGGTGGAGCTTACGCCTTCAGGACTTCGATTTGACAGTCGTGTACAAGTCTGGCCGGAAGCATACTGACGTGGACTGCCTTTCCCGAGCTCCTCTTAAGACAGCGTCAGGTGATCGAGGGCCGTTTTCTCTGCGCCGTTAGTGTGCGCAACTTGGATGAACAGCAGAAGAACAATTCAGAGCTTTGACGATTCATCGAATATCTCAAAGGTCGTAGCCGCATCCACCACCAGCATTCGCCCGCTCGCCATCATCGTTCTGCGTTCGCAGAAATATCCTCTATAAAAGAAACTTCCACCCTTACGCGACTGAGTACCTGCTCGTCGTCCCGCCAGTGTTACGAGCCGATGTCTTGTCCGCCTGTCATGATGAGCCTTCCTCAGGCCTCTTAGGATTCACACGTACCTTGGCCCGGATTCGCCAACACTATTACTGCCTAACCTCAATCGAGACGTGATTCATTACGTAAAGACGTGTCACGAGTGCCAACGCCGTAAAGCACCAAATCAACGCCCAGCCGGCTCTTTGAGGCCCGTCACTCCTCCGCCACAACTGTTCCAACAAATTGGCATGGATCTACTCGGACCTTTTCCCAAGTCTCGAGACGGCAACCGCTGGATTGCAGTCGCTACTGATTACATGACGCGCTACTTCGAAACGAAGGCCTTACAACGTGGCGCCGCCATTGAGACTGCGCACTTTTTTATGAAGAACATCGTCATCCGACATGGAGCACCAGCAGTTGTCATAACTGATCGTCGCACAGCTTTTACCGCCCGGATGATACAAGACGTCATGCAGCTTAGCGGCACAGTACATCGAAAAACTACTGCATACCACCCACAAAGCAACGGCCTTACAGAGCGACTAAACAAGTTGATCGCCGACATGCTATTCATGTACGTTGACCAAGACCACAAAAACTGGGATGACATCCTCTCTTACGTCACGTTCGCTTACAACACCGCTGTGCAAGAAAGAACTGGATCCACACCAATCCGGTTCCTTCACGGCAGGGAGGTCACTACAATGCTGGATGCCATGCTTCTACCAGACATACGCGAGATTAGTGTCAAGACGAACGAATTTATCAGACTGGCAGACGCCGCACGTAAGCTTGCAGTCGAACGAATCCACAAGCAACAATGCATCGACTCGCTGCGGTACAACGCTTGTCGTCGCGATGTCTCTTACCAACCCGGAGAACGAGTATGGTTGTGGACTCCTATTCGACAACGAGGCCGGTCGGAAAAGCTGTTACGCCGCTATTTTGGCCCCTGTAGAGTTCTCCGCCGTCTCAGCGAAGTAAACTACGAGGTTCTTGACGAGGACATGGCTCGTGAATCCCGCCGTTCACAACAGCCACACGTCGTTCATGTTTCGAGGGTGAAACCATTTTACCAACGCTGACTATTCGTCAAACTTCCTTGAGTAGACTTACAGTGATTGTGAACACCCCCTTGTGTACTGCATATGGTATGTCTTTTCTTTCCATCTGGTAATTTTGTTGTGACATCGTGACGATGTTGTTTCGGAAGGTAATGCCACTAGTACAAGTTCTGAAAGTACTATTTCCATAGACACTGGCAGGCTTGTATGTGCCGCTGTTCAGATGAGGGCGAAGATGCGCGTGCAGAGAAAAACCATAAATTCGTATTACCGTTGTTCGAATCAGTTTGACTTCCTTGTGTGCCATTACCTACAGGTTACAGTTACGTTGTAACGTGACAATAAAGAGCATACTAACTTTACATAAACTGGCAGCATACTTTCTATTCAGGATTGTCAACCATTACTCAACATTCAGAGATACGCCATAATATAGCTGACGCAATAAATGATAAAAGCCAAATTGATGCTATTTTTGTAGGTTTTTTAAAAACATTTAATGTTGCCCCATCAAGGCTTACTTACTAAACTAAATGCCATTAGCATACACGATAAAGCAGTTTTATGTATGAAAAGCTACCTAGGAAACAGGATGCAGTGTAGAGCTGTGAATATTTAGGTCTCTGATTACCTTAACGTTTACTCTGGTGTGCCGCAGAGTTCAGCGCTTGCGCCACTACTATTTCTTATCTACATCAATGATATTCAATCATGCATTTATCCACCTGTTCAGATTCGATTATTCGCCGATGGTTGAGTGGCATACACAACAATAAATAGCAGTGACCCCCAAACATAAATAAACAATTTCTTATTTTTTATACAAAACTGGTGCAACAAATGGGGAATGAAGTTATATGCAACTAAAACAGCTAGTATTTTCTTTACACAAAGAACAAAACCTCATCAGTATCCATACACTGTCGATAACGTTCCGCTGCAGAAGTGCGAAGATGTCAATTATATCTAGGCAACCTTTACGACGAAATTAAACTGGAAATGTCTTGTAAATGAAGTATATCAAAAGGTTCTAAGGAAGCTGCACTTTTTAGAGAAAATTAAAAAAAAGACACACCTCCCAGCGTTTAACTAAATCCGTACAAATCACTCATTAGGTCTGCTTTAGAATATGCAGACGTAGTAATGAGTTCACAGCAAAATGATTTAACCAATAAATTGGAACGCATACAGAACCTAGGATTGCGGTTCATTTATTCCCAGTATTTCCAGTAAACATCCATTGCGAACTTGCGGGGCACGTTTGATGTCTAATCAATTGTACAACGCAGACTGGTTTGTAGAGTAAAATTTTATACCTCCTTTATCAGGGATCTTATCAAATGCCCCAAGCGACAAGCATTTGTATGCAATTCAGGTATTACTTGGACAAATCCTAATAAGACAATACGTCAACATCCCTGTCATAATAACACCTTTATATATTGTTTATTTCCACACACCATTTCCCTTAGGATTGCACTGCCTGCTGATGTTGTAAACTGCTAATCTGTCAACGAATTCATTAGCAGCATTCAGAATTTATTTCAAATGGTGAAATATTTGGTTTCATTATATTTATCATGTTACCCTTCCAATCTGCACGGTTATTCTAATACTTTTTGCTGTTTATATGCACGTTGTTTCCTGTATATTGGTCATATTCTTTGTCGTTTGTATGCGTTCATACTTATTGCTCTGTATAGATGGTTTTTCAACCCATTCCTGCACGGGCTTGAGAAGGGCCCAGCAGTATTGTAAAATCTATAGTTAAATGAATAAATTAATAGGTAAATAAATAAATGAGAAACAGTCCATCACTGTGCCCTTTGCGCATTTCCAGATTTTTTCCTGCGCAGCGCCGCGATGAGCACCAGGGTCAACGTCGCCACCAGCGTGAGATTTATCGCCCACTGCTTCGAATCTACAGCTGGTTTCTTTTAGACGGAGGAGGAGTATCTTTTTTTCTACTTCGCACTTTACGTGAAGGCACTGTGCGAAAAATTTCCCTGGAGTGGCCGTATTTACCAAGACTTACGTGAGATCACCCTATGCAGCTTTCCTCCACATTAGTGGTGTAGTTCGAGCGAACAAAACCACGTAACATATTAACCATTATGAGTTCAAAAGTCCCGCTACGACGTATTGAGTGACGTGACGCTAAATAATGAAACACAAAGAAAACTCTACACACACACACACACACACACACACACACACACACACACACACACACACACACACACACACACACGCACTCTGAGATTGTCGCTTTACCTTAGTGCAAAAGAAAAAAAGTACAGTGTGTCGGCGTTATCTCGACGGTAACCACTAGCAAAATTGACAGTTTTTCTAGGCATACCGCCCCAGACAGCTCACAGCATTCCGCACAAAAGCTCTGGCCATCATACATGCAACTTGCAATATCAAGACTTGAGTGTTTATTTTTTAACAAGAACGTGTTTTCTGCCGTGCTCCACCACGGCTCTGCTGGCGCATTTATGACGTAGTAAAATGTAAAATTAAACAGTTTTCAAGAGATAAAACAAGAAGGAAAAGTTCTGGTGCAGAACGTGGAACCATCGACATCTCGCTCCTTAACGTGCAGCGCAAGTCACTACGCCACGAAATGTGCGTTGTGTTGCTTTCTATTGGAGAGCTATTTATGTACACCTTTTACCAGTTCGCGGTTTCTGTCTCTAGAGCTCCGCAACTGCAGCGCGTTTTAAATTAGAAGCATTTCCTCAGGAAGTTCGCTGACTTTGAGCGTATCTATCTATCTATCTATCTATCTATCTATCTATCTATCTATCTATCTATCTATCTATCTATCTATCTATCTATCTATCTATCTATCTATCTATCTATCTATCTATCTATCTATCTATCTATCTATCTATCTATCTATCTATCTATCTATCTATCTATCTATCTATCTATCTATCTATCTATCTATCTATCTATCTATCTATCTATCTATCTATCTATCTATCTATCTATCTATCTATCTATCTATCTAGCCGCTTACATTTATGTGCTCTCGTTGTCCCCCCTTGGCGTGAATCAAAATTAGCATGAGAGCTTAAGATGGCTTGACAAATATGACGTGATGGTCAAAACATAAACAATGGCACAATCCCTTCATGTACGCCGTCAAACACTTCCCGCCAGACAGTGGCACATACCCACAGGTGGCTTGTGGTGCTGGCATTCGGGTATGCGCCACAGGTGATTGACACTTAGTATCTACCCAGGAATGACAACACACATGGACCATTATAACACGCAAGCGCTCAGCCCAACATCGGTAGCGTTGACCTGAACAATGCAAAGAATAAAATTTGGGACCCCAGTTTTAATGGAAACCAAGCATTATGTGTGGCAATGAAGCATTTTACCATAGAGCTACGCCAGTCCTCGGAACTGTAATTCAAATAGACGCATTGGTGAAACGTCAATTGTGGTTGCAGTGCTTCTTACTCAATTTTATAAACATTACGTATATACTCCTTTGATACAGCTGCCACGTCGGGGTAGGGTCAATTCTGGTTAGTTTCCATGCGCTCTAGTTCATTAAAGTAGCAATCTCTAGGCCTAGTACTCTTTCGAGCATCAGCGCTTCATATCAGCTTGTGGTGTTGCTAATACGCATGTTCCATTTGGCATTGTTGCGCAAGTGCAAGCAGGTGGTTATATAAACGTCTGCAAGTTTTCAGCATATGTCTCTACGTGCAACATTTGTACATTTATTTAAAGTCATTCCATAATGTGCGCCCAATAAAAACATTGCAGCACAGTCTCCGTCATTACGCATACTTCAAATAACGCCTATTACCAGGTACGTGAGATCTGCCGAATTTTTTCGCCATCAGTAGCGAGCTGGTGTGAAGAGCCCGTGTTGTGCGTGCTCTAAAGGTCGCCGGCTCGCTTTTAGATGACCGTGTGCCTCCACGGAGCATGAACTCTCTTTTGCGTGCTTACCGGACTTGTGATTCGGGAGAGCACAGTCACTTTACTTGCTGCCGCGGCTGTGTTTACGAAAGGAGCTCGCTGCTAACGAAGTAACATTGTGAAAATTTTTCGCGCTTTTCATGCGTATACTTGAGCGTTCGTTTCGTGCGTCCTTAACTCTGATTTACCACCATGTGTTGATCTGTAAAAGCTGTTAGTCCCCACTCGTCTGGTGTACACAATTCAAGCGTGCTTTCTGCTTGAGGTGCGCGCTGCAAGTTTCGAGCTGCTTCCAATTCTTCGCGTGACTTTGCAATTTGTTGCTATAGCATTCTTCCCGTGGGCCTTTTGGCAAAAACTATGCACAATAAAGCTCAATAACCTCTATGAATGCCTGTTTCACTTTCGTGATATCAATTCCTAAGGAAAAGTGTCCGAGGCATTTCATTGCATACTGCAAGCACTTTTGCTATCTATTTCATTTATTTCAGAAGTACTGCCAGCCTCACATATGAGGCCTTAGGCAGGGGTGGGTGATACAAAAAAGGAAACATATGAAAATACAACAGGAAAGGAAACACGTCACGTAGAGCTACATCATCAAGAACTAGTGCATCAAAGTAAAACGCCAGTACTTACACAATTGTAGTGGTTTACGCGTACACGTACAAAAAATTATGATGACAAACATCTGTACACTCAGAACTAAGAAACAAACATCATATACCAGTCCAAAAATCGGCAACATTTCAAAAAGACAACGCATTGATATGAAAAAAGTGATAGAAAGTGGAACATAAATGGAAGCCTGTTCAGGATGCGCGGTGCAATAATAGAGGGCGAACCGCAAAGAAAGATCAAAGTCAAGTGAGTTGCTGGTGTTTAAGTTTTTCCACGAATGTCTGAACGGTCTCGCAGTTCACCAGATCGGCAGAAAGAGCATTCCAATCAGTGACAGTGCGCGGAAAAAATGAGTTTTTAAAGGCTTTTGTTTGACAGGAATATTCCTTCAGTTTTTTTGAATGCTCGGAACTAGTTGATCGGCGGTGAACCGTTTTTATGTACTCGTGCTTGTCGATGCGTAGCTTGTCGTGGTAAAGTAGAAACATGTATGTACTTTAGTCGATCGTGTTGCCGTCTTGCCTGCAATGTATCCAAGTCAGCTTTTTTTAACAGTTCACTGGGTGACGTAAGAGCACTGCTACATTTATATACAAATCAGATTGCTTTTCTTTGAATCATTTCAAGTGTTTTATTATTTACTTGGCTACGAGGGTCCCAAACCATAGATGAGTACTCAAGGATCGGACGGATAAAAGTTTTATACGCAATTAATTTTAATTTTGGGGTAGATTTGCGCAAAGAACGTCTTAGAAATGCTAGTTTCTGTAAAGCTTTCTTTTCAATGTAGGCAACATGCTCATTACACTTAAAATCTGCACTTAATACAACCCCCAAATATTTATAAGTTTTAACAAACGATAGTTTTTGACCACTGATGGAATACGAGTGTTTCAAAGGAAGCCGCTTGCGCGTAACGGTCATAGCTACCGTTTTCTTTTCACTAATCTTCATTTGCCACACTGCACACCAAGAAGATATTTTTGTTAATGCTGCGTTTGAAAGGACCTGGTCGTCTGCACTACGTATTTCCTGATAAAGAATGCAATCATCTGCAAATAACTTGGTAGAAACTGGGATGTCATTGGCGATGTCGTCTATAAAAACTAAAAAAAGAAGAGGCCCAAGCACAGAGCCCTGAGGGATTCCCTATTTCACCGGTCGTGAATCAGACTGGACGTTATCTATAGAAACTATTTGATTTCGACAAGAAAGGTAGACCTCAATCCATAAAGTTAATGTGTTATTTTTTAGTATTGGTTTAAGTTTCGCGAGAAGTTTTGTATGCGACACGCGATCAAATGCTTTTTCGAAGTCTAGGAAAACCATGTCAATCTGGCCTTGCCTATCTAGAATAGCTGCAATGTCATGAACGGTTTCCAACAGTTGTGTGACGGTTCAGAATCCTTTTCGAAAGCCGTGTTGTCGGTCATTGATTAAATTATTTTCCTCGAAAAAAACTGAGAGATGCTTGAATATAATATGTTCTAATATCTTCGTACATGAGCAAAGCAGGGAAATTGGTCTATAGGCGGAGACCAGAGAAGTGTTAGGTGATTTGGGTATAGGGATAATTTTTCCGAATATCCAGTCATCTGGAAGCGCGCGCTGTGACAGTGACTTCTGAAAAATGATGCACAAAAACTTCGAGCACCATTCAGCATACGTCACAAGGAACGCGTTAGGTATGCTATCAATACCGGGCGTCTTTTTGGGATCTCTGTTAAGAAGCAGAGACAAGATTCCTTCCTCAGATATTGCAAGGTCCCTTATTGGGGGGATATGATGAAGCGTTTTTGGACATGGCCTTCTCCCATCGTCATCAGTAAACACTGAACAAAAAAACGTGTTAAATGATTCTGCAATAGCTTCTTTATTAGTTTATTAGCTACATTTACACATATATTATGAAAACGCTTCTTGTTTGGGGCAAAATGTTGCCAGAATTTCGCTGGGGATGACAGCAAGAAGTTTTCTAAAGTGACGTTATAGTACTGATCTTTTGCTTCCTTGATACTGTCTTTTAAATCTTTACGCTCGTTACTGAGTTTAAGCATGGTCGACGGAGTGGGGCTCTGACGATGCTGTTTTCTTATCCTGTTTGCCTTTCGCCCCAAACGAACAACTGGCATAGTAATCCATGGGCTAACATTTTTTATTATTTTCACTTTTTCTGGCACAAAATCATGAACGCAGTGCAACACAAGGTTTTTGAAGAAACACCAAAGGTTGTTAACAGTACAAGTACTACATTCAGAAAGTAAAGTGAATCGAGAAAATTGTAAGTCTAAGGTGTCCAGTATTTCTAAGTCTTTTGCGCGCGAGAAGACAGACACCACGCGTTCTTCCTTCTTGCCTTTTGAAACGTCATTAAGATTAATGCACATGTAAACCAATTTGTGATCGGATTTTCCATCAAGCACATTGGTGTCTGCCACACGACGCAGCATGCTGTTGCTAACGAAAAAGAGATCTAGAGTTGTAGCAGTAGCATTCTGTACGCGGGTTGGTTGCTTAACTAGTTGAGTTAAATCATAAAAAGACTATCTCGACTAAACGTTTCACTGCATTTGAAGACGGTACAGGAAAATCAGTATCCCATATAACTAAGGGAACGTTGAAATCACCGCCAACTATTATATTACTAGAGCAACTGTGGACCATGAAAAGAAATTCATTAAGCTTATCAAAGAATCCTTCGTCTGTTCCTGGGGGGCGGTAAAAAGCGCCGACTATGAACTTAAGATCGCCTGTATCTACTTTCACAATTACGCATTCAAGATCTGGTATATCGGCTAATCTTTCAACTTGTAAGGTTTCCTTAAATGTGATTGCAACTCCGCCGCCTCGACTACTCCTATCTTTGCGATAGACGCGGTAACCCTGGGGCGTGATCTCATCGTCACTAACGTCGGTGTGATCTATCTATCTATCTATCTATCTATCTATCTATCTATCTATCTATCTATCTATCTATCTATCTATCTATCTATCTATCTATCTATCTATTATCTATCTATCTATCTATCTATCTATCTATCTATCTATCTATCTATCTATCTATCTATCTATCTATCTATCTTATCTATCTATCTATCTATCTATCTATATCCACCAAGGTAAATATTCAACCCTTGAAGGGGCCCTGAAACACTTTTTAAGGATGGTCAAAAAACACTGGCGACCGGTAGTACAGGCTCCAGAGAACACGCGAGTCAAATATTCTAGCGTAGCGCGCAGGCTGCATTTCACTATAAATTATCAGAGTCAGTTAACACTGCTTTCTCTTTTCTGGACAAATGACGGAGGAAGCTCGAAAATAACTTGTAGAAGGCCTGCTATATGCCACATGCTGATTTGGACATGGTGCGCTCGCTCGTTACCGAGATCGTCGTGCAAGGAGCGACTTGTTCTCGCGTGCGCGTTTGATCACGCGGAAAAAAACCGTGTATTCGAAGAAAAAAAATCAGAAGGTGCTCAAGTACGTGAGGTGCACGTGACGTATTTTCTTTGCGCATGCCATCCCTCTCAGCTTAACTTCCGGTGCTTTCCTCGGGATGAGAGAAGAGAGAATGCGATTGCAGCGTGTGACAGATCTTTGTAACTCCTCCCACAGGTAACGGATGCTTAAATTTTTTGCGGCATTGAATTCATGTGGCAATAATCTCTTTTAATGAATAGATTCTATGGTTTCTTCATTAAAGTATGTCGGCGCACCTTCAATTTGAGGTCAACCAAAGTTAATAATTAAGGGTCAGATGAGTTGACGTATAAAACTTTCTAGTCATGACATAAATAATGTCACAATCACGTCGCGTACGTAAGTTGTCACACTTTTCGTCCGATAGTCCCACATACCCCCGCGCCGGTATGTGCCACTAGTATGCGGGTTTGTGCCATAGGTGATTGACACTTCGTACCTACTCAGCAACGGCGGGAACACAAATGGGTAAGTTTGACGTGTGAGCGTTAAGAAACTGCTGGTATCGGCTATGTTTACTCACCCGATGTTAAAAAAAAAATTGCATCCTAGCAGATATGATAGCACAAAATTCTGCGTACAATCAAACATTGTTAAGGGAATTCATGATCTCAAAAATGGCGATTGCGTGGCGGGTTAATTTTTCGGCTGTCCCAATTGTAGAAAGAGAGCGTGTTTCAAGAATGAGGCGCGGCCCACTCTTTTCTCGCCACCGCGGCGCTGCTCGGTATGGTCGAAAAGACTGCCGCGCTGTTGGTGAAGCTTGCATGTGACGAGAAAAAATGGTTTTACGCTTTTATATATCTTCGCACTGATTTGGGAGCATCGGTGCAAGGTTCACGAGAGGCAAAGTCAATGCTTTGGCCTATGTATTTTCGATTTTTTTTGCTGTAGATATGCGCCAGTTATTATGGCAATGCCTCTGCAGGAGATCCGTATTTGCTGGAAACGTACTGTACTTCGAAGTTTACAGGCGGTATCGTATGAAAGGCACTGCCTAAGAAAAAAATTGCAGCCCGATCAACAAGCGAAGTCAGAAGAGTGCAGCGTCTTACGGTTCCGTGTTACACTCGATTAAAACGGTTGCTTTTCATTTCCTTTCACGAAACTAGTGCTGTTTTTTATTGTAACGCCATTTCAAGAATCCTCCCGTCGAGCCGCAAAAGCAGAATACAAAGAGGAAGGCGCAGGTGGCCATCGTCTTTCTATACTATGTCTAGACTGAACGTCGCTGGTTCTGTGACAACCACAGCCTAGTAACAGGCACGTTTGGGTGACTTATGATCGCCCATTTGCGCTGTGAATTTGATAGTGTTGAGTGAATACGTTGGGCAATATCAGAAAGAACATCGAGATGTTTTGCTTCTTCAACGAGTACGCAACACGCGTTCAGAAATTGACGAGTCTGGTATGAGACACTGGGGCATTACATGCAGTGACAATTTGCTTTTATTCGTCTTTCTTGAGTAGCCTACCTCGATGAATACTTGGTTTTCATTAGATAGACGCCGTTATGCTACATGTGCTACCCTTTGACTTGGATGCAGTCGAGAGTACAGTAAGTGAACACGATACTGATAATGCCATTGCGCTACCGAAATAGGATCAAAATCCAGATGAGGAAAAAAAGAGATGATGACATTCCCAGCACTTTTGCTATTAAGACGTAAGGATTGAACGTAGCTCAGTTATCTAAGCGCTATATGATATTCCAGCAAAATTGCTTCAAACGTTTTTTAATTCACTGACAAGGCCAGGGCACTCAGTTATTTATAGCGTAACTGTGCTTTGGTTGACCACCCCACAAATATTTGTACACGATTTAATATAAATTATGAGTCAGCATAGGAGAGCGATACGATTCAACGACTATAATTAGTCGTTTTCACCAATACGAATCTCGAAAGGAAACGAAGAATGCTAGAATGCGGCTATATTTCTCAAATTGAAATATTTAGCACTGAGGTAAACTTAACTATAATAAAAAAAAGTAATACTGCCACAGAGCAATTTACACCTACCAGGAAAACGCAGCAGTTTACATGTTTTTCTTCGCAAAATGAACCAAAACAAATGCAGTACAAGAAAAAATACTTTCCTTTGTTCAGCCAGAAGATCCTGGCGGTTTTCGTAGGCTTTTTCGCCTACGAAAACCGAAAAAAAATATGCGCACGCTCAAATCCTGTGCGCATTGCTGAATGCCATTGTCTTAGCCGCCGCTGGAACCCTCACTCAATGCGCCCTCTTGTGGTAGCCGGGCGCGTGAGGCAATATTCGTTGGGTTTGCTGGGGAGCGTGGTGATTGAGATGGCCGGAGAGAAACATGCCGGGTGCCAAACATCTAGGAGATCACAGTGAAGTGAAGCTCATTTTGCTTTCACAGAAAGGAGGAGCTTGGGCTAAAAGTTACAGCGTCTGAGAAAGGCCTTGGGTTCTATGTACAGTGTGACATCATTACACGCAAGCACATAATTGCAATCTTTGCTGCATTTGCCAGAGTAACACAATGCTGCTGTTAAGCATGCCGGGTAGACAATATACAAAGCATTAAAAAGCACAATCTGATAGATTATATAAACTCATACAAAGCACAAGTCAGACTCGAGTAAAGCTATTTTTATTACCTTTTGGAATAATTTCATTTCAATATAAAAGTCAACATTTGTCGCCATTCTGATAATAGCCACAGTTGCCTGATCATTTCTTTTTGTGGCTCTGCCGTGGTGGTCAAGGGCTGAAGTTACGCGGCTGCTGACCGGCAGGTCATGTGAACAAATGCCGGCTGCAGCAGCTGTATTTTCGATAGAGGCGAAAATGCTGTAGGCCCATGTGCTTAGATTTATGAGCCCATTATAAATCCTCAGGTGGTAAAATTTTCCAATGCCCTCCACTACAGCGTCTCTCATATAATAGGGTGTCTTCCGAACGTTAAGCCCCACATATCAATCAAATAGATTTACTTTTGTTTGTGTGAACCCGATGGACTTCTTTTCAAAAGTGGTACCCGTCATTTCACAATGTACAGTTTTGAGTGCGCAGTTGATTCCTCTTGATATAGACCCATTCCATGATTGTAAACGCAGGTAGGCCAATGTTGACATTATGGGTAAAATTATAGTGATGTCCATACGTAACTTCCACCATAAGCGCTGAGGGCTGCGATGTGTGCCAACAAAACTAAGTTGTGAGTCACGACTCACATCCAACCGCGATGCAGCTCGTCAGCATACCGTTTTTCAAAGACGAAAGTCTTGCTTGGGGACCTTCAACGGAAAAACTTTGATCTGTCTTTATTTTCTTCTTTCTTTTTCTTTCTTTCTTTCTTTCTTTCTTTCTTTCTTTCTTTCTTTCTTTCTTTCTTTCTTTCTTTCTTTCTTTCTTTCTGTCTGTCTGTCTGTCTGTCTGCCTGCCTGCCTGCCTGCCTGCCTGCCTGCCTGCCAGCCAGCCAGCCAGCCAGCCAGTCAGTCAGCCAGTCTGTCTGTCTGTCTGTCTGTCTGTCTGTCTGTCTGTTTGTCTGTCTGTCCATTTGTCGGTTTGTACACCCTTAACGATACCTTAGAGGGCCACTCACCAGGTTTGACAATTTTGAGCTGACAAGCGCAATGCGTAGACGAGGCGTTCATGCTCACGTCTGCCAAACTTTGCAACGCTACGCGCTGCGTAAATGGGTAAAACTTCAAGATGAAAGCTGCTACCCCTTCCCTCTGCCGGCGCTCACGTAGAGAATGAGGGCATGACGTAGGCGTAGGAATGGCCCTACCTACACGGCAATGCAGTGACGTTGGTCCTCTACGTAAACAACTCTGCTCTGACGTTGTCAACAGTATACCACGTGACATGGCAAAAATTATTTAGCACAACATGCGTAGTGCATTTGTTGCGTTAAGAGATGAATAAAACGTGTGCAAGGGAGTTTAATAGCGACGCCAGGTAGTAGGCAGGCGGCCGGTACGGACAGAAATGCTCGAGCAGTCCAGTGTCTACAGCTGGTGCACACACTCGCGCTTCGCACTCAGAGAGAGATGGTCCCACTTGTCAGTGCCTTGCGAATTCCCCACTCCAATACCCCCGCGATGAAGACAAGCCAACCTGGCGACTCAAGGTGACGAGAGAACAGGATGGTCGTAGCAGGGCTTGAGGCGACAGACGTGGACTGTCTCACGACCAAGGCGGCGCTTGTCCGTGGACGGCTTGAGCGGTTCAATCACATAGGTGATAGAAGAAGACATCGGTGACAGAAGATAAATGATGAGATGCAGTATAAAACTGTGCGCGTTTTTTTACAATTATTCTCGTGAAATGCTACGAGATGCGGGGCTAATGTGCCAGCGTTTCGCATGCGTCCAGGTCCCCGCGGTCAGCGCATTGAGCAGACTACCGCCGTGGAACGCTCCTGCGCGTTCGCGCACTCGTTGTGCTCATCTACTCTATCGCGTCTAAGCCAGCGTTTCCAAACAGTCCCGCAGAAACAGGCAGAAGACCACAAAATAGCGCTGGTCAACAAAGCAACGCCACTCGCGTGCACGGAGGCTGGGCCTGTTCGGGCACGTCATGCGCACGTCACCTCGTGGTCGGATGCTGGGGAGGGTGGGGAAGAGATTTGGCTTGCGAAGGCAACGCGGAGGAGCGGCAAGGGTTTCGAGCTCGCCTCCTCTCACTGTCATTTCGCACCGCTTCAAAAAGCTTTTGCTCCACTCGTAATGAACCGATTCGAAAAAAGTTTTGTGGCAAAATGTTCCTCATCGGACACCCTACATCTTCCACTGTTTAACTAAAATTCGGTCTGGTGCCTGGTGAGTGGCCCTTTAAACGGTATTAAACGACCAAACCCATCCGCAGCGCCCACCAATTTTGCTCAACCTTTAACCTTCATAGTTGTGCGATTGTCAATTAAAAAGCAATTATTGTGCATATCTAAGGCGCCATAACAACACGTCGACGTTTTGTATTTCTTCCTGCATACTAGAAGAGGCACACAAAAGTAACTCTAATGACTGTAGCGTTTCTCACGCTGCGCTGACAGTTCAACGCGATGCGCAAAAAGGTAAGTGTTTCCAACGCTTTGCTACGATGACGCGGTAGTGGCACCTGCCCGTCGCTTTGCATTCTACACCTTATCACCTCCGAGACTTGCGCGCATCTTTGTCCGCGAGCACGCACGCCTTCGTTTTCGATGATAACTTCCTGATGGCGCTCGTGTCGAACCTGCCTGGATGCACTCGTTCGCCTTCGCTACACGCTCGAGGCACTCTAACGCAGCGCCCCCAGAATACCCTTCACCCATATTCTTGCGCAGAACATCAAATAAATGTTTTGTTCACTCTCTCCAGCCGCAAGACTATCGTCTTTCGGCGACATTTGCAGTGTAACATGCAGATTCGGCTCAATTTTTTTTTCTCGTTGCTTGACTGAAAACACCGCATGCACCTTTGGAAACCCAGCAGAAACTACGGTAGGTAGAGCGTTTTTTGCGTACCAAGACAGTGCCACTGCATTTTTGTGACGTAAGTCCGGTGGAATATGTCTATACAGCATTGGTCTAGAAACGCAGACTTGGTTCGCATTAGGCAAATTGTTATTCTCAAATCTTTCTACCAAAGAGCCACGCCATGTCTCGCAACTGCTTTTTGAAGAGACCGTCATGTTCGTGAATTGTCAAGCGGAGGTGCAGTCATGTGAATGCAATTTCTGAAATTTTACTTATATACTCTTACGATACAGCCGTCATGTCCGGTTAAGATAAGCTGTAGTTATTCACTATGCACTGAATGTAGCTGACAGTATCATATGATACAAGAAACGGTGTGAACAGACATTAGTAGTTTTAATACGGGAGCGTTAGAAAAAATCAGTGAATCTCAACGAAGTGAATGAGGACGACTGGGTGAAGTCATAGGTTCTAAGGTCTATCCATAATGTCTACGCTAACTAGTATCAAAGACTGACTGATGGACGGAAAGATTGACATATGCTCGCATGCACGAACGGACGGACAGATGAATGAATGGGTGGATGGTAAGTGGATTGGCGGACGGACAGATGCACGGAACAAAGGACATACGGATGGCGTGAATGATCTTGCGATGTACTGTCGTATATTTGTTTCAGTATAAAGTGGGTTGTTTGCACATATGTTTCCGTTTGTTGTAGAGGTAGCAGTTTCGGTTTGCGTTTCTTGAGGCGTCATGGACGCAAACTAGGTCGGTCATAAGATGCTTCGCGGCTAAAAGGTCGCATGGCAGCCTCGACCCAACCAGTGTATAAAATAAATATCATGGTCCCAGCAAGAATGCAACCACAGGATTCTTCGTGACAATCAAGTATCTTACTGCAGAGCCACGCCTGGTGTCGGAACTGCTTTCTAAGTAGACCGTTATTGTAGTTCGGGTGCTGGCTATCCAAACTTGTAAACAGTACATACGTGCTCCTAGTACACAGCTATTACGTCACGATAGCGAAAGTTGTGAAGCGCACTGAAGCTCAATTATCTAGCAGTGTCCGGGGCTGCAATCCCCGCTAGCACAAGTGCTACGTATCGGCTAACTACTTCTGGTTTTGCTATTGCCCACGTTGCTGTTAGCATTGCTACGCAACATTAAACTTGCTGTTTAACATATGTCTGTGTGTACAACATTTGTACGTAGCTTCTGCGCCATTTTGCAACGTCTCACTCAATAAATCACAACAACACCATTACTAACCCTCCAAGAGCTTTGCATACCATCGATTCCCAAAGTACGTGAGATACGCCGACTTTTTATAATTTTTTGTTTTCTTTTCGTTTCTGTGCACCCATATCGGTAGGATATTGCAAATGAATGCTGTTTTCATGGTTTTCTGTTGACCAAGCATGAAGCATTGTTTGGTCATGGAGAGGATGTTGTGGTTGTATTATTTATATTTTTGTGTGTGCAACCAAGACATAGCTCATTTGTTCATTGCGTTATTTATTAATTTGTTAAATTACCAGCAGCGCCCGAGGGCATTATTGCAGGGGGGAAATACACAACGCAAAATATGCTTACACAAATAGAACAATTTAAAAACAAGATGGCCACAAAAACAGCTGACAAAAATGCAGCTATCACAGTAGCAATATGTCCCTGAAAGATGTTTCAGTGCGGCAGTCTGCAACCTCCTGTGGAAGCCAATTCCACTGGGAGATTGTGAGCGGAAAACAGGAGTTTTGATAAATAAGTGTTCTGCAAAACGTTTCTCCTAATTTAAGGGGTGGTCAGTTCTCTTACACAAAAAATGGGGAGGTGAAAGGTAACATTTTTCAAATATTTTGATAAACCCATGAAATATTTTGAATAGCATTTGTAATCTCAAGTGTTGCCTACGTAATACAACAAATCCCATCCTAACCTATCTTTAAGCGCAGTGACACTGACATTGAAATTGTAGTTGCTAGTCACAAAGCGAGCTGCATGGTTTTGAACAATCTCAAGCATCTTAGACAAAGTTTTTGTTTGTGGGTCCCACGCCACAGAGGCGTAGTATAAGATAAGTTGGAGATTCGAAAAGTAGAGTGGTTCTCTGAATTTGGGAGGAGCTAACCGGAAGTTTCGTTTAACAAAGTTTGACGTTCTGCAGGAACATAATCAATGTGCTTAGTCCACGTAAGATTTGATGAAAAGTAAACACCTAGTTATTTATACTCAGTTACTCGCGTGAGCCATATGGTGCCTAATGTATAAAGAAACAGGTATGGGTTGCGTTTACGAGTGAAGGAGACGCACTGACACTTCCTAGCATTAAGACGCATACACCACCTATCACACCAGTGAAAGTAAAACTTTCTAACTTCGAGAACGCTAGGAATCGGAGTACAGAAACGTAGTTACAGGTATGAATTTGTTGTTTTAAAGACAATAGCCTTTCTTGAGGACCTGTCTGTCTGTCTGTCTGTCTGTATTATTGTCTGTTTGTCCACCCCTAACGTTACCTCAAACGGCACCAAACGGCCATTCGCAGCGCCCACTAATATTGCTCAAGGTTTAGCATTCATAGTTGCGCGATTGCCAATTAAAAAGCAATTATTGCGCACATCTGAGGCGCCACAACAACGCTTCGATGTTTTCTATGTCTGCCTTTGTACTAAAAGAGGCACACACAAGTAACTCTGAGGAATGTAGCGTTTAATCGCGCTGCAGCGACAGTGCAACGCGATGCTCAAAAGGGCGTTTCCTACGCTTTGCTACGACGTCACGGTCGTGGCACCTGCCCGTCGATTTGCGTTCTAAACCTTATCACCTCCGGGACTGGCGCGCATCTTTCTCCGCGGGCTGCACTCCTTCATTTTCGAAAATAACTGCCAGATGGCACTTGTGTCTAACGTGCCTAGATGCGCTCGCTCGCCTCCGCCACACGCTCGAGACACTTTAATGTAGCGCCTCCAGAGTTGCATTCACCGATTTTCTTGCGCAGAACATCAAATAAACGTTCTGTTCACTCCTTCCAGACGCAAGACTCTCTTCTTTCGAAGATATTTACAGTGTAACAAGTAGATTCGGACCAATTTTTTTTTAATATTTCTTATTGAAATGTGGCTGCCACCTTCAAATTCGCATCGCCGAAGCGGGTGAGGCTCGAAGTTATGCACGCAGTCAGGCTTGCTATGGCCGCCATAGTGTATGAGTGCCTAGAGTG
Organism: Rhipicephalus annulatus; assembly: GCA_013436015.1. NCBI lineage: Eukaryota > Metazoa > Arthropoda > Arachnida > Ixodida > Ixodidae > Rhipicephalus > Rhipicephalus annulatus. The sequence goes on from WOVY01010989.1 coordinate 44,637, forward strand.
CCCGGCCACTGACCCGAAGGCCGCGGGTTCGATCCAGGCCGTGGTGGTCGCATTTTGATGGAAGCGAAATGGTAGAGGCCCATGTATTGTGCGATGCCAGTTCACGTAAAGCACACCAAATGATCGATATTTTCGGAGCCTTCCACTACGCTGGTGCTATTATTCATGTTATAGTTCTTGAATGTAAAACCGAGCATATTATTTGTATTATCAAGCACGCGGTCACACCTTGCCACGATCTTGGTGGTGCATAGACGCTTTTCGTCGTGATAAGGACTGCTACAGAATGAGTTTAGCACGGACGTCAGAGGAACAGCGACTGAAAGTGATCCTGCAGCAGCACCTCAGACTCTTTCGGGATCAAAACCTGTGGTCAAGTGCGCCCGTGTTAACCTGGCGGTGCTGTTGGGGTCGTGTTCCACGCAAAGTTGTTCCTACCGTCACGGGAAAAAAAGCAATGATAACCGGCTGAGAAAACAAAAGCCGACTCAAAACTAAAAAATAATTAAAGAAACGAAAGTTTCGTGTAAAAAGAAATTAGTGTATATTCACGGGGTGACTGGTAAACAGTGTGGCGAAGTGACCGTCCGTCCATTCGTTCATCCGTCTGTCTGTCTGTATGTCTGTTTTTGGATATTCTGTGCTGGTTTATTCTGTGCTTCACGTAAAAGCGAAGGGACCCGTCATTGCAGTGTAATCGTTAAAGCGAGGGAGCCGTTACCTTAAACTTGTAGTCATTTTTGACACAACCATCGTGATGCAGTGGGGGCACACTGGGTCTGGTACACCATTCTCCAGACCCACAACGTTTTGCAAATGTAAAGTGGAGGACACCTGTCAAATACCTAGGGGCACCACTAAAACACTACCAAGGCAATGATATTTACTGGCAAGAACAAGCAAGAGAAATTCAGTTGAAGCCGAGTAGATCGCATGGATATCCTCTATCAATGTTTTCTAGAGAAATGGTTTGCAATTTGTTCTCTGTCTCGAAACCGCGGTACGTGATGCAGGTGTTGCATTGTACACGAGCTAATGTAAAAAAAAATTCATCGTGTCTTCACAGTGTTCGTGTTGGCCTCTAGTTGGGAACAATACAGTCGAACTTATTTATTTAGGCGTGTAAAAAAGGGTAGTGTAGGACTACCACATCTTTTCATCCGGCAAATACTAAACGGGTTCTTCTTTTTTCATAACGTGAGTGATCCTTTCCTACGTACGGTGTGCTAACTGACGCTGATGAGATTTTTACCGTGATATGCACTCAGTACAGTCCGCATGAATGGCACTGTCTACGCATATCTCAAGGAGGTGAACTTAAGCATCCGCATTTCTTCTGTACAATTTTCTAATGGGTGCCTGTTTTCTGTTACAGGCAAAAAGCTGTACCGAAATGTGTGGAGTGCTATTTTGCCTGTTTCAATCTACAAGGCTATACACAGTGGAGGGCCTCGGCAGGACGTACTAAAGAGAGTTGAAAGAATGCGAGTGGCTTCTGCCACTTCTGCCATTTTTCTGGCCATCTCAAATATATCCGAAAAATATCGCGCTGATATACTGCATCAAAAACAGTCAGCTGCTGGAATATTTTGGAAACAAAAATATTTTTGGTCACTTGGTTGATTTCTGAACTAGCAGATTGTCGTTTTGGTGTTGTTTGTTAAAACACTTATTTTAAAAGTATCCCGCCTTCTTTCTATACCAAATTCGGTCTTCATGTTAAATACAGGTGCTTGTGTAAGCTTTTTAAAGCTGAGTAATATTTGTGCAGTTTTGCTGGCACATACGCGTCCAAGAATTTAGCTTAAGTGTGTTATGTTCACGTTTTTTCGGTTACAATACTGCACTTTGTGTGAATATCTGAGTCATGAATACTTACTCTACAGAAGTTAAAATATCAGGGGAAAATATTTTGGACCTCTCAAGTTACTAAATTTTATAAAAAAATCACAAATTTTGCAAATGGGCATTTTCACCGTACTTAGACGCGATCCACACCATGGTGGTTCAATTAAAAATCACTTTTAAACTTGAATCGAAATCAAATAAACAGTTCTTTTCATATGACCAATATTATCAATACAATTCTTGTTTTAAGGAAGAAAATAATTTTTGAAGTTTTCCATTCACCGCGATGGGAAATTGCAAGGCGACAGCTGTCGTCTGACCTAAAGGAATAATAAGTGCCAATAAAAAATCAAAATTTATTTTTTCCTTAAAACAAGAAATGTATTGATAAATTTGCCATATCAAAATAATTGTTGTTTTTGCTTTTGATTTGCTTGTAAAGGTAATTTTTATTTCGACCACAACCTGGTGCAAATTGCGTCTCAATAAAGACAAGACTCACGACTTTGTAAAATTAGCGATTTTTCATTGTAAGGTTCAGTGGCTTGAGGCGTCTAAGGTTAATTTTTCCTCAATTGACATCTTGTGTGGAGTAAGTATTTTCTTCTCAGATAATCATACAAAGTGCAGTATTGCAATAGAACAAAATACAAACATAACACATTTTGCCCAAATTCTTGGAAGTGTGTGTGCCAGAAAAATTTTACTAACATTACTGGTGATAGTTACAGCGCGAGAACAGAAAAACGACAAAGAGACAAAAATGACACGAGCGCTTCTTGTCTCTTTGTCGTCGTTCTGTTCTCACGCTGTTACTATCGTCATGTTTGTAGTGAGGCCGTCAGTCGGGTGAACAACTACTTTATTGCAGTTGGGTTAGTGCTATATAGAGATGCGTAACCTAACATGTCACGTGATTACGGTTGTTATCTGATGGCCGCACGTTCAGCCGGGTTACATCTTCCTTTTATTGTAGCGCAAAATAATTGCGCCTTTCAGGCTGTGAGTATCTACAGGGCTGGCGGCGAGCTGTTGTGCTTCGGCGAAGCTCTCGAGGAGAGTTGTCTTCTCTGGGGCCTTCGTCGCTGTGGGTTGTCCTGTCCCGCAGGTGCTCTCTTGTGCGTCTGAATTCTCGACCCTCTTCTGTTTTAAGGATTGCTGACCAGGGCGTGCTGGTTGGGCTCAGAAAAACCGCCGGTGACCATGTTCGTTTGAGGGTGTCGTATGCGGACGCTGGCTGGCCTGGAGTCAGAGTCGGCAGAGCCATCGTTCCGCGGTTGTAATAGACCTTCTGGCGTTGACGGATCTCTTGGAGCCTGCTGTGAACAGCTTTGCTAAGTACTGCTTCTGGTTCCAGATGGTCGTTAGACACAGGCAGGAGGGTCCTGGTTTGCCGTCCCATGAGTCTCTGCACAGGGGACATTAGCATATCATCTCTGGGGGTATTGCGCCATTCTAGCAACGCCATATGAAAATCAACCTGGTTGCGCGCACATTTCTTTAGGAGCTTTTTAGCTTCCTGTACAGCTCTTTCCGTCATACCATTGGCGTGGAGGCGATAAAGGCTTGTCGTAATATGGGTAACGCCTAGTTGTCGCAAGAACTCTTTGAAAAGGTGGCTGTTGGCTTGCGGGCCATTATCACTGCAGAGCTGCGATGGTAAGCCATGTGCGGTGAGCAATTCTGTGCGCTATACTGTCAGAGTGCTAGCAGTGCTCTGCCGGAGTTCACAGATTTCTGAAAAGAATAGAAGTCTACTATTATAACCAATTCACGGCCTTCATGGAAAAAAAGGTCCATGCCAAAAAATTCCCACAGCAACTTTGGGATGTGGTGGCTGTGAAGGGGCATTTTGGCATTCCGCGGTTGATACCTGTGACAGACCTTGCAGTTTTTGTAAATTTGCTCTATTTCCCGCGACATATTTGGCCAGTACATTATGTCTTTAGCCCACGCCTTCATCTTTTCAACTCCCGGGTGCGCAGCGTAAAGCAGCAACGTAATTTCTTGTTTCTGTGAGGTTGGTATAATTACCTTGTTGCTGCGAAAAACAAGACCATCCTGTGTGTGAAGCTCCTCCTTGTAGGACCAGTACTGATGGACCCTTTGGGCACCTCGCTCTTTTCAGGCCAGCTTGTTTCGGCGTAACCTTGAAGTTTGACCAGGGCCGGATCTGCATTCGTTGCGCCACGAAGATCCCTCAGGCGCTGCTGCGAAGCTGAAATGTACTCAAGCACATTCACCTGAAATTACTCCGTTTCTTTTTGCATGAGCTGTTCGCTGGGAAACCTAGAGAAGGCGTCAGCTTGGAAGAGCTCTTTCTGTGGCTTGTAGATCAACGTAATAGGATATTGTTGCAAAGCCAAACGCATGCGCTGTAAGCGGAGTGGACATTGATAAAGCGGTTTGCTGAATTGATTTGCTGATTGGTTTGCCGATCACCAAGGGGCGGTGATCGGTCTTAGCGATCACAGTTTCTTGGCCGAAGATGTAATCGTTAAACTTCACGCAACCATGTACAACTGCCAATATTTCCTTTTCAACTTGAGCGTAGCGTTGCTGCGCCTCTGTTAGTGAACATGAGGAGAATGCGACAGGACGGCAGTCTTGAATAAGCACAGCACCAACTTCCTTTTGGCTGGCGTCAACCGGGAGGGTTACTGGCTTATTTACGTTGAAGAAAGCAAGAACTGGTGCATTTGCTAAGCTTCCACGCAACATTTCATAACTTCGCTTCTGAGAGTCAGTCCGAACCCATGCAATGACTTTGTGCAGCAATGTTCTTAGCGGGGCTGTCACGTCGGACATGTTAGGAATGAAGCGCTGTACATAATCCATCATGCCTGAAAAGACTGAAAGTTCTTTACAATTCCCTGGCATTTCCATTTCCAGTATGTGTTTCACTCCACCTGGGTCCAGGCGGAGGCCTTCAGTGCTATGAATGTGTCCGAGGTAGCGGACTTCAGGCTGCAAAAAAGTACATTTATTTAGGTTAAGCTTGAGGTTGTTTTCACGACAGCGTAGCAACAAAAGTGACAGGTTGTTGTCATGTTCCTTTTAGATGCGGAAGCATCTTATACTCGCGCCTTGTAGTGCGCCGTCCGCGCCGTCCACACCGCTTCTCGAACATTCGACAGCTGACGCGCGCGCATGCGCCGTCGTGCCGTCGCCCACCATCTGTGCCGCGCGCGCTTCTCCTTCGAGAACATTCGACAGCTGACAGCGCATGCGCCGTCGCGCCGTCGCCATCTGTGCCGCGCGCGCGCTTCTCCTTCGAGAACATTCGACAGCTGACAGCGCATGCGCCGTCGCGCTGTATATATACTCAAGGTCGGCGCTCGCTCGCTCAGTTGCCGCTCGTCGGTTGGTTTGTACGGCGCGTCGACGTCCAAGGTCGCGGTGAAATGAATTCCAACGAATCCACAAACACAATGATCGACGTCCCTTCGACCAGCGCCGCCCTTTCGCATACGTGTGTACGTGTTCACTCATTTAACACCCCCTCTTACAACCACGTGAACCAATTTAGCCATCGACCCAAGTAAGTCGCAATTTAACACCCCATTTCACAACCACGGTAACCAATGCACCCATCGACCCAAGTAAGTCGCACTTTAACACCCCGTTAACTAATTATATGCTCCGCATCCTCCTCAGTGTTGCCCCGAGGGAAGCTGCGGGCAATTTTTTTTGTGCGGCCCCAAAGCAATATGTCATCCATTATCACGGCTACGCACGGCAAACCTTCTAGCATGTGATGCATAGCTGCTTGAAAAATTTTAGGGCAGACGCGATGACGAAGGGCATTTGAAGAAACCGATAACGCCCATACGGCGTGCTCATTGTACAAAATTTTGAGCTTGATTCAGTTAGCTTAATTTGCCAGAACCCTGACGCCGCATCAAGCATTGAAAAGCACTCGGCACTGGATAGTTGCGAGGCTGCGTCTTCCAAGTTTGGCATTGGATAATGCTTCCACAGCAGCACTTTGTTAAGTGCTGTAGGATCCAGGCAAACTCTAACCTTGTCCTTCTTTACAACTGTTTCCATATGGCTTTACCACTCGGTTGGCTCGCTTACCTTTGCGATGACGCCCTGGGCTTCCATGCGCTGCAGCACAGCCTTCACTTTTTCCTGAAGAGCTACGAGAACTGTTCTCGCTGGAAAGACGACTCCCACAGCGTCTGACTTTAGCTTCAAGTCATACTAGAAGTATTTTAGCTGCCCGAGTCCTTCAAAGACGTCTGCGAAAGATTGTACTGGCGGGTACAGTTCATGCTGTAGATCTCGCATACGGTAGATGAAGCCAAGACATTCAGCTGCGGCACAACTCAGAGTGGCAGGGATGTCTTCATCGACAATGAAAAACGTTTGTTCTTCGCTTCTGTCCTTTGCTGAAAGCATAAACTGAACTTGCGCGTGCGCGACTGTTGTGTGCCCAAACAATGCTGCGAGCTTGACGTTGCAAGCTTGTCGAGGTTTATATGGCAACTTTGAAACATCCCTTTTTAAATTTACACAACAGTTTGCACCGGTATCTAGCTTGCATGTGATGTGATAGACATCGATGTACACAGTTGCGCTCCAGTCATCAGTGGCGATCGCGCCGACAGTCAACGTTTGTAGAAAAAAAATTCGTTGTCTTCGGCTCGCAGATATCGTTTGTTGGCTGACGTTTTGCGGGTACTTGAATGACCTGCATACTCTAGCGAAATGGTTTAACCTCGCGCACTTTCGGCATGTTTTCTCTCTCGCTGGAGGACACATGACACTGCGGTGCATTTCTCCCCCACATTTTTAGCAACGGTTTTTTCCTATTGCGACCGCATTCCCTAGAGTGTCTTCACCTGATCCTGTGGCTCCACTTATTTCTCTGAAGTGCTCTTTGCTTTGTTCCTGCGCTCAGCACATGTCGATGGTCTTTTCGTACGTCGGGTTTTCCGCTATCAATCTTTTCTGGAGGCTCTTATCCGTTGTGCCCAGAATGATTGGGCTGCACAACATGCGGTCGTTGAGACTCCGGAATTCACAGTTCTTCGCTAACACACGCAGTTCTGTTAGCCACTAGTTAAAAGGTTCACCTGTTTTTTTTTTGGTTTCTTAAACCGAAAGCAATTCTTGAAATGTCAAGTTGGTTGTGGTCCTGTAGTGCTCCTTCAAATTTCTAATGAAGACTTCCACATCGTTTCTGTCTTCCGCTTTTTAAAACCTTAAGGTACTGTATGCCTTGCCCCGCCGCGGTGGTCTAGTGGCTAAGGTACTCGGCTGCTAACCCGCATGTCGCGGGTTCAAATCCTGGCTGCGGCGGCTGCATTTCCGATGGAGGCGGAAATGTTGTAGGCCCGTGTGCACAGATATGGGTGCACGTTAAAGAACCCAGTTGGTCAGAATTTCCGGAGCCCTCCACTACGGCGTCTCTCATAATCATATGGTGGTTTTGGGACGTTAAACCCCACATATCAATCAATCAATCAATCAATCAATCAATCAATCAATCAGGTACTGTATGCTTTTCAAGCTTCTTCGCCTATAGTAACTAGCAAAGTGGCTGCTTGAACATCCTTTGGCAGTGTGTTCAGATTCGTAGCAGTGGAAAACAGCAGAAACTCACTTTTCCAAAATTTTCAGGCAATGCAAGGGTTCTGTGTCGTCTTCATGGGCTTCGGGGGGGGGGGGGGTAATAACGCTGACGTCACTGATGCGTCAGGTGGGTTCGGCTGCCACCATGTAGCGAGGTTGTCAGTCGGGTGAACAACAACTTTATTGCAGTTGGGTTAGTGCTATATAAAGAGATGCGTGACGTAACACCTCACCTGATTACGGGTGTTATCTGATAGCCGCACGTCCAGCCGGGTTACAATGTCCTACCAACTAGCCGAAACTGCCACACTTCTAAGTAACAGTGCTGAGCTTCAAAAAACTTACACAAGAACCTTCACCGAAGATGTGAACCAAATTCTGTATAGATATTAAGAACGGTGCACATGTTTTTTGAAATATTTTTTGCCAACAACACCAAGCGACATTTCCGAAAGTTCAGAAGGTAGCCACGTGGCCAGAAAAATTTTTCTCTCAGAAATATTCTTCCACTTTACCATTTTCAATGCAGTAAATGAGCACATTCTTTTCGGATACATTTGAGATGGTCACTGAAACGAATGGTACGTTTGGAATGGAATGACAGCATTTTTTTCTTCTTTAAGTTCACACTGGCACTTTGCACGTCAACGTATTTCTAGAAAAGCGGAGTGTCTTTCTACCTTGGGGGCCAGAATGTCTCATTTGTAATAAGCCCGAAACTATTAACTACGTTTTTTTGCATTGATGTGAGGGAGGTAACTGTGGATTTGTACATATTGCAGAGGACAATTGAAAAGGAACTCGCGCTAGACCCATGCGGTATCTGATTTTTCCCGATATATAATGAGGAAGCTCTGCCATTTAATTTATTGATGTTAACAGGCCTCCACTGGGTATGGCGGGCCCGTATGGCAGTATTTCCCTGTGATTAAGATGCGCGACCCGCAATAATGTACTTCCCAAAGTGCATGGAGAAATTTCTGGAACTGAAGAAAACGCCGCAATCTGTGCCTTCAGTAGGTCTGGCACTCTTTGTTTTCGTGACCTTTACGTCAGTGTGCATGTACATTTTGTCTGGAAATAGGCACTAAAGCAGAAAAGTTGCGGCATAGTGGGTAAGTGCTCTGATTTCAAAGTAGTAGTTCCCAAGGACGTCCTCGGTGCGAAACCGCCTTTGCCACTTTCTTCTTCTTATCTCTTTTTTAAAGAAATGCATGTACAACTACCGCTCGGATTTCTCGAAGCAGAGGGCAATGCATGATGCTTTGAGTGTTGCTGTGCGATCTTGGTCTAATCGCGGCTAACAAGAAAACTTTTCAGTTTTTTTATTATTTTGAATAACGTTTCGAGTAATGGTACTTCTTTTAAAATTATAATCGCGTTCGGCAACAATCTACGGTACCGCAATGGGAATAAGCGATGAACAGTGAGAACCTGGACAATCAGCTGAGTCTATCTGACTGATGGGGCTTGCTGAACTAGCGCGGTACGGCAGCTGCAGCGGAGTCATGATCTGAACTTTCCCCTTTCTCCCGCAAGCTCCGCTCCGAAGCAATAAAAACTACCAATAAAAAAGTTTCGCCGCCATTATTAAAAGTGCTCAGGCATTGCCGCATGGAGAAAATAAAGCCAGCGCTTTCATTTTATTGTTGGCGGTTGGTGCGCCAGCACCCGTCGCTGTGAGACACAGAACATCGCACAGTGAAGCGGCACCATACTGCGCCAAGCTGAATACCTATTGTTACGGGCCAAACTGGCACGGCAATTCATTAAAGTATACCATCCACTTCGAATCAAAAACTAACCAACACAACTATAATAACCGAACACTAATTGGCAGTGTGTTCTGTTTGTTCTCAATATAAATTTGTCTAACAAAAAAACAATCGAGCCCTTAAAAATTATACTTCTTATGGACACAAGACAAAAGTCAAGACAGGACAACACTACGCGCAGTTTTTGGCCCGTTATTGATAACTAATTCTTGCCAACCTGCGGGCCTTCAAATTTCAGATAGTATATCGTAGTGCAGGTGGCGGGGGAACGCGTGCATGCGGTTTTATTGTTTGTTTAGGGTAAAGATTCTTGCTTGTGTTTTCAGACTTTAGTGACCATACTGACACGTATTGTTTTAGATTCTCGCGACTGCTAACGTTCCTCTCACATTTTTTGTTTGCTTTTTTGCATGACACTTGTGCACTGCTGCAAACGCGACCTAAGAAGCTATTTGCAATTCGATAAAACAATGTAAGAAAATTTTAGAACTGTACCTAACTACGTTTTTTTCAAGGAGGTTCCGGGCTTATTTATTTATCGAAAGATTTGGTGGCCGTGCCCGTACAAGTGGGAGTATTGCTGAAAATTTAGGAGTGTGCAGGTATGGGATTCGTCATCCGTTCCTTCTGCGTTGATGGCACAGTGTACCGCACCTTCACTCGGCCTATAGGCTTGAAACCCACGCTTCTCCTCTACTTTCCTTCCCTTTAGGGGTGAATCTCCTTGAAGCATGGGTAGGACGTCACCTGTATGTATGCATGTATGCACTGACCACCTCACAGCATATCCACGAAGTGAAATATATTGAATGGGGCAGAGCTTCGGAGATTTTTATCGGCAAATTGTGAATCATCCACCACCCGCGTCCGTCATCTATCTGTCTGTTTGACGCACGGATGGACGGACACACGCGTGGATACACGGACGGGTGGAAGCAAAAAAAAAATGCCCGCAGCTTCCCTCGGGGGAACACTGAGGAGGATGCGGAGCATATAATTGGTTAACGGGGTGTTAAAGTGCGACTTACTTGGGTCGATGGCTAAATTGGTTAACGTGGTTGTAGGAGGGGGTGTTAAATGAGTGAACACGTACACACGTATGCGAAAGGGCGGCGCTGGTCGAAGAGACGTCGATTATTGTGTTTGTGGATTCGTTGGAATTCATTTCACCGCGACCTTGGACGTCGACGCGCCGTACAAACCAACCGACGAGCGGCAACTGAGCGAGCGAGTGCCGACCTTGAGTATATATACAGCGCGACGGCGCATGCGCTGTCAGCTGTCGAATGTTCTCGAAGGAGAAGCGCGCGCGCGGCACAGATGGCGACGACGCGACGGCGCATGCGCTGTCAGCTGTCGAATGTTCTCGAAGGAGAAGCGCGCGCGGCACAGATGGTGGGCGACGGCGCGACGGCGCATGCGCGCGCGTAAGCTGTCGAATGTTTGAGAAGCGGTGCGGACGGCGCGGACGGCGCACTACAAGGCGCGAGTATAAGATGCTTCCGCATCTAAAACGAACTGACAGATGGAAGCGCGGATGGACTGATGGGCGCTTCACCCTACTCATCATCTTTTTCTCCATGGATATGCTGGGATTTTTTTTCAGTTATTTTACGCGAACATTGACCTAAAAGGTTCCTAAATCTTGTGAACATGGTGGAACAACAATTACATCTGTGGATCAATCCATATGATTTAGCTTGCGTGCACGCAGTACGTCGTTCGGGAGTGTGACCTCGGCTCGCATTCTGCATGTGATTCTTTCATTACGGTATTTTAGTTACCAATTTTAGATAACTACAGTTTGCTGTGCAGGTGCTCTACTTAACTGGGAAAGTTACCTGCTGTGGGCGCGGATAGGCAGTTCAGTTGTTTCATCTCGTAGGCGCGATGTGTTACCATGCAGCACATGTTCGAATACCGGGTTTATCATCCTTTATTCAGTATATTACATCAAAACTCGTAGGCAGAATAACCACTGGTCGCTAAATGTAGCTGCCTAGATCCGCAGAGAAAGGAAGTGGGTTAGGAGGAGAGAGAAAATTATAAGGGCAGACGAGAATAGAAAGTTTGCGGGTGTAAAGTGGCAGCAGCAAGTACAGAACCGAGTTGAGTGGCGGAACATGGGTGAGGCCTTTGTCCTGCAGTGGACGTAGTCAGGGTCATGATGATGACGATAATGATGATGATGACAATTAGGATGATGATGACGACGGCGATGATGATGATGATCAAAACCTAAGTGTCGAGAAACGCTTTGCGGGCTGGGCTGGTGCACATTTGCGACGGGGCGACAGTCATGTGTGGTGGTGAGACGGTCTCATAGTTCTGTTTTGGTGGCTAGCGTGTAAGTGCGCATGCAGGTTTCGTTCGTGCTATGGGTTTTATGTTCAAATCGCGCGTTTATCGTTGCCTTTTTGTTCAGCTGTTCTTTCGGCATGTCACTTCTATATTAACGTTCTAGGTACTTCGCACTTGTGCCATGAAAAATGTTCGGAAATGTTCGGCTAAATGACGCGTTGGACATAGCAGCGAAGTTTTCGTCGTGCGAATATGTACAAGTTGCCATCAGCTAATATGAAGAGCAAAATTATGTGCAGTTTTGGATAAATTTATAACAATCTATCGCAGCGGTAAAGACAAACAAGTTTACCAAGAGACGTATATCCAGTTGCCAGAGTTTGCTGAAATTGAGTGCAGTGGAACTAATAGAGGTCCGAATTTCACATCAAAATCAAACGGTCAGCGTCTGAGCCAGAAGTGAGCTTCCTGTCAAATAAGCTTTGAAAATGTTTTCTTCGAAAGTCACATTTTTTATCTTCGTAGTTTCATATATACAGGATTGCAAGGATTGGCTGCAAAGCCAGGATAAAGTTCACACATCCCTGGAAGGACACGCTTTGCAAGTTAGGGCAGGAGAGACAGCTCAAAACCACATTGTCAGCAAGGTTAGTAGTGTGTCGTTGAAAAAATTTTGTTATTTGTTAGCGCTTGCGAAAGAGAAATATATGTGGGTCATTCTGGTGACCACCTCAAATGGGGTCAAAAAACTCGTGCTCAATTTTCGCATTGCAAATGGTAAATTGCTAAAGTACTTCGCTCACAACTATTGCTACGGCGTGCCACAAATGAACATTGTAGAAAAGAAGACGATGTTTAGGGTGAGCACGTGCAGACCGGGCTCCATATTGTATGCCTGCCTGTTTACCAAAAGTAAAGGTATTTTTCCGACGCCTTCTGCCCACATTATTTTGGTGGAGAGTGCGGGTCTTCCCACAGTCAACACCACGACGATCCTACGCAGCGGACGTTCCTTGGCTGCCTGTGCGATGCCTGATCAAGACGAACACGAGGATTCTTCGGAGACTATCCCAACCGTGCTTCGTCCAACTACGCAGCAACCAACAGCACCGCATCCAGGTGCTACTAACCGCACCGTCGCCCTGACTCAACCGCGTGACCCAGGCACATTTTCGGGCAGTGACAGTACTGACGTGTAGGAATGGCTTCAGCTGTACGAAAGGGTGAGCGCTCTTTACAACTGGGTTCCGACGCTCATGTTGGCCAATATTATTTTCTGCCTTGATGGTACAGCTAAAGTGTAGTTTTCCAACCACGAGGAAGATATCTCGAGTTGGGACATCTGTTAGTAGAAACTCATCGATCTCTTTGGCAAGCCCATCGAGCGTCGTCGTGCTGCGCAGAAAGAACTAGCGTCCAGACTCCAGTCCGGCACTGAGTCGTACGTCACATACATACAACATGTGCTCGCCCTCTGCCGGAAGGTTCACGACAAGATGCCGGAATCCGAAAAGGTCGCGCACATCCTCAAAGGAATCGCTGATGACGCCTTCAATCTCTTCGTATTTCGAAACTCATCGGTCGTGGACGACGTTATTAATGAATGCCGACGCTTCGAAGACGCGAAAAGTCGCCGTATCACTCCACACTTTTCGCGTCTTCCCTAAACGGCTGCAACATCAACCTGCGAGGACGCCCGTTTGGCACCAGCCCCTGCTGCTTCCGACAATATCGTGCGCATCGTGCGCCACGAAATCGAGGCAGAATCTCCCCTGTCTGACCAAGACCAGGCCCCTAATGACTCTCGCGCCACGATTTCTTTGATCAAGAGTGTCGTATGCCAGGAACTGGCCAACGCCTGACTTCAGACGCTATGCCCCGTTAACCGGCCTGACTACCGACTGCCCAGTACACATAATATGTCCCGTGGATCGATCAACCGCCCACGTTACCGGAATTCGGCAGAATGGCAAACTTCCGATGACAGGCCGATCTGCTTCAACTGTGGATGAGTCGGCAATATTTCACGTCATTGGCGCACTTCCTGGCGTTGGCAGCCATGGTCGCATTATGCTAACACCCGACGCCCACCTGCTGGCTCTCAAATGCTGATCTACACGGCACAAGATGATGCTTCGCCATCCAGGCCCGCCCAACCAAGCCGCTCCCCGTCGCCCTATGGACGCATGTCCCGCTAAACTAACCGACGTCGCTCCCCCTCACCCTCCTACCACCAGTCCTCGGAAAACTGACGGGCGCAGCTCCTTGAGGTGAGCCTGCTTCGACGACCCGACCCGAAGTTCCTCTACACACGATACCCGGACACAACAACTTGATTAAAGTAAATGTTGACGGTACTTCTGTGGCAGCACTCATTGACACCGGCGCTCACGTATCAGTCATGAACTTCAGCCTTTGTGCTCGACTCAAGAAAGTGCCCACTCCTGCTCCGATCACTCTTGTCCGAGTACCTGATGGTGCAACACCAGCGGTCACCGGGATATCTGCCACTCGTGTCACTGTTGCTGGACGTCATACCACTGTTCTGCTTTACGTACTGGACCACTGCCCGCATGACATCATTTTAGGACTTGATTTTCTGTCGGAGCATTCCGCCCTAATTGACTGTTCTGCTGGTGTTGTTCAGCTCGTCCTACCACACGCCGTTGACCCTCCTGATCCTGCGCCGCCAAGGCTATGCTCCGCCGACTTTGTTCGCCTATCTCATCGAGCTGTGACATATATCGACGTCTCTTCTGATCAACCTGTGGCTGACGGCGATTATGTCATTTCACCTAATCCTACAGTATTCTGTTCGCTCATTGTTGCGTTCCCCCACACCATCATTACAATGAAGAACAACGTGGCATGTCTCCCTTTTGTGAACTTTAGACTTTGCTCTGAAGTGCTGCTACGAGGAATATCCCTTGCAACCCTTGCCCCGGCCGGTGACTACCACATATTGGCCTTAACAGAAGATACACCGTCATCTACAAGTATTCCATCGCGCAGTACACTAGACTGCATAACTGGAATGATTGCTTCTGATCTCCCGGCCGAGCATGTGTCTGCGCGTCGTGGCCTTCTTGCGTCTTATCAAGACGTCTTTGATCTCTGCGACCGACCCCCAGGTCAAATGACCGTCGTAAAGCATCGGATCAACACCGGTGATGCAAATCCAGTACACCGGCGACCCTATCGGGTTTCCTCCACCGAGAGCCACGTCATCCAGCAAGTAGTCGACAAGATGCTTGCCCGAGACATCATTGAACCTTCTTCAAGTCCTTGGGCTTAGCCCGTTGTGCTTGTCAGAAAGAAGGATAACAGCTGGTGCTTCTGTGTCACCTACAGAAATCTTAACAAGGTTACAAAAAAAGACGTGTATTTTCTGCCGCGGATAGACGACGCTCTTGAGTACCTTAGTGGAGCAAATTATTTCTCTTCCATCTACCTTCGTTCCAGGTACTGGCAGATATGAGTAGATGATCTGGACCGTGAAAAGACGGCATTTATAACTCCCGACGGCCTCTATCAGTTCAAAGTATTGTCGTTCGGGTTATGCAATGCCCCGGCTACATTTGAACAAATGATGGACGCTCTTCTTCACGGTTTCAAGTGGTCAATTTACTTATGCTACCTTTATGACGTCATTGTTTTTTCACCAACTTTCGAAACTCACTTCGAGCGTCTCTCAACAATTCTTTCGGTTTTCCGCAAAGCAGGTCTCCAACTAAACTCGTCGAAATGTCACTTCGGCCACCGGCAGCTCACTGTCCTTGGACACCTTGTCGATTCTTCTGGTGTTCGTCCCAACCCTGAGAAAATCCGCGCCGTCAAAGATTTCCCTGTGCCGACCTTGTGAACGATGTTCAAAGCTTTGTGGGCCTTTGTTCTTACTTTCGTAGATTTGTGCGGAATTTTGCTGACGTCGCACGCCCGCTCATGGAACTACTAAAACATGTGAATTTTGTGTGGGGACCTGAACAAACCAGAGCATTCGTTGAACTGACGAGTAGACTTATGACGCCACCTTTTCTCGGCCACTTTGATATATGCGCTCCAACGGAAGTGCGTAACGACGCCAGCGGCCACTGAATCCAAGCCGTTTTGGCACAACGACAGCATGGCTGTGAACGCGTTATTGCATAAGCTAGCCGTCTTTTATCGCCAGCATAGCGAAATAACTCCATCACAGAACGCGAATGCCTCGCAGTCGTCTGGGCAGTGGCTAAATTTCGGCCGTATTTCTATGGACGCCCGTTCACGGTTGTCACTGATCACCACGCCTTATGCTGGTTGTCGTCCTCAAATGATCCTAGTGTACGGCTCGGCCGGTGGGCTCTACGGCTACAGGAATATTCCTACACGGTCGTCTACAATTCAGGTCTCCACCATGAGGATGCTGATTGCATGTCGCGTCATCCAGTACACCCAGCAGACCTTTCTGAGATCGATGAGTCTACTTGCGTTTTGGCACTTTCCGCGTTTAGCCACATCGGAGATCAGCAACGCCATGATCCTCACCTCAGAGATATAATCCTTTGGCTTACTGGTTCCACAAGTCCTCCGTCTCTCCGTATGTTCCTGCTCCAAGATGGCGTCTTATGTCGCTACAGCATACATCCTGACGGACCTGAGCTGCTGTTGGTCATACCACAACATATGCGTCAGACTGTACTTGCACAGTTGCATGATATTCCGACAGCTGGTCACCTGGGAGTTTCAAGAACTTATGACCGCGTTCGACGTCGCTTCTTTTGGCCCGGTATTTACCGATCCGTCTGTCATTACGTCGCCTCATGCAAATCCTGTCAACACCGCGAAAAACCAGCAACCCTTCCAGCGGAACGCCTTCAACCCATTCAGATCCCATCCGAACCATTTTATAGGGTAGGTGTTGACTTACTAGGACCATTTCCTTTATCGGCCAGCGGAAACAAGTGGATAGCAGTCGCCCCGGATTACACCACTCGGTATGCCATCACACGGGCCCTTCCTACCAGTTGTGCGACCGACGCCGCTGACTTTCTTCTAGAAGACGTCATATTACACCACGGCGCTCCTCTGCAACTGCTTACCGATCGGGATCGCTACTTTTTATCACAAGTTATCCAAGACATAATACACTCTTGCGCTACAAAGCACAAGTTCACAACGGCGTATCATCCTCAAACCAATGGGCTCACGGAGCGGCTAAATAGACCCATCGAGGATATGCTCGCTATGTAAGTTTCTTTCGACCATTGTGACTGGGAATCCGCCCTTCCATTTGTAACATTTGCCTATAATACGTCTAGGCATGACACTGCAGGTTTCTCGCCATTTTTCCTCCTGTACGGACGAGAACCTACGCTGCCTTTCGACACGCTCCTTTCTGCCGTTAGCCACACGTCAGAATATGCCCGCGATGTGATCCCTAGAGCTCTAGAGGCACGTGAGATTGCTCGCCGGCGTATGAGCGATTCGCAGGAACGACAACGACAGGTATACAACGCGTGCCATCGTGATACAACGCGTGCCATCAGTCAAGGTGACACAGTCCTTCTCTGGACGCCGTCGCGGCGAGTTGGCCGGTGCGAAAAGCTGACTTCACCGTTCTCGGGTCCGTACCGTGTGGTGCGCCAAGTCACCGACGTGACATATGAAATTGAACCTCTTAACGCCACCTGCGCGCGATCGTGTTCTGACGTTGTTCACATCAGTCAGCTGAAACGATATTACTCGGACCAACCAAGCACCGAGACGATGCCTTCGCTGCCGAAAGGTGATGCTACGCGGTGCCACAAATGAACATTGTGGAAAAGAGGACGATCTTTAGGGTGAGCTCGTGCAGACCGGGACCCATATTGTATGCCTGCCTGTTTACCAAAAGTAAAGGTATTTTTCTGACACCTTCTCCCCGTAACACTAAGTTTAGGTTACGTGGGAGCATTCTGAATTTATTTTATTATTTATTTTATTCATCGAATACTGCGGATACGTTCAAGCTGTGGAAGAAAAAGGTAAAATAATTAGGATAAAATTAAAAGAAAACAAAAATATAATACAGAACTAGAGTCAACATGTTTGGTGAAACGCTAATAAATAATTCAGTAATACTCTGCATTAGGATGTCGACGTGATCATACAACTACATTTTGTTTTTGTACGAGGAAAAAAATTCTTAATAGTGTTTGTTGTCGCAAAGGTTAATGCGTCTTGTCTAAAGTGACGCGTAGTTCCAGTTAATAGGGGTGATAGAAATTTGTATTGTAGAGAATTGCCCATGTATAATACTTTAGGTGATTTCACTCTCTGTCTTTGTCTTATTATCTGAATTAGTTCAATGTAGTTAGCTTTTATAAGTTCAGTGGATAGATGCAGTCTTGAAACTATGGTAAATATAAATCTAACTTTATTTTACTGCACTCTCTCGAGGTTACTATATTAGATTTAGTATACGGATCCCAAACGACACATGCATATTTTAATTAGGTATGATTAAGGTATTATAGCACAACAATTTTCATCGGGGGATGCTTTTTCAAGTTTGTTCCTCAGAAGAAAATTTCTCAATGCTGAGGTGCAAATATTACTTATAAGATCATTCCATGTAACGTGTTGCGAAAGGTGATTTCTAAATACTTATATTGGGTTATCTTATGAACGAGGCATATGCCTAATTATTGCTTATGAAGCAAAGCTAGTTGTTTGTGTGTCATTTGCTTGAGTATGTTTCTGTCAGTGTTTAATGTAATTCCCTAGTACGTTCACCGTTTAAGAATACTATATAAACAACAACAAAAACTAGTCTGGTTATTGAGTCATTAATGTCTTTGAAAAGCACTCAGTCAAACGCGAATAATCGATTCTCGACATCACTTCAGACCTTGTTACCAATGACCCTAACATATATAATAAAAATGATAAAACAGGGCCAAGGACATCTCCCAGTGGCAGAATGTCCTCTGAGTACTTTTTGTATAAACGTTATTCTGAGATCATTGCTACTTGATTGAATAAAAAAATTATTTTGCATACAGGCAAAAACATTGGCAAAAGACATTCGACTCCGCAATTTTACTGCACTTTTCATGCCATATACGTCTGCAAAATTGTTCCCGAAACGTCGTAGGTATGTATTTTATCACTGGTATAAAACGGTATGCGGAAATGTACCAGTAATAGATGAATTCTAGAGGACGTACGTTTTCTGTTAAAAATATTTTAAGACCTCTGAAGCAGAGAAAGCTTACCAAAAAAACGTGAAACTGAGAAAATCTTCATTTTGGGCCACATTCCGACGTAATTCACGCCATGTGGTGCGTGAAGATTCAGCTTCCTACCTGACTCGCAGAAAAAAGGAATGGTTCATTGTTTACGGCAACAAATTTTGTTTCAAGAAAAAATTTAAGTGTAAACTTTCGGTTGATGGCTATCCGCCCATTTATTCATAGGACAGCTTCCTCAATATTGAAGTTCCCCTTTTCCGTCAATGAGCAGAGAGAGAAAGAAAACTTATTGTGTAAAGCTTGTTAGGGAAAGCGGAAGGGTCTCTAATTCTAGGAACCTACTGGCCAGGACCACCCGCTGAGATCAAGGTAATAACAATTTTAAAGCTGAAGGTTCTGATATATTGAAAACTATTTGTTTTTGAATAAGGTATAACAATGAGTTTGGATTGAGCACTACATGGTGTACATTTCATCACAATATGACCCTCACGTGAATATATTCTTAATTACGTAAATTTTCTTTACCACGTGAGACTTAAAGGTTGAGAGGTCTCAAATTACCTTCAATGAAAAATATACGCCTCTTAGAGTAATCATTCTTTATAGGAACCCATTAATACAATGAAAGCAACACTAACATACAACATTTCAGTGATATTTGTGGAGGTTTATACGACAAATTTGCAGTGAGGTTAGAGAGTCGAGCACGTTTTTCCTGATTTTTAATATGTGAACAGAATTTGTTTGCGAAACGAGAAACGATGTTCTCTGAATGAATATTCTGACGTCCTTCAAAGGACATATTGCCCAATTTGGAAGGCTGCCATGTGCTCGAAAAAAATTTGAGTAAATTGCTTCATCTGTTTAATATCTCCGATGCAAGAAAGGAGTACGATTTTTTTAACACACTCATTGATAGTCACAAAAGTGTGTGAGATCTCCGGCATGCTCTGACCCAAGTTCAACGAACTTCGAAATTGCGCACGAATGTCACGTGTTTAAAAACTAGTCAGAGATCGAACCTCGGTTTCTATCACTTTCATTACAAGGATGCTATAAACAAATGCCAAGGCAGTGCTGGCTAGTGGGCAAGAGCATAACAAAACCAAGAAGAAAATTTATTTTGGTGGAGGGACAAGAAGCTATTTCAAGCAAACCTCTGGAGCAGTGGAAAGTTTATGCTACTACGAGATATTCATATTGTGCTGACAGCAGCAGCCACAGCAAATATTTCCATCAAAGTGAATCACTGTAATTCATAGCAGCCATTGTCAAGATTGTCGAAGGGTCCCTAGGCATTTCAGCCCGCGAAGATGACAGCCAGCTTATCAGAATATCCAAGATAACAACATGCAAAGCACATTTTCAAATTATCCTGAAATAGTGTTTGCTGATGCTAGTCACAAAACAAACGACAAAAAGTTTCCGCAATAGTTCATACGCGTAAAGGACTCAGATAGCTATACAGAGGTAGCTGGGTTCTTCATGCGCGCGTCAGAAAATGAAAGCCACGTGTGATCTCTTTTTCATTTCATTGCTGATAACTGTAGAAAGGAGAGTATCTTGAACACATAGGCAATATCAAGGAATAAGACTTTTACTGAGAAGAAAAATCTTGCAGAAATATTTTAATGCAAATCTTCATCTTTCCATTTTGCTAGTTTTTCGAACATCCAGGTGGCAAATAACGCCCTTAAATTGTTTATTTCATCAGATGCGAGAAGTTAAATCTTGAAAAAAAGCTGGAAGCAATTTGCTATGCGAGAACAAATGAACAAGGTTCAAAGCTGCTGCAGAGCATTTAAGATAAGGAATGTCCTAAAATGATAGACTACTTCATGGAAATTAGAATTCGATGAGATACCAGTGGATTTCAAGAATGCAAGGGTCTCTGGCCGTAGGTAATAGAAATAACAAGAGGACTGAATGCATCAATCAATCAAAATGTGTTAATGAATGCATCGATCAAAAAGTGTTGCAAATAATTTCTAAATATGAAAGTCCGCCACAGCTTTTCAGTGTGCTGATGGCATTATTGACCAGCTTTTGTATTGAAAGGAACCAGCGTGCTGCGGTGTCCTTGCTGAATGCCCCGTCATGGGGGTCTAGTGGCTAAGGTACTCGGCTGTTGACCCGTAAGTCGTGGGATCGAATACCAAGTGTGGCGGGTGCATTTTCGATAGAGGCGAAAATGCTTTAGGCCCTTGTGCTTAGATTTGGGTGCACGTTAAAAACCACAGGTGGTTGAAATTTCCGGAGCCCTTCACTACGGTGTCTCTCATAATCATATGGTGATTTTGGGACATTAAACCCCACATATCAATCAATCAATCAGTCCTTTCTGAAAAAATCTGCAGTATTGAACCTAAGAAAACAAGAGAACATTTCGCCGAGCCTAGTATGCCATATTTCTTTAAGAGGATGCATGAGCAGCAGGAGGCATCTGATAATATAAGTGAAATTTGCCCCTCAGTACCATCGATAACTGACAGTTGCACATGTCCCACTTATATAGCTCTCAAAATCCCCTGTAAGCACATGTTTTACATGCAAAAAGCAGCAGCATTTCCGGATTAAGCCTTGTCTAGTTGCTGAATGTTGGACAAAGGCCTACTTTACTAAGACTTGCAGAGTTGCAGCATCATGCCTTACCTAGGACGAAAACTGTCGATGATGTGCAGAGCTGTACAATGACAAGAATATTGTTAGAGGTCGAAAAAATGAACAGAAACAGTGAAGTGTTGCAGTTGTTGGCATCACGTATTGCTGAGCAGCCAATGCCTAGGCTTGAAGCTTTGATGATAGTTGTAGAGCAGTTTATCACCGCCGCGGAAAATGGGTCTACAGTTATTATTCGTCAGTTTACAGGGCACGAAAGAACATTAGCCTCAGGTACTGCAACATGCACCAAGCATGCAGCCTGCTGCAACTATTTAACCCGAAGGTACGTAATTCTCATGCAGCATCGATCCTCTCTTGTACAGATGTTCGACGCACTAATACAAGCACCTATTTTTCTTGACGTTGACACCAGCATCAAGTCGGCACAACTTCTGCAGCTAGTTCACTCACAGGTAAGCCATTTTCTCGCAAACTGACCTCCTAACTGAAATTTTGACACACCAACATATGCAACCGAATTTCTTTAGGCGAACACCATCTTCAAAGCAGCACACCTGCTGCAGCTGCATCATTCACTGGTAAAGTGTTGACACATCAACTTACCCCTTAATTGAAATTTTGATACACTAACACAAGCAACCATTTTAGTTCATGCAGACATCAACCTCAAGGCAGCACACCTGCAGCAGCTGCTTCATTCACAGCTAAGCAGTTTGCACATAACCTGAACTATTAATTGGAATGTTGACACACTATCACATGCAACCACTTTCCTTCAGGCGAACACCAACCTCAAGGCAGCACACCTGCTGTAGCTGCTTCACTCACAGGTACACGGTTCACACAACACCTGACCTCTTAAGTGGAATTTCGATACACCAATCCATGTACGCATTTTATTTCAGGCCGGCACCAACATAAAGGCAGTACACGTGCTACAGCAGCTTCCCTCACAGGTAAAACGTTTGTACATAACCTGTTCTCTTAGCCTAAATTTGACACACTAACATATGCTACCATTTTCTGCAGACGAACACCAACCTCAGGGCTGTACACCTGCTGCAGCTGCTTTACTCACAGGTAAACGATTTGCACATAACCTGACCTCTAAATAAAATTTCGACACACCAACTAATGCGCCCATTTTTCTTCAGGTGGACACCAACTTCAAGGCAGCACACCTGCGGCAGCTGCTTCACTCACAAGTAAACAGTTTGCCCATAACCTGACCTTCTAATTGAAATTTCTACACACCAACACGAGCAGCCATTTTTCAATAGGCGGACACCAACATCAAGGATACCATCTACCGCTGCTTCACTCACAGGGTAATCTTTTGCAAATTGCCTGACCTCTTAATTAGAATTTCGACACGCCAACACGAGCAGCCAATTTTAATTAGGCGGACACTAACCTCAAGGCAGCATACCTACTGCAGCTGCTTCAATCACAGGTAAACTATTCTCCATAACCTGATCTCTTATTGAAATTTCGACACACCAACTAATGCACCCATTTTTCTTCAGGTGGACACCAACTTCAAGGCAGCACACCTGCGGCAGCTGCTTCACTCGCAGGTAAACAGTTTGCCCATAACCTGACCTTCTAATTGAAATTTCTACCCACCAACACGAGCAGCCATTTTTCATTAGGCGGACACCAACATCAAGGATACCAGCTACCGCTGCTTCACTCACAGGTAAATCTTTCGCAAATTGCCTGACCTCTTAATTAGAATTTCGACACGCCAACACGAGCAGCAAATTTTAATTAGGCGGACACTAACCTCAAGGCAGCATACCTGCTGCAGCTGCTTCAATCACAGGTAAACTATTCTCCATAACCTGATCTCTTAATTGAAATTTCGACACACCAACCAAGCACCCATTTTTACTTCAGGTGGATGCCGAGCTCAAGGCAGCACACCTGCTGCAGCTGCTTCACTCGCAGGTAAACTGTTCGCACATCACCTGACCCCTTAATTGAAACTCTGACACACTAACCTATGCATTATATCTTTCTTAAGGTGGAAACTAAACTCAAGGTAGCACAACTGCTGCGGCTGCTTAATTAACAGGTAAACTGTTCGCACATATCCAGACCTCCTAATAAAAATTTCGATACACAAAGAACTGCAACCATTTTTTTTCAGGCGGACAAGAACCCCAAGGTAGCACACCTGGTGAAGCTGCTTCATTCACAGGCAAACTATTTCTACATACCTACACCTTTTATTTGAAATTTCCACACACCAACATATGTACCATTTTCCCTCAGGCGGACTTCAACCTCAGGGCCGTACGGCATCTGCAGCTGCCTTACTCACAGGTAGACCATTTTCACATAACCTGACGCCTTAATTAGAATTTCAACACGCTAACATATTCAGTCATTTTCCTTAAACCGGAGACCAAGCTCAGAGCAGCACACGTGCTGCAGCTGCTTCACTCACAAGTAAACCGTTTGCACATAACCTGAACTCTACTATTATGTGGAATATTGACGCACTAAGACACGCAACCATTTCCTTTCTGGTGGACACCAACCTCAAGGCAGCACACCTGCTTCACTTGCAGGTAAACCGTTCGACTTCACCTCACCTTTTAATTGGAATTTTGACACACCAACACATGCACCCATTTTCCTTCAGGCACACACCAACCTCAACGCTGCACACCTGAGTGATTGATTGATTTGTGTGGTTTAACGTCCCAAAACCACCATTTGATTATGAGAGACGCCGTAGTGGAGGGCTCCGGAAATTTTGACCACCTGGGGTTCTTTAACATGCACCCAAATCTGAGTACACGGGCCTACAACATTTCCGCCTCCATCGGAAATGCCGCCACCGCAGCCGGGAATCAAACCCGCGACCTGCGGGTCAGCAGCCGAGTACCATAGCCACTAGACCACCGCGGCGGGGCACGCAGCACACCTGCTGCAGCTGTTTCATTGTGAGTGACATTGTTCACCCCGTCGGAGCAGTGGCGCTGAGCCATGACGCGTGCATGAGTTTCTACCAAGAAAGAGGAATATACTGAGGAGTGGGCATTGCGTCACATTTTGTGAAGCCAGAAGTCGTCGTCATCATCATCATCATCATCATCATCATCATCAGCGTCATCATCATTATCCTGACTACGTCCACTGCCGGACAAAGGCCTCTCCCATGTTCCGCCAGTCAACTCAGCCCTGTGCTTGCTGCTGCCAATTCATACCCGCAAACTTCCTAATTTCATCTGTCTACCCTTAACTCGCTTGCCTTCTCTGCGAATCCCTTTAGTTACCGTTAATTACCAGTGGTCATGCTGTCTACACGCTACTTGCCCTGCCCATGTCCATTTATTGTTTTTGATTTAAACTATTATATCCTATACCCCCCTTTCTTCCCTAATCTACTCTGCTCTCTTCTTGTCTCTTAAGGTTACACCTACCATTTTTTTCCATTTCTCGCTGCGTCATCCTCAATTTAAGCCGAACCCTCTTTGTAAGTCTCCAGGTTTCTGCTTCATAGCTAAGTATCGGCAAGATGCAGCTGTTATATACCTTCTTCACGAGAGATAGTGGCAATCTACCTTTCATGATTTGAGAGTGCTTGCCAAATGTGCTCCACACCATCTTTATTCATCTAGTTATTTCAATACCGTGGTTTGGCTCCGCGGTTCTTACCGGCCCTAAATAGACATAGTCTTCAACAACTTGAATTGCACAATTACCTATCTCGAAGCTCTGCTCTCTTCCGAGGTTGTTATACATTACTTTCATTTTCTGCAGAATAATTTTGCGACCCACCTTTCTGCTCTCCTTGTGTAACTCCGTAATCATAAGTTGCTATTCGTCTTCTGAGTTACTCAGACATCCAATGTCATCGCCGAAGCACTGGTTACTAAGGTACTCTTCATTAACTCTTATCCCTAACTG
This sequence comes from Rhipicephalus annulatus, assembly GCA_013436015.1. Classification (NCBI taxonomy): domain Eukaryota; kingdom Metazoa; phylum Arthropoda; class Arachnida; order Ixodida; family Ixodidae; genus Rhipicephalus; species Rhipicephalus annulatus. The sequence continues at coordinate 69,898 of WOVY01010989.1, forward strand.
TTCCCATTCTAGGCCTCTGAAAACCTCCAGTAAGCACGCGGTAAATAGCATCGGGGAGATTGTATCCCCTGCCTTACACCCTTCTTCATTGGTATTGTAGCGGATGATCCCCTGTAGATATTTTCCAGGATATTTATATATGCTTCGTCGACGCCATGATTCCGCAGTGTCTACATGACTACTGATATTTCTACCGAATAAAACGTCTTCTCGTAATCTATGAAGACTATGTATAGTAGTTGGCTATAATCTGAGCATTTCTCGAATTCTTGATTCAAAGTAGGAATGTGGTCGATTGTTGAGTAGCCAGTTCAGAATCCTGCTTTTTCTTTTGGTTGTTTGAAATCTCATGTCGTCTTATTTCTGTTACCTTTGTAAATAGCTTGCATAATAAGGAGAACAAGATGACCAGCCTCTAATTCATCAAGTGCTTGTCATCTCCTTTTTCATGTATTAGGATAATGCCAGCATTCTTCCAAGACTCTGATACTCTTCCCATCAGGAGGCACTTCGTAAACAGGGTGGCTAGTTTTTCTAACACAATCTTTCCTCCTTATTTTAGCAGATCTGATATTACCTGGTCCTCGCCAGCAGCTTTACCTCTTTTCTAGTTCTCCAAGACTTTTTTGACTTCGTCTATCATTACTGCGGGGGGGGGGGGAGTGTTATCCAGGTTATTGTTACTTCTTATTGTATTAATGTTGGGGTTGTCTCGGCTACTCTACAGGTCTCTGTAAAACTCCTCCGCTATTTTAACCATCCTATCCATATTGGTAGTTATTTTGCCTTCTGTGTCCCCTAGTGCATACTTACGATTTCTGCCTATCCCAGGTTTCCTCTTCACTGCTTTGACGCTTCTTCCGTTTTTCAGAGCGTGTTCAATTCTCTGGATGTTTTACCTTCTTACATCAGATACCTTACGCTCATTATTCAACTTCGAATGCTCGGCCAGTTCAATTTTGTTTGTTGTACTCAAGACGTTCATGCTTTGACGGTTTTTAATGAGCTTCTTTGTCTCCTGGGACAGCTTGCCAATGTCCTGTCTAAGTACCGCACATCCAGCTTCCACGGCACCCTCCATAATGATACTCGTCAGTTTATCATTCTTTGCGTCAACGCTAAGGCTCCTTTTCTCAATAACCGCCGAGTACCGGTTCTGAAGTGAAATTTTTAATTTCTATAGTTTCCCTCTCAGTGCTACCTCATTTATTGGCTTCTTGCGTATCACTTTCTGTTGCTCCTTCTTCAAGTCTATGCGAATTTGAGACCGTACCAATCTATGGTCACTGCATCGTACCTTGCGAAGCGATTCCACACCCTGTGCGATGCCTGGCTGTGCACTTATCCAAAAGTCTTTTGCGTTCTTATTTTCGCCATTAGGGCTCCTCCATGTCCACTTACGGTTTCCTCGTTTTCGTTGTAAGGTAATAAAAGTACGTAAATTATTGCGTTCTGCGAATTTTACTAGTAGCTCTCCTCTGGCATTTCTTGTTTCGATGCCATATTCTCCCACTGCCTGGTCTCTAGCCAGCTTCTTCCTTACCTTTGCATTTAAGTCTCCCATTAGTATAGTATATTGTGTTTTTACCTTATACATTACCGATTCCACGCCTTCATAGACGCTTTTAACTAAAGCGTCATCAAGGCTGGATGTAACTGCGTAAGCTTTTACCACCTTCATCTTGTATCTCTTATTGAGTTTAATTACGATACCTACCACCCTTTAATTATTGATATAGTATTCCTCTATGTTGGCAGCTATGTTTCTGTGAATAAACAACCCCACTCTCTGTTCTCTTCTGTCAGCCAAGCCTCTATAGTAAAGGACGTGCCCATTCTGTAGCACTGTATAGGCCTAACCCTACTGAGCCCTATTATATTGATTGATTTGTGGGGTTTAACGTCCCAAAACCACTTGTGATCATGAGAGACGCCGTAGTGCAGGGCTCCGGAAATTTTGACCACCAGGGGTTCTTTAACGTGCACCCAAATCTGAGTACACAGGCCTACAACATTTCCGCCTCCATCGGAAATGCAGCCGCCACAGCCGGGATTTGTTACCGCAACCGGCGGGTCAGCAGCCGAGTACTTTAGCCACTAGACCACCGTGGCGGGGCTGAGCCCTATTATAACCCTATAAACACTCTCTAGCTCCTCGAATAGTACAGCTAGACTTGCCTCACTAGATAAGGTTCTTGCGTTAAACGTTGACAAGTGCAGGTTCCAATGGCGGCCTGTCCGGATCAAGAGATTCTTAGCACCCTCTGCACCCTCTGCTTCTTTGCAGATCTGACCGCCGCCGTAGTCAGTTGCTTCGCAGCTGCTGGGGACTGAGGGCCGTGAGTTAATTAACGTATGCATTTGAGAAGTAGTGGCCAGATACTGCACCAGGGTGGCCAATCTTTCGCTCGTGAGGAAGTACGTTACCGGCGGTGGTCATTGGTGAGGCCGAAACCCAGCGCTCCTATTGCATCGCCACGCATTTTTTTTCCGATTGGGAACTGCGCGGCACCGAGATTCGAACCACGGATCTCTTGCATGCGAGGCGGACACCAGAAGTAGCGAAAAGTAAAATAATCGTTCTCGCAAAGGTGGGCACACTAAGGCGGCTGGTGCATATGCAATGGGTGCTACCGAGATGGAGGCGAGCGGTGCCAGGGTGGCACTTCGGACGCACCGGTCGGCACCGCCGCCGCCATCTGATAGACGAGCTGGAAAATCGAAACTTTTGTGCTGCTTATAAGCAAATTTTCTGCGATACTAGCTTGTATAGCGCATGTGTGCCATTCGAAGCCTGATTGTGGTTTATATTGTGAATCCGCAGTACACTTGCAGCGTAGCATTCCGTGTTTAGTCCGCTGAATTCAAGAGAGCAACGGCGCGAATCTCCGGGTAATCATCATGATAGGTGGATTTTTTTTCTACAGATGTGGTACGTTCGGGGTATGGAACATAGTGTAAGAGTGAAATGTTATTTTTGGTCTCGCAATTGCTTTAGATTAAGAACCTGTGCATCATTCTTTGCCCCGTGTGCCATGACTCATGCGCACGAGTATCGTTCGCTTGAGCGCAGTTTGGCTGACTGCGACCGTATTGAAAAATAACTTCGCAAAAGATTAGGTTACTACTCGCAAAGTCTGAACAGGAAGCAATAATTAATGCAATAAATCACCTACTGTTTTAGGCACGTCTAATTCTTGATTTGGAAAGCTCAGGTGAGAATAGAGGTACACGTACTGCTTTCCGATAGCTGTGACCATCGTAAACGAGAACGACTGACTGCTCGTTCTCATATTAAAAGCCGTAGACGCTGCTCTTCACGTCTAGGAATTATGGACTGTCTTCACTAAGCCACGCAGCAGCACAGTGTCGAACGAAGACAATGAAGCTGTGGCGACAATTTTTTTCGAAGTGGCCACGAGCTTCAAAAACAACCGCTTTTGAACTCAAGCGATATAAACAAAACTCGCAATCATGAAGACAAATGTTCAGTCTAGGCTTCTAACACATCGCATCGTCTTTTATGTATACATCTTCATAAAAATGCACATTGAGAATTTCAGCCAGCTATCAACAACGTGGTCATACGAGTGGTAATGCAGACTACACGAGACGCTGGCGTGCCAACTTAATTCCACAACCCCCTGGAAGCGCACGCGACTTCCGCCACAGTTCTCGCTCTGCAATTGCAATGCGAGGGCCTCTCCTAATCTTTCCTTTCTCAATGATTAACACTGAGACTTAACACATTTGTAAGCTGCGGACAACTCCAGAAGAGAGCCGTCAGCGGAATCGTCAGAGAGCTGGCATTCTACGAGCAGATTATGCATTCCGAGTAAAAAACAGCATTAGGGTCGATATCCGGCAGGAACTTCGTACCGAAGATCCGGCAGCCTACTAAGCCGCACAAAACCACTCACAAAACTGCAAGCACTGGTGGCGGGCCGATCCAGCTAACTGTACCGCCGAGTTAACTCGCGATGTCAAGCCCTTGCAACAACGCCATGCTGAACTAGCGCCATTGCGGCGCAATGGCATCAACGTGATGATTCCAAAAGCGCGTTCGCCGGGGCAAACGCCCGCTTTCGTCGCCAGTTCATGAAGCTGCACTTGGGCTTCGGCTTTGATGTCTGTGACTCTGTGTGGACTGAAAACAACCATTGTGATTTACACATTGTGAAACACATTCAGCCACTCATTACACTGCTCCATGAAGGTGATCATGTGAGGCACATGGTGGGGCATGTGAAATAAACACTGCAGTAAGCCCAAGCCAAACGTGTGTCTTACCTTAATAAGAAGCACGAGTATCTAACCGATATTTCTGAAAGGTTTCAGTGCAGCGTTGAGTGCAAGCCACTGCTGAACACCGGGGCCACAAGTTTCAGCTTTCGCTTGTTATTCATATGTATGGTGTGCTTGGGCGGTACCTATTCACGATGTCTCGATATGCATGAACATCTGACCCCTCCAGACTTCACACCTGTCGTAATCTCCATAGTGCCTCCAAAGATGTTGACTGAACCACTGGTGCACCTTCACATACGTAGAAAATGCAATAAATCACGTGTTATTTATGTTGCCTTCAAACAACTCGCATTGGATTATTTGACTGCCAGATACAACGACTCAGTGCACATCTACACCGATGGACCTATAACTTCGTACACCACAGTTGTGCCCTTCATGATCCGTGAACTCGATATTTCTAGGCAGTAAAAATTAGATCACAGGTTATCTATGACAGCCGCGGAGCTTGTTGCTGTACAGAAAATTGTACGATTTGTGAGCAACCAAGTACCACGTAAATGAACGATTCTGTCCGATGCAAAATCAGTGCTTCAAGCCATCAATTCCAACTCATGAAGCTGCCTAAATTACGTATCAGCGTGTCGAATCGTCTAAAAATTCGACCTAGCACACAGACGTGGTCACTTGATTACACTCCAGTTGGTTGCTGGAGGAGTTGTTGGCGATGAACCAGCCAATTGCGAAGCAAAGGAGACAGTACACAGCGTGTCTATATGTATGTCAAAGTACCTTATTCGCGAAGTGACGTCAACATGACGTTGGGATCGCTCATATGCTAATGGGATGCCACTCACTGGTCGCCACCAGATCGTCGGAACAAGCGTCTATGAATAACAAACTCCGATACGGCGTTTCGAGTTCCGACTAAACTGAGCCGCAAACATACTATAGTGTGCCGAACCGGATACACCTCGGCGTTCCCTTCACTCGGCACTACGCCCACTTTATCGGTCATGCGTACAGCCGCAATTGTGAATACTGCCTATTGCGCGAAACTAAAACCCATATATTTTGTGACTGCCCATCATACGTGATGCAAAGTAAAATTCCAACTTCAACGTTGGCAAGCATCGGATAAACACCACTTCAAGAAATCTACATTTGCCAGGATTGTGCTACCAAACAGTGTCAAACTGCTAGAAGGGCTGTTTTAGAATTTATCAAAAGCACAGGGCTTGATACGAAGCTGTAGGGTACCATGATAAGTGACTACTGTACATACGCACCACCTCTTCCTGTCCCCATCCTCAGACTTCACCCTCTTTATTTGCCCCTTCCATTATCCCCTGCGTAAGTAGCAGGCTAGACCGCATTAGGTCAGGCGGACCTCTCTCCTTTCTAATGAATTCTCAATCTCTCTTGATCGGGTGGTGATTTTACAGTAAAAACTGTTATGAGATCACAACAAGAGTCGTGGGTGCCGTAGTTGTCCGCTGCCGCCACCAGTTTCCGTAAACACTGTCGAGCGAAATAAAAAAAAGAGCATTTTTAGTGGTAAACACAAGCACACACGCAGATTAGAACTTGAGTTCTGTGTCTGTCAACTGAGTATTCTACTACAGAGCCAGGCCTGTCCTTGAAACTGTGCTGCTAGTTAACTTTAGGCAGCCTTAATTTTATGAAAGGACTCGCGTAAATATGAATAATACAGTGCTAGAAAACCAAAGAAAACACCAAGCATGAAACAATGCGATTTACCCAGCGCATGGCTCGTTGTTTGTTTGTTTGTTTCTCTGGACTCATGGCTCACAGCCACCCATGAGATTGGCCAAGAAAGCGTAGTGCACTTTTTCTGTGAACAACATACTATGTGTAAAAAATGAATTTGTATTATAATGTGACTGATTTATTGAAACCCATATAAAAAGAGAGTAAACGAAAAAAGAAAAGTTCTTGTGATAAATATTGAGATTTTAGGTGTTGTGATTACCACACAGCTGAGTTTACTTCACCTCACTATTTGGGATTTTTAAGATACGAAGTAATAATTATTTGATTGAAGATCACAATAGGATACGTTTGGATGCCTAAATACAGTCGCAAGCGGCGTTGAAAGCATCCTTGTGGCAATATCCCAAAACTGAGGCACCAAGTTTAGTGCAGCTTTGCCGTCAATGTTGCGCTTATTTTCAGAAATAAAATAACTTGAAGTCTTTTTCGGAGTATTGCGCATTGGTGACAATACAAAAAATAATGTTGAATTGATTCCATTTCTCTGAAGAATGCAGAATGGGGTGAAATCATCTGACCAGCTTGGTGTAGATACAGGTTCCGAGGGCGGGGGTGGGGGAAACATCAAAATTTAGTCATTTAAATTTCGAGCTTTCTGAACTGACTTTAGTGGGGTCGCCATGGAAACTTGAGGTGTTATAGTCTGTCTATATAGCTACCATTTTTATCATATCAGTGCAGATTGCTGATTTTCGATATCTCATTGCTGTAATATATTCAACTTCTGGCAGTACAGATCAAATTGGGCCATCCAGTGCGGCTAGTGCGAAGGAATCCGCCAGTTGATTTAATCTTGACCCACAATGTGCTGAAATGTGCAGTAACCTCAGGAGTCTCAACTGTGGTGGTGCTAATGTTCCGAATGTCCTTAGAATTCGAGAGTTCTCAGAAGCTGTCAGAGCTGCACAAACTTAAAGGCAATCCATCATTATGACTGAATACTCCTACCAATCACTGAAGCTTGTCCTTGTCCACCTATTAACTCTGGCTCATACCCACTGTGCGTGGGGAGGGGGGAGCGATTGAGTGGTTTTACAAAACAGCATAAATTTTTGAATAATGTAAGGTATATAACAGAAAGAATGTAAATGACATGATAAATTATGGTGCTTGACATAATATACACTTCTATTGAACTTTAATGAAACAAAACTACAAAAAACTTTGATCTATCTCTTTCATCGTCGTCAGGCGCAGCTTCGAAAAACTCCGCAAATGCCCTTGCAAGTGTGTAGCGGACATCACACTTCTCTGAAGGCTGTCGAAGGATGGCGTAGTGAATGCCTACCTACTAAAGAAAAAAAAATAATTTATGGCGTGGTGGGTATCCTGCAAGTGTGTTTCAAGCGGTGACCTGAAGAGTGCATAAAAAAGCTCTGAAAGGCTGCTATTAGAGCTTTCGCTGATTGTGCTTTGCGTTCTGCGCAGGCCTGCCATTTATTTCTTTGCTTAGTACAGGACCCACTTTCTTGAGTTTGCATGGCGCTGAAAGTATGGTGCGAACCCCAAGTCTACTTTCTTGACGTTGCGTGACAAACAACGAAAATATGGCACAACAAAATATCATTGTTGAGCCAAGGTTTCTTTTTTCTTACTCTGTAGCCAGTGTTGGAAGTCTGCGCTTCGTGAGTGCGTGTTCTATGTTCCTATCGTGCTGTTTTCTCCACGCAGTTTTCAAATGAAACCCCAACACCAGCAAGGATTCGTAGTATTAATGTGTGCGCCATCTAGTTATGGCCACATACATGCACGAATTTGAGCAATAGTGACAAATGGGGTGCGCGCGCTTATCAACAGGCGTGAATGTTAGGCTTTTACTACATCAGAAGAGGCAGTTAGCCGAATTGGTGCAGTTCCATCTTAAACTGATAATAGCTCGACGAAAACAGAGACGGGAAAGAAAAGGCAAGCTACAGCGCTGAAAGTTTTTTTCTTTTACGTTCCTGTTTTTATCGCGCTATTATTTGTTTAAGGTGGACTACATCACTGCAAAGACTTCTCCCTTTTTCTCGCTTCAGTTGACGCCGAGAGTACGCGTCTGGCTCGGTATATTTAGGGCTGGAGAGTGCTAGCACCTATAGGCACGCGCGCGCTTCCCTTCCTGGGGGTGGAGTTACATCGCAGTTCGCCCCATATTTCTCTACCAACACGATATGGGGCGGACATACAACCCGCCGCCTTTTAAGTGACTAGGAGCGGGCGCCCCTCCCCGTGCGCACGCCTAAGCTAGTAGCCCAATACTCTGAGTGCACACCTCCACTCTGTTGCAATTCAGCTTGGCATGAAAGGGGGGTGCATTTATATGGGCAACATTAAACTTCACTTCTTATAATTTTATTATATTCAGCTAAAAAAAAAACAGAAAAGTTTAGTATGTGTTTCAGTAAACTGTATTGAGACGGACTTCGCATTTCTCATAACATTGAGGTAGACGACATTGCAATCCAAACGTAATAACAGATGCTGCGGCATATTTTAGCCCTCCTGCACGTCGTCCGTGCGTTGTGAGGTGCGCTTCCTTGTAGAACACACGAGCATCAGAAACACGACCGCCATAGCAAGCACCATACCAGCCAGTATCCTAAAGAGGTTGTCGTAGGCTCCAGTGGTGTCCCGGAAATATCCTGCGAATAAAAAGAATCACTAAATACAGCGATTTTGAAATGAACAGAACAAGTAAGTCTCAGTTTTCTTGAAAGCATTATCATTTTTGAGCTTCTATGATCTTGAATACCGATTTCCTCTGTTGTTGTGATGACCTCATAAATACAGACGTCGAGGAGCTGAAATGGATTTGCTAGTAGAATTCCCTAAAGAACATCTCTTCAACGCGAGAGCGTTAAAAAACTCGTGGCGTCTTTGGTTGTCAGCGAAAAATTATCATCTCAATAATGACCGTAAAAGTAAGAAAGTTGCATCTAAAATAAATATTAACGAAGTTAATTTGGAGTGAAAACCAAACCCAGGCCATCTGCCTGGCAAGCAGTTGTTCTGCCCCGAAGTGATGCCATAAATTTTTTTCATTTACGAATCACGGAATCAACCCCAGTAATGGTGAACTAAACTCAACAGCAATCGTCATAGTAAAATTACCTTAGCGTACACAACACGTGCGTTGTTGCCAACCATATGAAGCATTTAATCAGTCAGGCAAACACACACAAGCGTCCAGAACGAGAGGCCACTCCAGAACGGGGTGAAAAATCTCAACAAAACGGGGCGCTTGAGCAGCTTCTTCACAGAAGACGGACTCCGTAGACCGTGGTGGCTCGGCGTGTCTGACTTTATATAGCGAATAAAGTCCCAATAGCATAACCTGACTACATAGAGTATTTTTGGTGGGGCTCCCTTCAAAAGTGAAAAACCTAATTACATGAGCTGTGATAGGAAGTTTTTTTTATTGTTGTTTTTGGACGATCGCCTTCAAGGTGGGTTGCAGAGTACAATTTACTGTCCGTGACACATACATTTACTGTTTAGTGGGTCACGTTTTCACTGGTAGAGTGGAAGTGTGCAGTTTATTGGTTGTGATTCAGCTCAAGAAATTGTATATAAGATAACATGTAGCAATTGGAGGCGCCTCAACAAACTTATTATTGAGTGGCAGATGCGTAGAGTCGCACAAGGCCTAAAACGCGATGATTAAGTATACTGTATAGGCCCCTTTATTAGAAAGCGTTTGAAAAAGGTAATTGGTATCAGCACAAAAACAAACACTATGTGAACAGCTGCGCAGGTTCAGGTGTTGCCTAAGGCAACTTTTGGTTTGGTATGCAGGCTGTGTTGTAGGAGTGTCTTTTTTGTCATTGGCCTATGTACACTGCGAAGATGCAAACAGTCCACCGGTGGTCTCTCGAAGACTCCGCCCGCGCCTTGTCGTGCTCACACTCTCATGTTAGACAATTCTGTAATCGCATTGGAGGCACACGCACCGACACCGACTAAACATGCACATCTGCAACTTATTAGCCATGCTCCCTGTTCTGCCATTGGCCCTCTCCGGCTACTCGGTGCAGCCTCCACCAGAATTCATGGTATCCAGAGGCGCCGTTATGGATCCATAAGGGAAGTGAGGAAAAGACTACCATTGTGCGCTCGAGCTGTCTATTAAAACGCCGCGTAAGCCTGGGAGAGGGCATTGTTAAAATAGCGGTTCAGAAACCTCGCAGTGGTACTCTAGTGCCAACGAATTGCTCTTTTTTGAATAAATTTACGTTTTCATAATCCGCATCGCGTTAGCGCCCTTAAAATCATCCGCGTGCGAAAGCAGACTTCTGAACGTTACTGGGGCTCTTCGATTTTCCACTTCTTGCTACCCGCGGGCTGCCAGAGCCAGCCAATGCACGCTCGTTTTTTTTCGGGCAGTGACCCCCCCCCCCCTCCCTCGTGGCGCACTTCTGGTTGGCATTCGTATTTCTCTGGTTAGACGGTTCTGGCGACCTGCGGGAAGCCCGAGGGCTGCCAGACGCTTCCAGGACAATTTAGTCATGGAAGCTCTCTGCAAGATTTTGTGCTGCTTACGGGCAGGTTTCGGGCTATCAGACGCCTCAAAGATCCTTCCTACGTGTCATACGCGCTCGCCGCCATCTTTGTGAGGGCTCGACTTATTGCAATATGGGCACTTGAGTACTGCGCCTTCGCTTGTCGTTATGCGTGGCGTTAGCTTCCGAAGCATGTTTCGCCGTGCGAATCGAGGTGATTATAATTGGCGGCGAGTGTTTGAAGCTATTGCTCATCGCTTTTGTTATGATTCCCGTGAAGCTTCCTGCTGTGAAAAACGCGGTGAACTTTTGCTTGCTACCTGCGTCGTGAACGTGCCTCAATAGTGTACTACACGTTCGTACGCATGCATGAAGACAACTTCGGAGTTAATTTTTTGTAGTAGTCATTTGTAGAAGCGTGCCTGCTTTCTGTGTACTTAGCGAAGTCGATTGTGGTCGAACTACCTCGCTCCGTCGTATGTTTGCGTGCGTGAAGCTTTTAGAACTTGACTACTCGATCAATCTTCGATGGTGATAGAAGGCTCTAAATTGTGACTGTTGTCTTGAAGTGTTTGATGCTCGCCGGTCGCTAACGGCGAATCAATGTCGACAATTGGGCCAGCTGGTTATACCTGATCTGAGTGTACTACGCGGTAGAAAACACGGACGGGAAAAAGACAAGGACAAGCGCAGACTATCAACTGAATGTTTATTCATCCCACATTGCATATATATATATATATATATATATATATATATATATATATATATATATATATATATATATATATATACCAAAAACAAAAGTGATGCTGGGTCCAGGTAAGATTATCCAGATAGGGAAGAAGACGCAAGTACGAAGTAGTTTTATTGACGTTTCGGCCACGGGTCTGGCCTTCATCAGAATACAGTTGATGGCACTAGTGCTGTTTATATACATGTGCATATCAATGAGATACAAATATGAAAACCGGCATGAAAGGCGATATATGGGCATATATATATGCAAGTCACACAATATGAAGGACACTCAGTACACGAGTAAAAAGATATTGCTTCCATGCGCAAGCACGTGGCGAGCACGTTGTTCACAAAAAAGATGAAACGCATAAAAGATAAAGCACATAACATGTCCCTCACAACGAGACAGATGCTTAGATATGTATAATAAAGCTGTACAACTAGACGTACTACAGTCGTATTGAAAGCAAACGCCGTTTCGCCGTAACCTAACCACCAGTGAATTGAAAGCATTAAATGCATTGTCCTGTCGCAGCGACATTGTCATCAAGCCTGCGGACAAAGGTGGGGCTGTTGTCGTAATGAATAAGTCTGATTACGAAGCAGAGGCCCAAAGACAGCTCGCAGACACGAGTTTTTACAAGCGTCTGGCTCACGACCCCACTGAACAATTTAAATCTCTTGTCCAGAGCACTTTGCTAGAGCTTCTGGAAAACAAAAAGGTGCCTGACAATGCGATTCATTCTCTTATTCCCCTTAGTCCTGTTCCCGGTCGTTTCTACCTTTTGCCTAAAATACACAAGATAAACAACCCGGCCGTCCCATTATTTCAGGTATAGGTACTGTCACAGAAAAATTGTCCAGCTATGTCGATTCTTTGATCAGTAGTATCCCAGCATCACTTCCGTCTTACGTAAGGGACACTACCGACTTTTTTTCTGGTATAATTGATCTTATTATTCTTCAAGGTTCCTTTTTGGTCACGCTAGACGTAGCGTCTTCATACACCAACATTCCGCATGTAGACGGAATAGCGGCAGTCGCCAGGTCCTATGAAGCAGCATCACCGGGTAAATTTATCGACAGCCACATATTAGCAGTATTGCTCAGGCTCATTATAGAGCTAAATAACTTTCAATTTGAAGGGCAACACTATGTCCAAGTTAGCGGCACGTCAATGGGTTTGCGTATTGGACCCAACTACGCCAATATATTCATGAGCCAGCTTGAAAGTGAATTTTTGGAAACCCGTGCGCTAAAACCTTTTTAATATAAACGTTACATTGATGACATTTTCTTTATTTGGCCGCATAGTGAACAGGAGTTGCTTTCCTTCATATCTGACTTTATTGATGCCCATCCATCAATATCATTTTCTCATACCTATTCCACATCAATGCTTAGCTTTCTTAATGTAAGCATTTCGATAGTAAATGATAAGCTATCCACTGCTCTATACAGGAAGCCTACAGAACGGCACCAGTATTTGCACTTTGACAGTAGCCACGTGAAACATTGCAAAACTAGCATCCCTTATAGTCAGGCTTTACGCTTTAAAAGAATCTGCTCAGAGCAATCAGAGTTTCAAAAAAATTGCAGAACACTAAAGGATGCTCTAGTCAAACAAAAATATTCGCCACAATTAATTGATGACGCAATAAAACGTGCCGACATGCATAATCGTACAACGCTGTATTGCGCTGCTAAAAACTCTACTCCCTCACCGCAGACAGACTTAGTCCTTACCCATTCTGCGTCAGTTCCGCGTGTTTCGTATGTGCTGAGAAAGCACCACAATATTCTAATGCAAAGTGAACGCTTAAGAACCATTTTCACCGAACCACCTAAAGCAGTGTATCGCAAAGCTAAAACTATTCGAGACATACTCTCATCGTCATCATCGTCGAAAGCAGACAGGCCTGACACGATCGGGTGCCATCCTTGCCAAAAACCGCGATGCAAAGTATGCCCGTACATGCGCACATGCCAACAGGTCACCAGTACAGCTTCCAACTTTTCCTTAAAAATCAAAGACAATCTTGACTGCGATTCTAAGAACGTGATATACATGATAGAATTTGCACTATGTGAAATACAGTACATTGGTCAAACAGAAGGGCCTTTTAGACTGCGTTTTAACAACCATAAATCTCATGCTAACACATTGCCCCACTTGCCCATTTCAAGACACGTGCACCTTCCTGGCCACTCTTTTGAAAATCTACAGGTCACATTACTAGAATCTGGTTTGCGCACAAATTATGACAGAGAAGCCCGGGAATCATTCTCATCTATATGTTCGACGCCGTCGCATCCGCTCTAAATGAAAACGTAGGAAAACTTAGTTGCCTATCTACGTAACCGGTATCACCCTGTCCATCTTTTTTCAACCTTGCTCAGCAAATCGCACTACATTTTCTGTATCCGTTGATTACGTAGCAGCTTTGTAACGTCTTTGGAATTTTTTATTAGTATTTTATTATTTTTTCTTCTGTTTTCCCCTTGCTATTACCGGCCGGACAACTCTTCATGTTATGTGTTTTATCTTTTATGCGTTTCATCTTTTTTGTGAACAACGTGCTCGCCACGTGCTTGCACATGGAAGCAATATCTTTTTACTCGTGTACTAAGTGTCCTTCATATTGTGTGACTTGCATATATATATGCCCATATATCGCATTTCATGCCTGTTTTCATATTTGTATCTCATTGATATGCACATGTATATAAACAGCACTCGCGCCATCAACTGTATTCTGATGAAGGCCGGACCCCCGGCCGAAACGTCAATAAAACTACTTCGTACGTGCGTCTTCTTCCCTATACGGATATCGGATATATATATATATATATATATATATATATATATATATATATATATATATATATATGGCAACCACGAAAAAGGAGAAGAAAGAAAGGAATAAAAGTAGCAATAAAAAACTTTAGACATTTTATACGCGAAACACGGGGCAGAATATAGGATGAATTACACGCATGCGCCATTTGCCAGAAATTGAATCTCCTTATCTAGGAGGGCAACCGATGGTTTGCTTACGCAGTTGTTGGATTCTTGAGTCATTCTCTCTGCTTCAACAATCATGCGCGTGTGATCATCTTTGTACCTGTACAATACAACTGTATTTTTAAACAGCGCATGGCAACCACACCTGCTGACATGCTGAGCTAAGAAGCCCTCGTTGCCGTTGCGAACATTGCGTGCTTTTTCGTACAGGCGCTCGTTGAGGCACCTCCCAGTCTGCCCAATGTAGCACGCAGCGCATGATGGCGGAATTCAGTACACTACATTCATGACACATCGGACAACTAGGTATTTGTGCCTGACACTGCAGGAACGCTTAGGCCTACAGTTTGCACATGTCAGTTTGGCGAGCTGGGAAAGTTTATGCGGGGCTGAAAAAACAACCTGCACGCCTAGGCGTTGGCCGACCTTTCTTTACCCGGCACGATAACTGGCGCATGTAAGGGATGACCACGACTTCGTCGCGTTTGTATTTGTCCGTGCGATCAGCACTCTCTCCACTTGCGGACTTCATATGGTCCTAAGAAGCTTGAACAAACAACAAAACAGACGCATAGTGAAACTACACTCTAAATATTGGAACGCGTAAAGTGATAAATTATCAAAATGCAGAAAGCGAGTGACACTGTACTGTTAATTAATCGGGACACATAAACTAACAAATTATCACAATATCTGCATTAACTCTTTCCAGTTTGGCGGTCATCCCAGGTAAGCAGCTTTTCTCCACTTTTTCCGTTTCAAACAAGTGAGCCCCCTCGCGTCGCATTGTCGAAGGCACATCTCTAACGCGACAGCGTTAACGAGTTTGTTTCCTCGAAATTCTGGCGTCAGCGTCAATATTGGCTGTGCACGAAAACTTATAATCCTTGAGTTATAAAAAAAATGGGGAAAGTGAGAAGAATATAAAGTTTTGAAATATTCGGAGTCTGAGTAAAAATCGAACATGCCATGGATCGTCTGCGTGGGATGCGGGTGTTCTACCACATAGCCACGCTTCTACAAGTGTGTAGAGGGAAAATAACTTCATCTGCTTGGAAATGCACTGAAAGTCTCTTTCATGCTTTACACACACTCACGTGCTGTATACATGCTTCACAAGTCAGCATGAACTATTGTCGCAATAGTTAGTGGTACAAGCCTACCTTGCAGTCGGCGTCAGAACATGGAATTATCATAATGACTTCATAATTTGAAGCCCGTCACCTACCACAAAAAGCACACGTGCTACTGCAACATTTAAGGCCACGCAGTGGGTGCTTAGCAAATTCGAAAAGATTTGATACACTAAGTGTTAGAAGTGTGCACTAAGAACAAAATATCGCTTTCGCGTTCAAATCTTGAGGACGATCATCAAGGGTCCCCCGATTTTAACACGAAAAAGTTTGATGCCGGGGTCCCGCAAGACTTCACTGACGTAATTCTGTCAAGGAAATGATGTTTTTTTTTTAAATCAGCATGTGGACCCTGGACTGGAGCCGACGACCTATCCGTTCTCGACTTAGGAAAAGCACTTCGCCAAGACGAGGACCACACCATCTACGCTTAAGATAGAATAACGATTCACGACCTCACAGAAAACAAATTGAATCAGTGTTCCAAGTTCGTTAAAATTCCTTAAGGTTACGCTGGAGTAGACGCTGAATACGAAAGACTTAGGGCCATTCGCCGCAGTGCTGAAAGAAAATACAGACGCACGGGTCTTCTTGAAGATTACCGCGACTGTCAAAAAACGTATGACCGCATGAGACGACAACTGGATAGACTAGGCACAAAGCGTTGACGGGAATTCTGCACTTCGCTAACGCAACTTACACCCGAATCAAAGTTATGGAATGTTCTACGCTCTTTAAGTGGGACAGTAACACATTAACAACCATTTAAAGCCTTAGCTTTAGTGAAGAATGTACCGGAAACGACCGTAGCGGACAAATTTTGTCAGCCTATTACACGACCAAGTGCAGCCGGGCACACGCTTGAATACATCAAGTCTGTTGGGGATATTAAAGCATTTATTACCATTTCTCTCAATAGACATCATGATGACCTAGATCATCCGTTTTCACTCCAAGAATTAAATAATGCTCTTGCAGCGTGCCGACAGAGTACAGCAGCTGGTCCTGTTGGGATAACATATGCAGCATTAAAAAACCTGGGACCTGTGGCCACGTATACTTTGTTGAAAATATTTAATGATGCATGACGAACAGAGTGCCTTCCATCCTCTTGGAGAGTTTCAAGACTGGTCCCAATTCTCAAACCCGGAAAAACGCCTTTGTCCATAGATTCCTTCCGTCCTGTAAGCCTGACTAGCTGTCTTTATAAACTTAAGGAAAAGATTATAGACGCTAGACTTCAGTGGTTGGTGGAATGTACGAACGTACTTCCAGAAAATATGGCAGGCTTTCGTACACGCCGCTGCACCATGATTGCCATTCTAGACATTGTAACTTATGTAGATCATGAGAGGAGCTGTGGAAGAATCGTCGTTGTAGTAATTCTAGATATAAAGCGAGAATTTCACACAACCAGTCGCGCTCATGTACTACGCGGCTTAATTCAGTTAGGAAAAGTAGGCAGAACACTAAGAAGAATTGCAGAATTTTTAAGAGACAGGAAAATCTTCATTGACACGGCTGACGGTTAAAGTAAAGAGCATGAAGTTAGTAAAGGAGTCCCACAAGGTAGCGTACTAAGCCCATTTTTATTTAATTGCGTTATGGCTGAAATATCCCACATCTTACCTACTGGTTTGAATTATTCCCTATATGCAGACAATCTGTGCATTTGGGCATCAGACACGAGCATTCAGGCACTTCAGCAAAAACTTCAAGATGGGCTGACGATAATCAATTAATTTTTCTAAAAGTAGAGGTATGATTCTTTCTCATGAGAAAACATCTGTACTTCCATTCACAAGGAAATGCCTTAAGAAATTCAAACTTCAGATAGACTTTCAGTGCTTACATTTTGTTTGACAGCACACATTTTTAGGGGTTATTTCAGACAGACGTCTGTCTTGGGCACCACAGATAAAATTATTAAAGGACAAAATCAACTCCCCAATCAATATATTATGTCGACTGACCGGCGTGAGATGGGGTAGTTCATGTTCTTCTTTATTGCGTGTACATTCAGCAATAATTTTACAAAGAATAGCTTACTCTGCCCTGGTTTTACGTGGGATATCACGTAACTTAGAGGAGAGGATTCAAAGATTGTTGGCCAGAAGCCTTCGTATATGTCTTGGTGTACCACGAGCGTCTGCCAGTGCTTTAGTAATTGCGGAGTCTCGTCAACCTACTTTCCATGCTATCAGATTTACGTAAACTTGCCGGCATTATCTTCGGTTGGCAACTCAACACGATAATCATCCCCTATACCGAGCTAATCAGGAGAGTTCAGCTGGAAGAATACATAAAACCATAGTAAATTCAAGAGTTTACTACCTACGCACGAATATTGGCCTCCATGTGCATTCTACCCGCCATGGTGACTCTCTAACCCGGATATTACAACTTCGACTCCGGGAATAAATTGTGAGAATGATATGCAATGAACTTTAACACACCTTTATACCAATTATGAAGACTATATTCACGTGTACGCCGACAGATCATGTCTGAATCAAAGCTTTACGTCGACACTCTTTGTACCTGCATACCAAGCGAGAAAAACTTTTAAACTCAGCCATTTCACAACATCCAGAACAGCTGAACTTTGTGCAATACTCTGTGCTTTAGGCTTCATATGTTTACAGTCAGGTCCACTTCATTGGGTAGTTATCAGTGAATAAGAGTCTTCATTAGTTTCTTTAAAAGGAATCTGCTTGGCCAACAAAGCTAGTGAGCACGCATATGAAATACAGAGGACGTACGCTATAGCAAAAGATTTACACCACACCAAAATGTTCCAGTCGGTGCCAAGCCACTGTGGAATCACAGGAAACGACATAGCTTATCACATTACACATGTAGCGCATCAAGAAAATAATATATCACTGCTGCCTCTATCGATGAGCGATGCACGGTGTCCAATAAATAAGCTGAGCTGTCAGCTGTCTAAGGAAACCTTGTTCAAAAATGGTGCGCAAAACTCTCTCTTGTATAACATTGATCTGGGTATAGAATTTATTATTCCGTTAAAGGTTAGCCGATCGGTAGAAACAGTCATCCATAGGCTTCAACCTTGTAGAGCCTACACGAAGGCTTTTCTGTATAGAATAAGGAAAGCTGGCAGCCCTACCTGCTCATGTGGAGAAGCTCACGAAGACGTGGAGCACATTCTTCTGCATTGTAAAAATTATGACGTACCTTGAAAGAACCTTTTTGAAAAACTCAATTCTTTGAATAAGCGACCTCCATAAATTGCAAAAATCTTAGGTCCATGGCCAGAAAGAAAGCTAAAAGCCACTGCAGCGCGTGCAGTCGTTCACTTTCTGGAGGAATCAGAAATAGCTCAAAAGTACTAAACAAAAAGACGAATGCACTTCACCGCGGTATGTTTAAAAACAGTATTTTCGTGTTTCGCTACGATATTTTTGGGAAAACCTTCCGGATAACAGTTCAGTATTTAGGCGACAAAATCACTTTGGACATTTCATTGAATTTTCACGTTTTTGTGTGAACACCTAAATTGCCGTGAATACTTGTGTTTGTTTTACAAACTCATTGTGGTGCGGGCACATTTCTATGCAGTGTGGACCCATTTCTGTGTGGTGTGGACACTCAGTGTTGGGAAACGTGAACTCATTGCGTAAGTGTTGTGCTATGTACATATGTATATCCTTGTGTTTGCTACAAAATGTGCGATGCCGACCTTTGTGCAAGAGAAGAGGAGTAGCCGGCGCCACGCATTCGCACCAACCTCTCCTTACATGCATTTAAATGGAAAACGACCTCTTCTTCGTTCGGGTGAGTCATCGCAATGATGCGTTTTCGAAGACTAGACTATTATTTGTGTGACGAGAGGCTATTGATGATTAGTGGAGTTTATTGGCGCAAGGGCCAGATGTGGCTAAAGAGCGCTAAAGCGATGATAATGACCTGTGAGATATGCAGTATGGATAAAACAGATGTGACAAGGCTGTAAATGGGCCTAAAACTAGCCGCTGTATGCATAAAATATACATATAGTAAAATTATGGCAATGACAAATGATGTGTGCTAAGGAGACATAAAATTCTTTAAAAATTATACGCATATAAAATAAAAACTTGGCGCGGAGCAATAGTGCCTCGGCAGAGCCCTTAAAACAAGAGCATGGAGGCCTGGGCTCATTGAAAGCTGCTATCACATCGGCATCCTCTAAACAGAGGATGCGCTATCAACTTGTTGGGCTAAAAACGAGAGGCTATTGCTCGAAACGGTCACTCTATATGTCGTGTACTGTATATACAGAGATTTGTTTACTTACACTCATCAAAAGCATACGAATGGGGAGCAAGACTTCATTTCACGCAAAAAGAGCATTTAAAAACAACTTGGAAGTTAAAAATGAACTGGCTCAGGAATTAAAGCAAGCGAGCTGCACTGAAATTCGAATAGGCTGCTCACGTGATGTTTACTACATTATAGCGACGGCAGTGCTAGCCTCTCCAGTCGTCACTCTCGTTCCCAATAACGTGGCATCAAGAAACAAAACACAAGGTAGTTGAAGAAACTTCGGTGGGGCCTTTGTCCTGCATTGGGCGTAGTCAGGTTGATGATGCTTATGTTGACATTTCTAAATTAGCCACGGACATTTCTTTACATTCATTCAAGTGTGAAAGTACGCGTTCACTTGCCTATGATAGATGGGTTGGTCAGCAGCACGGGAACCAAAAGAACTCCAGAGGCACCGGACAGGAGAGCGACGGCATCCGTGCCGTAATAGTCTGCCACCAGCACATGTTTCATTGTCATTAGGGTAGCCAAAGCAACCGAAGACGCTGCTCGCACAACTACGTGTGTCGCACTGCTGGTCTGAGGCGTCAAAAGAAGCAAGAAGCCCAAGACGAATGCGTTACCACCCGTCAAGGTGGTTCGCCTCACTAGTCCCACATCCGCTACTAGTGGTAGTAGGACTCTTCCAAGAATCTCAGGCGCTGAAGCGTAAGTGACTGTAAGCTCAGCATGTGCACGAGAAACACCGCTGTCCAAAGCGTAGTCAACTAACGTTGAAAGGTGCACGGCATTGACGTAATCTAACAAGACAGATCCCGTCACAACAGCATAGAAACTGGGCTTCAGCAGTGGACGGGGCATTTGTCGAAGCATATGATGAATCTTCACGGCTTTGCTACTCTGAACGGGCCGTGCGTCTTTCTGTGGATATCTGAAAACCGGTGACTCCATGCTGTCCCGTTTCAACCAATGAGGCTCTCTGAGGACAATGGAGAATGCCATCACGTGCATGCTTAGGGCTGCGTATATCAGCAAAGCACCCCGTAGGCCATACGTCGCTCTCAGATAGGACAGCAACGCCGGGAAAACAATGGCGCTCATGGGGTCAGCAGCAAACTTGATGCCGGAAGCGATACCTCTGTACTTTTGGAAGTACTGCATTATTTCCACCAGGTTGCACATCAAGACAATGCCAGCTCCAAGGCCTGTAAAAGCACAACGAAAAAGAGCACAATCGCGGAAGTGTAAGGACAATTGCCTAAAATCAGATCTGAATCACTCTTGTCATATTATGTTTTTTTATTGACATTTAGCAGAAATTGTCGTGGACCTTTTTTTACAGAACACAACAAAGATATGTGAATAAATGGTGAAACAGTGAACTGCTCTATATTTGTAAACTCCAGGCTCAAGCGGCAAGAGTATGTGACACACACAAGGTTTATTTGTCACAATATTTTGTCTGTATTCCATGAATTTTGCGCGATATATTACTTCAATTGGGTACCAAATAGCCATAACAAGCACCTTGGTAAGGTGAAACTATGCGCTATCTCGAAAATCGCAGTTTTAAGTGATCACCCTTCAAAGGACGGAATCATAACGCCCTCTATCGCTAACTTTCACGCAGGTTGAGTTTCGGAGCGTGCACGCATTCAGTAACAGCTTTTCCGCAAAGGCGATGCAACGAACACAATACCAGCAACTTGAGAGGTCGAACAAAGAGTTGCAAGCAGATGGAAACGTTTTCTACGTTTCTCACACACAAATTATGCACGAAACTTATTTATAGGTACATATGAATGCGAATAAGCGTCGCAGTTTTCACATCGCTGTGTCTGAAAAGCGCGCCCCATTCGCAAACGGAAACTGTACAACGAGTGCAGTGACCTAAGTGCACCCGGTAACTACAACAGAATTGTTCTGGTGCAAGCTCAAGGTCTACAGCTTCAGTCATCGTGAGATAAGTGTGTGCACGCGTGAGCATCCAACCCCTGGCGCCTTTTCCGGGAGAAGCAAAGTACGCTTGGGAGATAAGAGCGCACGCTGCCACGTTGTGAGCATCTGGCTACGCGCGCCCATTGCACCATTTTGCTGGTGATGGTGAAAACGCGATAGTTCCCCGAGACGTCCATCGACGGCGGTAAATGGTAGATATAAATCGGTTGCCCTTTTCAAGTAGAACAAGGTGTTCCTTGGTGGCTCAGTGTGTAACGCCTCGCTATCACAAGCAAGGGGTTGGACGTTCGATTTCATGCACCGGAGTCTTTTTCAAGATAATTTTTTTCCTTGAGCGTTCATATATATAGATATGTGTACGGTGAATGACGTCCACGTCGGCGCCGGCAGCGAAATGCAGCCGAGAGTGTCCATATGATTGCTATCGCAATAAACTGAACCGATATATTAAGAGATCCTAGCATCCCAATGTTTTTGAAGTTCACGATTAGTGGGTCAAAGTAACATAAATTTGCCATGCTAGGGAAGTAAATGAAGTTTCCGGGAAAACGGCGAATGGAAGAGTACGCTAACGCTGCCATATTGCAGAAGTCCCTCCTCAGATTTATGCTTGGTTCATTATTGGAAATTATCGGTTCTCAGGACTCGAAAATTATAGCTATTGATCTCCAGAATGACTAAAATCTGGATGTATTTGATGAAATAGACAGATTTTGCTGCGTGGTTGTATTTCAGCACATTGTAGCAAAACTACGGCTTGCTTAAGCTAGACACATCTGAAGACCATAGAGACGAAGAAGTGTGGGAGGAATTCCGCGCAGGCAACCGATGACAAATCAACACAATGATTTAGGAGAGCACTCATTGGGGGTTTATTTATCTAATAAAACTTAAATTTACTCACTGCGCTAAGTCACAAATACAAAAAATGGAAAATGATGGCATAACCCTCGCATTGCATGATTGGTTTCCGGTGGTGGGTTGCGCTGTTGACTCCGAGTCCGCTCACACCAAAAGAGCCCGAGTCGCTGCCTAATTAGGGTTTTCAGCATCCACGGGTGCGTGTACCAATCAGGCAAGCCGAGGATAACCAATCCCAACTCGAGTTTTCATGGTCGCGTGAAGCCTGCCTCGCAACAAAACTATAGCAGCTTTTTGAAACGGGCACATTCTCTGAAACGGCCTTGACGCACACATAAGTGCTCAAATGACGCTCCCTGATTGCCCCCGAGGCCTCAAAGGGTGCCTCGCTCGTTCGGGTCGGTGGTGGTAGTGGCTAGCAGTGGAAAAAGGTGCCTAATTTCTGAAGCCTAGTCCGGAGGACGGTGCAGGGCCTGGTTTGGGCAAAGCGCACAGTGACCGACCAGATGCAGTATTTTTCCATTCAGACTCTCATTTTTCGTCGAGGCGCCCTCCTCGAGACAAGTCATTAAATAGTGCCTCTAAAAAGAGCATGTGGCAAATAACGAACTCCAGCTGTAGCTGAAAAAGAAAACGCTTTCCGCAAGACATCGCCTTCGCGACAATATCGTGACAGCATGCGGCTCCTCACTATATTTGTAGAACTGTGTCCTCGCCACGAACAGCAAGTGACAGGTTCTCGAGCCGCCTGTTTGAAACAAGCGAAGACTGCGGTGATTTTTTTTTCTGTGTGGTTCCGCACTACATTTACGAACAGAAAGTTCTCGTAAATATGGTACGCCTCAAATAAATCCTGAGAGTGGTGGAGGCTTATACTATAAATACCGCGATAATTAAATACGCGATTTTAGTTCGTGCTTTTTTATATATTGCTAAGGGAAAAATAGCAGTCACAGAAAACTATTTCAAGAAGTAGCTTGACAAGGCGCTGTCCTCTCATAATGGCAGCAGAAGATAGTGGCTAGACACAACACACAATAGAAAAATTAAGGCCCGTTGAAGTTTCTTAAACATAACAGCAGAGAGGGCTTCCCTGCTATAAAAACTTTACATTGGATTGTTGTTGAAGACCTCACCATGGATGAAACCAAGGGTAATGGTAATGTTAGCAATGTTTGGGGACCACGCTGAAGCTAAGATGCCGACCCACAGGAGAATACTTCCGATGAGGCCGATGCGGTAGAGGGACGTATATCTCTGCAGGACTGCGACGAAAAGACCTGCAAAGAAATTGTGCCACAATTATTTGTACCTTAGCATACTTTTTGTGCATATGCATGCCGGGCAAACTTAAGCAGGGCTACACGAGAAGACCTGTACATGTGGTGTAGAACTCTTAGCACTATTCTGAATGACCATGAACTTAGGTGTCGCGCTGTGTGATTCAAGATGAGGCATGGATGAGTGTGAACTCATTTGTAAGTATCAGAACAGTTAGGATGTGTGGACGTGTGGCCCTTATCACTTTCATGGGATAAAGTCATGAACTGCGCTGAAGTCGATATCAGCCCAAATTACTTGCCCGAAGCACAGGGCTATGGGCTCAATACCTCGATAAAAAGCGCCGTCGGAAACAAACTGTTGAGACGTGTTTCAATAGCACCATCCCCGTTTTCATTTTATATTGTTACAAGGTTGGTGACGTCTGCACAAAATACATTTACAAAGAAAAAACCACAGGCAAGAGTAACAATGGCTGATTGGCACACTCGCGTTCCAGTCAGCTGCTTGTGTCCATCCCCTTCCTTTACTTCATCTCTGTAACAGGACCCCCGGGCGTTCGAGCACCGTCTTGTTGCGAGTTCGGAAAAGTGCGACGGAAATAGGGATCTATGCGCGAAACATGGACAATGTTACAAATTGACGAGTTTGGTAACGTATTGGAGCGCAATGGCGCTATCTCGTAGTTGACGTCGCTAACTTGGCGTAAGACTAGGTAGGGTCCTGCGTATCGAGAAAAAATTTTTTTCGAAGAGACCTACACGGCGACACGGTGCTCAGAGGAGCACGCGGCCCCCTGGGAAAAACGTTATATTACTATGCCAGTGGTCACGGCAGAGTTTTTGCATATGCTGTGACCGGGTGAAATAAGACTGGGCAACTTGACGAGCCATGTGATCTCGATCAAAGGCTTCGCCAGCGTACTCAGAAGCAGATAGCTTGAGAGGCATCGTAGTTTCAAATGGCAATATGGGGCTGCGACCATACAAAAGATAAGAATGTTAGAATACCGCTGTGTCACGTCAAGAGAAATTGTATGCAAATCTCCCATAGGTCAACGTGGTGTCCTAGTCACGATAACTTTCAGGGACGTACTTCGAAAGCATCTCTGCGAGCGTGCGGTTGAAATGTGCAAATAGGCCATTAGTTTGTGGGTGGTAGGTGGTAGATAGCTTATGCGCAGTGGCACATGATCTGAGGAGGTCGTCGACGACTTTGGACAAAAAAGAGCAGTCTTGGTCCGCAAGCAGCTGTTGGGGTGCAACGTGGTGTAAGATTACGTCATGAAGAAGAAAATCCTTGACATCAGTGGCGCAACTGGTTGGTTGGCCTTCGTTGTCACGTGATGGGTCGCATAATCTGTGGCGACGGCGATCTATCTACTTCCCAGTGTCGTTGTCGGAAAAGGGCCAAAAGGTCGGGTGCCACTCGATGAATTGGTTCAGTGGGGACTTCAATTGGGGGAAGATATACAGCTGCCAGCAAAGAAGGTTGTTTCCGGCGCTGGCAGAGGTCGCAAGTGCCGACATATCGATGCAGTCCTGGCCAGAAGAATCGACTTCGCACGCGGTCATATGTGTGGGCAACACCTAGGTGTTGCGCTGTTGGCACGTCGCGAAGATATTCAAGTATGGCAGGCCATAGATGACGAGGAATGACAAGCAGAAGCTAAGGGCCTTCAGTGCTGACGTTGCGGCGGTTTAGGATGACATGATCGTCTTGGTCGTTGAGCCTCAAAGCCCAACGACCAAGACGTCCAGTCGGGTCCTTCAGAGAAGTCAGCCGGCAGAGGGCGTGGTTGTCCGTAACGACGGAGAATATGCGACCATATAAACAGGGCCGGAACTTCCCGACGGCCCTAAATAAGGCTAAACACTCCCTCTTGGTGATGAAATAATTCCTTTGAGGGGGAGGAAGCAAGCGACTGGCGTAAGCTATCGTGCAATGTCTTCCGTGGGGCCCCTGAGTGAGAACTGCGGTGATAACGTTGCCATTGGCATCGGTGCAAACTTCTGTGACAGCAAAAGGATTCAAGTGGGCAAGTATGGGTGGCGTAGTTAAGTAGCCGATGAGAGCGGTAAACACTTGAGCCTGCTTAGGGCCTATTGAGTACGTGGTATCCTTCTTCAGCAAATATGTGAGTGGCCTGGCAACGTCGGGGAAGTTTTTCACAAAATGACGAAAGTACGAACATAAGCCGATGAAGCTCCGGACGTCGAATGTAGAACGGCAATCTGACAGGGTAAAATTGACATTTCTTGGAATTGAGGTGTAGCCCAGCTGTTCTGAAGACTGCGACAATTCCAGCGAGATGGGTCAGGTGGCTATCGAAAGAAGATGAAAAGACTATCACAATGTAGGTAACAGCGACAAGTAGACCACTTATAGCAACGAAGGAGAGAGAACATCATTCGTTCGAATATGGCACGGGCATTACATAGTCTAAGAGGCATGACCTTAAACTTGTATAAACCATCCGGTGTATTGAAGGCCGCATTCTCGCGGTCCATATCATCGACAGGAATCTGCCAGTAGTTGGACCGAAGATCAATAGACGAGATATATGTAGCACCACGCAGGCAGTCCAACGCGTCATCGATGCGTGGTAGCGGGTATAGTCTTTTCGCGTGATCTTGTTGAGGTGGCGATAGTCAACGCAGAAGCACCAAGCACCGTTATTTTTCCTCAAAAGCACGACAAGAGAGGCCAAAGGACAACTTTATGGTTCTATGGCACCTTTGTTAAGCATTTTTTCAACTTCCACTTTGATAACTCTGCGCTCAGTGGGGGAGACATGATAGGGGCGTCGGCGAAGAGGACTGGCGTGACCAGTGTTTATACTGTGCTGAACAGTGCATGTTTGCTCTACAGGTCTGTCGTTGAAATAAAAAAAGTGTCGGTATATGGCGCGAGAAGGCGATGGGTGTCGTTTGCTTGCGCTGGATTAAGGTCGGGTGCAATCATCTTCGAGAAATGATTTCGCAGATAACGGGTGCTGTTGGCTACAGGAGACTGAAGTAAACCAATCTAGGTGGTGAGAGCCGCTGTTTCGAATTCGTCAGCTTTAGATACGCTGGCCAAGAACATGCCACGAGGAAGCACTTGAGGGCACAAGCTCAAATTGAGAAGTGTCAGCGAGGTAAAGTTCACAGTGACTGTCAAAAGCGTATGGGGATTGGCGATGTTGCGGCTCAAGAGAACGTTGGCGAGAGGAAGGAGAACATATTGACCATCGGGAACCTGTGGCTGTGCGGTCAAAATGACGTAGGTGGCTGCCTGAGGTGACAGTCGCACATTCTGAAGATAGCACCGGCGCGGCAGGGCAGTGTGGAGTTCAGCGACTATTTGAGGCAGGTCTGGCTGAAGGACGCCGGTAGCACAGTCAATAAGAGCAGAATCATTCGACAAGAAGTCCGGACCTAGGATAAAGTCATAAGTGCAGTGGTCAATCACGGCTAAATTTACAGAAGTAGTGTTGTCCTTTACACTTAAGCGGGCAGTGCACAGACCGGAAACCGTCGGTATGGCGTCATTGGCCACACGGAGCATTTGTGCAGCCGCTGGTGTTAGAACTTTCTTTAAATGGGTGCGTAGGCTTGAACTCATGGCCGAAATGCTTGCGCTGGTGTCTACAAGTGCTTGTACAGGTACGCCGTCTACTTCAACGTCCATTACACTTCGTCTGGTGGGAACGGAAAGAGAATTTGCTGTGGAAGTCGTCAATGCAGCACCACTTCCGGAGGCTGAATTTCTCAGTTTTCCGAGACGATGTGGCTGGAAAGCATGGGACGATGGGCGACGTATTTGCGGCGAACGAGACTGGTGCGGGCGGTACCATCAAAACGAGAGGTACCGTCAAAACGTGCACGAGAAGGCGAGAACCAAGTGTTGCGTCAGTAAGGAGCAATATGTCCAACGCGGTGGCAGTTTAAACATATAAGGCGGTCATCTGCAATTCGCCACTCAGCCGGGTTTCAAGCACGTGGAGAAAATCGTCGACCGGAGGAGGGCATCGCGAAAGGGCGTTCGCTGACTCTAGGTGCGGTAAAATGGCACACGGAATGCACTCCAATGTTTCCAAGCTCCTGGCGCACGATGGCTTGAACAAGAGGGACAGTTACAGGAGTGGGAATGGTACTGCGCGAATAGAATGACGAGGGCGCCATTGGTTCTAGTTCGCGACGAACAATGCGCGTCAGGTTTCCCGGCGGCAACGGACGTTGTGGTGTGGACTGGTCCTCGCACGTCGATGTTGCAGCGGTGTTTGAAAGCCGGGCGAATGTTTGCAGAATGCGGTGACTTTTAACTAGCTCAAACTGACGACACTCTTTGATGATGGCGTCCCCGGTGGAACATCCCTTGCACATGAGGAGATTGAACGCGTCGTCGGCAATTTCTTTCAGGACATGCCCGACCTTGTCACGTTCTGTCATGTCACTTTCGGCCTTTCGACAGAGGGCTAGCACGTTTTGAATTTATATGAGGTATGATTCCGTGGGGGATCGCGCACGAAAGGCCAATTCCTTTTTAGCGGCGATCTTACGACTGGCGGTTTCGCCAAAGAGCTTTCGATCGCATCTGCTCTTTGCATTGGTCTCAGCTTTTGAGTTATTCTTCGTTGTTTCATACCACATCTTGGCCGTGCCTCTCAAGTAAAACAGCACATTAGCCAACTGAAGTTTCCGATCACATCTGTTCGGCACAAACACTCGTTCAAAAATGTCAACCAATCGTAAACGTGACGCCTTCGGTCCCGCAGAATGTACCGGGATCCTCAAGTGGCATGAAAACGTATGGTTGCAATGCCGTGTTCATCGGAGACGCTGACGTTGATAAAAAAGGGTCAGCATTGGCCATGGCTGGAAAACCGATGCGACATCCGCTGCGTAGCTCTGTTGCTTGATGGTTACCCAGCACCTCCACCAATATGTTACGGGGTCGGTGACTTCTGCACAAAATGCATTTACAGAGGAAAAACCGCCGTTAAAAGTCACAATGGCTGATTGCCACACCCACGCGCCGGTCAGCTGCTTGTGTCCTTCATCTTCCTTTACTTCTTCGTAACGATATAACAACTGTTGGCTCGGTCGTGCCCTTTTCATTTTGTTCCGATTTCTACGCCCGTGCTCTCGAATGCAGTTTTCTTTAGGACTTCGCAGGGGGTAGACCATCATGTAGCTTTGCTTTGTTTCTGCTCCATTCCAACTCAGTTTCTCTGAGATGGGTGACTGACACCGCGCACGGCTTGTTTCTCGCCGCGGGCGCCTCATGCACGCTTGACACACTCCTCAAAGAGGCTAGCCATGTAATCGGCCTTCACTTGAACACAGAAAAACAATGTCTTTCGCGTTCAGGCTTCGCTTCAAAGAAGGGATCAGACAACACGACAGCGTGCCCCTGCTCGCACCTCTAAGGGCGGTGCTCGCACCCGCGTACCTCCTGCCCCGCACAAGGATACACCCAAATACACACCACCCCGGCCAGAGCCTTCTTACTCTGCCCGTGCTGATGATATATTGAGATTTCTCTTTTGCTAACTTCAAGGAGTCGAAACTTCTACCATACCTATAAAATCCGGTTATCGGGAATCGCAATGAGACAAGTAAAAATCACGACACGCCCCTCTTTAGATTAGACAGAACGTAAGAAGCAATGGGGCCTGCTGATCTCATAAACGCGATTGACTTCCAAGAACTCTGAAAAATCTCACACTGGTGTTGACACAGTTCTCACTGACTCACCCAGAGGCATGGACAACAAAACAGCGTTGGAAGTTTTGAACGACCCTACACTGAGGCATAAACCCTTGCCGCTGTAAACCTAAACAGTGCCTACGCCTTCGAGTGCACCGTTCTTCGTGCATCGTCTTATACTTGGAAAAGAGCCGACTCCACGACTCCAGAAGCCCCCGGCCTCTTTCTGCTTGGCACTGCACACCCGTTGCGCAATATGCGATAGTGACGTTAGTGAAACCTACCGAAGGCATCCCAAACGTGCCCTCCCTTACTAAAATAAAAAATACGCCAACTCTCGCTAATGGAACCATGTATGCATGTGAAGCAGTGGGTGCCTTCGCTTACGCTGGCGGCTGCGTGGACAATGGCACTCATCGCTGCGTTGTGCAGAACAGAAAGCTGGGGAGGCACAAAGCATCCAGTGATCAAATCAAATAAAGTCAAGGTTTATTTTTCATTCTACAGCACACAAAGAAAGGACAGTGAAAAAAAAGCTGTGCTTTAAAACAGCTTGACTAGTTCACAACTCCATACAAAAATAGCAAGAAAAATAAATACAGAAAGTTGGAGTGGTAGCAGCATCACTGTAAACATAGAGATATAACACTTCATGGTTAGCACGCCCAAGCCACGCGTACATATTGTAGTCATTATTTAGTACATATACTAACAGCAGATTGAAAGTGAGATTATTACACTGTGTAGAAAAACAAAGAGGATAAAGCAATTGTGATCGAGAAATAAAGTACAAGGCACATAATATCTACGCAAAAGTACATTGCAACTTCATATACTATAAAGATAATAATCCTAGTGGTACCTACATGCAATCAAAAAAGAAGTTTATATCTAAGATTTTTATTTTGTGACTGAAAGAAGAAGTATATATCCGAAGTCGCTGTTCTGTTAGAGGTCAAGCGCTAAACATTTGCTAATATTTCATGAATTTCATGGTATAAACAGTTGAATAAGTCAGAACCTTTCAGTTCAAAGTGATTTAAAAGATCTCGAAAAGTGAGAAATGGCCGTTTTTGCCTGAAATTAACCGTGTTATACCAACCTTCCATTTATCCCCATGACTGGTACGATACTTTTGATTAACCAGTGTTTTCTACTGATTGTCAATCACTGCGAACGGCTAATGAGAGACAGAATACGGCTATTGGACACAAAGACCCGCAGTCGGCTTTCGGTTAACAAGACCACTGCGAGTTTTTATTGTAAAAAAATGCACAGGACAAGTCCTAAACCATCACAACATTGAAGGTAAAGATCATGTGCCTATACATGCAAGCCGTTTATTAGTGAACGATCGTTGAGACTTTTCCAATCATGAAACTTGCAGACAAACGCAGCCTGCGTCGCCACTGAAAGGCGATAAAGGAGAGAGCCTAGGAAAGCAGAGTAATGGGGAGCTGTCATGCATGCCCAACGGCGGCGTAAACGCCACGGGCATGAATGAGGAGAGAAAGAGAGCGTGAGCGTAGGCTAGCAGCCGCTGTCTGTGCCGGCGTTGCGAGGCGAAATGGGTTGTAGGAGATGAGAGGGGGGAGAAGGGGACGTGCCTGGGCAGTGTGGCGTAGACGCTGTAAGACAAGCCCCCAGCGTAAAATGCTTCGCATTTAAAAAGACGAGTACAAGGAAAAAAAAACCACAGCATATCCAGGGACTGAAATGATGACAGGGGTGAAGCGGCCGTCCTCCTGTTCGTGCATCCATCCGTCCATCCAACCGTGGGTCAATCTGTCCGTTCGTGCGTTAGTCCTTCTGTTTGTCTGTCAGTATGTCCGTTTGTCTAGTGAACATTCCAAGTACCAGCATCTCACACCTTTTCATCATATATTGAATTTACACAAGTACCGCAGCCATCTTGCGGACGTCGCAAAAACTAAACGAGAGGTAGCCGCCAACTACATACATCTAGGATGCATGACCCACGGCTTAAGGAGCTTCGACACTCCAAGAACTGAACTATACGTGGCTACCTACTACATACATCGAGGACGCACGACCTACGGCCTAAGGAGCTTCGCCTCTAATTGTCTATCTCCTGCGGCACATACACGCTCTCTCGGCTATCTGCCACCGGTGGTTACAAAAGGGTGTGTGTCAACAGTGGTTACAAGCGATAACGGGAAACGAACGGTTGGCGAAATAATGAGCTTCAACCCTAAAAAAAATCACATATTCACGGAGTGAACTATGATGAGCCGGGCGAAGCTTCGGAGGGTTTTATCGGTAAACCGTCAACAGTCAATCCATCCGCCAGCCACGTCTGTCCGTCCAACCTTCCATCCATCAGTTTATTTGTCTGTTTGTCTGTCCGTCCGTCTCTCTATCTGTATATGCGCCCATCGGTTAGTCGGTCCATCTGCCCGTCGGTCTGTCTGTTCATCCATCCATCCATACGTCCATCATTTTGTCTTTCTAGTGAACAGTTCATGTACCACCATGATGCATATATTTCTCATATATCCATCATATACAAGTAGCCCCATCTAGAGGACATTCCTAAACGAGGGCTGGTTACCTAATCTACATAAATCGAAGACGCAGGACCCACAACTTAATAAGTTTCGCCCCTAAAAATCACCACCCAAGCACTCTGTACGAATGGTTAGCCAGCGAAAGCTGAAGTGTGTGGCCCCGGTGTTCAGTAGTGATTGGAACCCAATGCTGCAAGGAAGCCTTTCAGAAAAAACTGGTTACATGTTCGTGCTTTCTAATGCTGTTAGACACACGCTAAGCTTAGGTTAACCCCAGTGTTTATTTTATTTGCCGCACATTGTGCCGCGCTTGATCAAGGTCATGGAGGATTGTAATCATAAGTTAATTGCGTTTCTCATTGCGGCTTTCACAGTGGTTGTTCACGAAGTCAAAGACATCACCGCTGGAGCCAATGTGCCACTGCAGAAACCGTGAGTGGGCTCCGCAGGGCCACGTTGTTGCAAGCGTTTGACATCGCGAGCTTACTTGGCGGTGTGGTTTGCAGGATCTGCCCGCCGCCGGCGCTTGCATTCCCGTTCACTATTTAACGCAGTTTGGAACGCTGTCCGATTATCAGTACGCAGTTGCTGCAGGCACTCGGCCTCCGGGGTGTTTTAAATGCGAAGTATTCCTTAGCAAACTTTGGCTACTTTGAATCTATCTATCCATCTATCTATCTATCTATCTATCTATCTATCTATCTATCTATCTATCTATCTATCTATCTATCTATCTATCTATCTATCTATCTATCTATCTATCTATCTATCTATCTATCTATCTATCTATCTAGCTGTGCCTACGACGCTTAGCTCCCCTGGCCATTCGATAATGGTGTCAATAACAAACTTGGTATGACATGATATGACTGTATGGCGAGCATAACTGACTAGTCATAACATAAAAAACAAGAGAAATATGTCAATAATGTTATGATTTACGATCTAACAATCATATAGTCTGCTTCGGGAAGTTCTGCTAATTTCACGCGTACCCAAAGCTTGGGCCAGAATCAGCTATACAAGAATGCACTATCGCCGGAAGATTGAATGATGTTGTGGAGACGTTCACCTTAACGACCACGACCGGCGTTGCGCGTCCCGGAAGGCACTCCGACGTGCAGAACACGACGGTTTTGTATGTTTGAGGGAGCACGGACTAGCAGACATTGAGTTTTAAACACTTGCTTTGCTACCACGGGACAATGATTGGAGGTGAGCGTTGTTTACTTCACTTTCTTGACCTATTTTGTGATACGACAAAATGCTGGCGGGAAAACTGTGCAGCCTAAGCATTCCAAATAACCTGTCAAGAGCAGCGGTCACTTTTCTTTTATTCTGCAAAGCGTGCCTGGCTGGGGCTGAACGCCTTTTCTCACCATATGGATTGATTGATTGATTTGTGTTGTTTTACGTCCCAAACCACCATATGATTATGAGAGACGCCGTATTGGAGGGCTCCGGAAATTTCGACCACCTGGGGTTCTTTAACGTGCACCCAAATCTGAGCGCATGGGCCTACAACATTTCCGCCTCCATCGAAAATGCAGCCACCACAGCCGGGATTTGATCCCGCGACCTGCGGGTCAGCAGCCGAGTACCTTAGCCACTATACCACCGTGGCAGGGCTCGCCATATGGAAGTTCACCAAGCTTATCCCAGCCCTTCTCGGGCACCGGAATAATTCAATGCTGACCCGGACGCGAGTGGTGTCTCGTTTCAGCAGGCAAAGGATGACGAACCGGCGTCTGTTCTCGAGACTCTCGGAAACGAGACTGGCGACGCGACTTGTTCGGAACGCCGTGGATAGACTGAGGATTATTGGCATACTGTTGTCTCGCACAGGCAAAAGAAAAACCAGTCAAAATGGCAGCAATCCCAGATGGAGAAGGCTGTGAAAGCGATCAAGAAATTGAAAGCTCGCCGAAAAACAAAAACGTGAAGCCACACAGGGTTTTCGATGGAGAAAGTGACGCAGTCCTTCTCTACCAAAAGAGGAGATCAAGATTATTCTGAGGCCGCTTAAGGATCCCTGGGTTAAAAACATATTGAAACTGGAACTCTCCAGGGCTGTGATAGATGCCTGCCAACGAAGTTTCAATTGCAACAACTTTCTGTTGCGGTTCACCAGGGGTCGAACATTGTAATCCTATCTACGCCAAGCATGGAGGTAGTGAGTAGGCTGCCAGGAATCAGTCAATTAAAGATCAGGAGACAAATCCGCGCTTTCAATGCATATGTGGCCTACCTCGAAGGCGTCTTGCGGGGAATAGTACACGCAATACCAGCGGTGACTTCACAAGATGAACTAATGGAGAACCTACGTGTTCGGACTCAAAAGGTGAAGATTGAGAGAGCAAGAATGTTGGCCTCGTCTAAAACGGCGATTATCACATTCACGGGTAGTGTGCTACTGAGTAGGGTATACATAATGGGTGCCGAGTTAATCTGCTACCCCTACAAGCCAACAGTGCAGGTTTGAAAGATATGCCTCCTAACCGGACACCGTACGGACGTCTGTCCCGCTGCAATGTCAATGTATGCCTCATGTGTGGGGCAAGAGAACCAATGCAAGGACGCGACTGCATTCCCAATTGTGTCGTCTGTGACGGGGAACACCCCCAGGAGACAGTCTGTGCAAGAAAAAAAAACTTAAGAACGTTTCTCCTCCCAAGAAATTAGAACATATCAACCAAAAGACTCGGGAGGCGAACCTGAATGGACCAGTGGTGCCAAGTCGTCCGAAGAATTCCCTCCACTAAGGCTGGATATGCCACGATGGTTCAGCTCGAACCAGCAGGACCAGCGCCAGTCAAGGTTAAGTTCACGATCCCGATCGAGTTCCCAGTCAAGGTCGCGATCAAGATCGCGTTCGAGGAGTGGCAGGCATCACCACACTAGCATGGCACCTCCGGCCCCTTGAAAATCTAGCTTAAGAACCAACGAATGCGCCATAGACCTCCGGCCAAGATGGGTTCCTGCCAGAAATCACAAGATGTCCTAGCCGCCAGCCGGGCAAACATAAATCACGTGAGCTTTGTGAGGGCAGTGTCTTCCAATGCTCCTGCAACAGAAAAACTACAAGATATAGGAAAATATTGGAAGAAAACTGGAGATTGACTCAAGAGGTCCAATAGCTAAAAAACAAATAGCCGATGAGTTAATTGACTTACAGGCAACAATATCGTCATTAGAGAGACGGCTGGAGGCCAAACTACGACCACAAAACTCACCAGGAATAGCTGGATGACATAGATAGAAAACGACATATCAAATGTCAATAACCCCCCCCCCCCCCCCTGTCGGGGGACAGCAGCGCGTCGGCTGAAGTTGAGGAAGGGATGGTGTAAGCAGGTACAACCACCCCTAACCTAAGCACAACAATAAGTAACCACGACCAAATAACGCAACAACTGCAGACGCAGTTAGAAGAAAACAGAGAATTATAGCTAACATTAATAAACTGCTAGTCGATTTTATGATTGAGATAAAATCTTTCATCAGTGAGGAATTCAAAGTTCAAAGGCAGTACGTGAAGGACGCT
This sequence comes from Rhipicephalus annulatus, assembly GCA_013436015.1. Lineage (NCBI taxonomy): Eukaryota > Metazoa > Arthropoda > Arachnida > Ixodida > Ixodidae > Rhipicephalus > Rhipicephalus annulatus. The sequence continues at coordinate 105,455 of WOVY01010989.1, forward strand.
GCGAGCAGCTTTAAAAGCGCAATAAACAAGCGCTCTCGCTGGACCTTCACTTCAAATAACAAGCAATCTAAGGGAAACTGTGACGACGTGGAAGCACTCAAAATCATGGCCCAAAATAACTAAATAAGTGTAGAACGATTGGAGATCTGGCAGTGGAATCGCCGCAGTTTTCAGAAACGCGCCGCAGCACTCCAGAGTAACATGTCATCATCAGCCTGACTACGTCCACTGCAGGACAAAGGCCTCTCCCTGTTCCGCCAGTTAACCCGGTCCTGTGCTTGCTGCTGCCAATTTATACCCGCAAACTTCTTAATCTCATCTGCCCACCTAACCTTCTGTCTCCCCCTAACCGCTTCCCTTCTCTGGGAATCCAGTCAGGTACCCTTAATGACCAGCGGTTATCCTGTCTACGCACTTCATGCCCTGACCATGTTCATTTCTTCTTCTTGATTTCAGCTATGATATCCTTAACCCCCGTTTGTTCCCTAATCCACTCTGCTCTCTTCTTGTCTCTTAAGGTTACACCTACCATTTTTTTTCCATTGTTCGCTGCGTCGTCCTCAATTTAAGCTGAACCCTCTTTGTAAGTCTCCAGGTTTCTGCTCCATAGCTAAGTACCGGCAAGATACAGCTGTTATATACCTTCTTCTTGAGGGATAGTGGCAATCTACCTGTCATAGTTTGAGAGTGCTTGCCGAATGTGCTCTACCCCATTCTTATTCTTCTAGTTACTTCAATCTCGTGGTTCGGCTCTGAGGTTATTACCTGCCCTAAGTAGACATAGTCTTTTACAACTTCAAGTGCACTATTACCTATCTCGAAGCGCTGCTTCTTGCCGAGGTTGTTGTACATTACTTTCGTTTTCTGCAGATTAATTTTAAGACCCACCTTTCTGCTCTCTTTGTCTAACTCCGTATACATGAGTTGCGATTCGTCCCCCGAGTTACTCAGCAATGCAATGTCATCGGCGAAGCGCAGCTTACTAAGGTACTCTCCATTAACTCTTATCCCGAACTCTTCCCATTCTAGGCCTCTGAAAACCTCCTGTACGCACGTGGTAAATAGCATTGGCGAGATTGTATCCCCTTGCCTTACACCCTTCTTGATTGGTATTCTGTTGCTTTCTTTATGAAGCACTATGGTAGCAGTTGATCCCCTGTATATTTCTTCCAGAATGTTTATGTATACTTCATCTACGCCCTGATTCCGCAGTGTCTGCATGACGGCTGATAATTCTACAGAATCAAACGCCTTCCCGTAATCTATGAAGGCTACGTATAGTGGTTGGTTATACTCTGAGCATTTCTCTATTACCTTATTGATAGTATGAATGTGGTCAATTGTTGAGTAGCCTGTTCGAAATCCTGCTTGTTCCTTCGGTTGATTGAATTCTAATGTTTTCTTTACTCTGTTAGCAATTACCTTTGTAAATAGCTTGTATACTACAGAGAGCAAGCTGATCGGTCTGTAATTCTTCAAGTCCTTGTCCTCTCCTTTCTTATGTATTAAGATGATGTTAGCGTTTTTCTAAGACTCCGGTACGCTTCCCGTCAGGAGACACCTCGTAAACAGGGTGGCTAGTTTTTCTTACACAATCTGTCCTCCATCTTTCAGCAGATCTGATGTTACCTAATCCTCACCAGCAGCTTTGCCCCTTTGCATGCTCTCCAAAGCTTTTCTGACTTCTTCTATCATTACTGGTGGGGTGTAATCTGGGTTACTGCTAGTTCTTATAGTATTAAGGTCGTGCTTGTCTCGGCTACTGTACAGACCTCTGTAAAACTCCTCCGCTATTTTAACTATCCTATCCATATTGGTAGTTATTTTGCCTTCTTTGTCCCTTAGTGCATACATCCGACTTTTGCCTATCCCAAGCTTCCTGTTCAATGCTTTGACACTTCCTCCGTTTTTCAGAGCGTGTTCAATTCTCTCCATGTTGTACCTTCTTACATCGCATACCTTACGTCTAATAATCAACTTCGAAAGCTCTGCCAGTTCTATTTTGTCTGTTGTACTTGACAATTTCATGATTTGACGCTTCCTAATTAGGTTCTTCGTTTTCTGGGAAAGCTTGTCAGTGTCCTGTCTAACTACCCTGCCTCCAACTTCCACTGCAAACTCCGTAATGATACTCGTCAGATTATCATTCATTTTATCTACGCTAAGGTTGGTTTTCTCACTAAGAGTCGAGTACCTGTTCTGCAGCGACACTCTGAATTCCTGTACTTTCTCTCTCAGGGTTAGCTAATTGATTGGCTTCTTGCGTATCAGTTTCTGTCGTTCCTTCTCCAAGTGTAGGCGAATTCGAGACCGTACCATTCTATGGTCACTGCATCGTACCTTGCCAATCACTTCCACATCCTGCGCGATTCCAGGGTGTGCACTCATTATAAAGTCTATTTCGTTCTTATTTTCGCCATTAGGGCTCCTCCATGTCCACTTGCGGTTTTCTCGTTTTCGGTAGAAGGTATTCAAAATCCGTAAATAATTGCGTTCTGCGAATTCTACTAGTAGCTCTCCTCTGGCGTTTCTAGTACCGATGCCATAATCTCCTACTGCCTGGTCTCCAGCCTGCTTCTTCCCTACCTTTGCATTAAAGTCACCCATCACTATAGTATACTGTGTTTTTACCTTACTCATTGCCGATTCCACGTCTTCATAGAAGCTTTCAACTGAAGCGTCATCATGGCTGGATGTAGGCGCGTAAGCCTGTACTACCTTCATCTTGTATCTTTTATTCAGTTTAATTACGATACCTACCACCCTTTCATTAATGCTATAGTATTCCTTTATGTTGCCACCTATGTTTCTGTGAATTAGGAACCCCACTCCCAGTTCTCTTCTGTCTGCCAAGCCCCTGTAGCAAAGGAAGTGCTGTTGTGACCGGCGCCCGAGCTGACGAGGGAGCGGCGCTCCTTTAATCTCCAAACAAGTAACCGAACGACCGGCTGCCTACTGTTAGGACCGGCGCCAGGTCTGACAATGGATCGGCGTTCCTTTTGATGTTCCCTTTTAGTCGCCAAACGGGTTGGCGGCCTGTGTCCGCCATGTATTGTTCCCCCCCTGGCCGGAGGGTGCGGCGTCTTGCCGCCACGACACCGTGAGCAGTTCGGGAGACCACAAGTGCAGCTTCTTCTTTGGAAGATGACGGCGGCGGCGGCGGCCGGAAATCGTCCCGCTAATTGAACGAGTCGTTCGGCGACCATTTGAAGCTTGTTTACGGCGGGCCTTTCGATGGATGCAGTCATCAACTTCAGACCCCTCGCCCAGCGACACCCCTTGACGAGGAGGAGCCACGTTCGTGCCACATGGCCGTGCAGTGACCACGCTTCAATTTTGAACGTTCACGTGGACCGTGCGTGCTCGTCACCCTCGCGGGTAATGTGTGATCCGTGGTTGGACGGTGCCCTCTGTACGCGGTCCCCGATCTAGGGATCTGGGGGAGGACAGACCCTTTATAATGAGCCCCCACGGCTCATTCGGTGTGCTTTTTTTCGAGAGCAGAACCAGGCAGAACAGAGCAGAACCGAGCAGAACCATGTAGAACCAAGCACCATGTAGCGCTATGTTAGGAGTCATGTAGAGGCCTGCCACGTTTGAGGGCTCACCGTGTAGGGAGTTCGCAATGTATATATTGTAAATAAACCCTCTTCAAGTCTCTCTTCCTCCTGCCTCGACAACTTCATCCCGGACCTCCGGTGCCTGGAAACCCCGGTCGCAACAGCTGGTTGGCAGCGGTGGGATACGAGTCTGCGACGGAGAGCGACATGTACCGGAGGCCAGCCGAAAGCCCTGGAACTCGGCGGGATCGAAGCAGCGTACCACCACCGCACGTAATGGGGTGAGTGCCTGGCTTTGTGCTTGAGATATATCGAGTCTTTTAGCCTAGATTCGTTAAAAGATAGATATAACCAACAACTGCCTGGCCACTGTGGTTGTTATCTCAGCACAAAGCAGCACTGGATGATTATCTGAGCAAGTACGCTAAAGCAGGAAAGCTTAGATGATTCAATAGGAACAAGTGGTAATGTTTCAAAATTTCTAAGGGTACGTTGCGGGTTAAATTTTAGGATGTTGTAAAAAGCAGGAGTGAAAAATTAACAAGAAAAAGTAGAGAGGGATGTTGGCCACGTAGTGCTACTTGGGTGCTTAAGCTTGTGGTCTCCGCTGTGAGATTTGCCAGGCTTCAATTTCTCTAGACCCAGAATTGAAACACTGGTGGGTTTGTGTTTTGTCACAGCTGAGCCAAAGCAAAGTAGTCGCCATGGATCTTACGAGATTGACGAGAGAGAACCTGCTGAACCTGTGTTGGGATCTGGAGCTAGATTTTAATGATGATATGCCTGCTTCTAAACTCCGCGAAGTGATTCTCGAAAGCAATAGTGACAATGAGGAAATCGAGCACTTCGGGAATATGTACTTATTGGACCAGGAGGAGGAAGTACAAAGGGCGCAAAGAAAGGAAAGATGGCGCCAGGAGGAATTGGAAGCTGAGCGCAGGCATGAAGAACATATGAAAAGGATGCAGGAATTAGACGAAGAGATAGATAGGATTCGGCGTAGAGGGGTGGCATTGCAGCAGAGTGGTCAATCCGTAGATGTAGCGCACGAGCGGTGCAAGGTAGCGGCGGTGCCGTTTAAGGTTGAAGAGAAGGCTACAGGTCAGAAAGTTGTAGATGTAGCGCACGAACGGTGCGATGTAACGGCGGTGCCGTTTACAACTGAAGCGGAGGCTACATGTCTGATATCTGTAGATATAGCGGCGGTGCCGTTTGAGGCCGAAGAAAAGGCTAGTGCCTGTAAGGGAATGGAACAGGTTTTAACCCATTCTGAGAGAAAAGAGCTCGCGGTCGCAGCAGGGTGTGAGGGTTCCGTGGTGGTGGAAACGGAGTTAAGATTAACAGAGTGTTCCATCGAACCTTGCAGCCCTGTAGACTATGTTGATGAGCGTCAGAGGCGGACGAAAGGCTCCAGGTTTGGCACCAAGGAATGTGCCAAACGGAGAAAGCGTCCGAAAAACAGAAGCGCGGCAAGGCTCGCGATCAGCACGGCGCGTTTGACGAGGACCTTCGAACGGCGTGGCGGATTTGCGAGAAAAGGCCCGTTGTCTTCTCTGACTGGCTCGAATCGCATGCGTCTAAGCGGCCGGAGAGTGAGGAAAAGAAAAGCGCAATCTACGCGGCCGCGGTCTAGCGATGAACTGATAAGTGATCATCAGGACTGGGCGCGCGAGACGGCGGAGGAGCATATCGGTGATGAAGAACGTCAGAGTAGGACGAAAGGCTCCCAGGTCCGCGCCAAGAAGCGTGCACAGGGGAGAAAGCGTCCGAAGGGCAACAGTAAGGCAAAGCTCGCGATGAGCACAACGCGTTCGAGTAAGGTTTTCAAACGGCGGAGTGACATCGCGAGAAAAGTGCCGTTGTCTTCTCTGACGGGTCTGTATCGTATGCGTCCGAACCGCCGGAAAAGAAAAGCGCATCGTACGCGGCAGTGTTGGAAGGATGAATTGCTAGGCAATCATTCAGACAGTGCGCGCGGGAAAGCTAACAAGCAAGTGGGTGCTGACGAGCATCAGAGGTTGGCGAAAGGCTCCGTAGACGGCACGAAGAAGCGTGACAAACGGAGAAAGCGCCGTAAAGACGAGGCAAAAATCGCGACGCGTTTGAGGAATGTATTCAAATGGCGGAGCGAAATTTCAAGAAAGTTGCCGTATCGCAAGCGTCCGAGCGGCCAGAGAACAAAGAAAAGAGAAGCGCATTGTGTGCGTAAGTGGCCGAAGGGCAAGAGACCCTTCCGTTGTTCTCGCGGTGCATTGGACGGGGTGCGGGGCAAAAGAGTCGGTGGTTTTCGAGGGGCAGGAAGCGACAGCAAGTCGGCTTCGAGGAACGTCGCGGGGTTCGGTAGCAGGGCGATTGACGCGTGTTGTAGACCCCGCTTCTCGAGAAAATCGTTCCGGGCGCGACCACCACGAGTTAGACTAAAAGTTAGTGAGAACAGCTGTTAGCCTGTCAGAAAACGTCGACTCGGGACTGTAAAAAGGAATGTTTTGGTTGTTTACTTTAGTGATTTTGTAAATAACTAGTTTGAACTTTGTTTTCGTTAGCACTCTATCGTTTTAGTTGCCGATATGCGTTGTAAGGAGATCTATTGGAAGGATAGTGACACGCATTAGAGCGTACAGAATTAGGCGTTTGTCATCGGCACCGGAGTTGGTTTGTATGCGTCCGAGCCGCCGGACAAAACGAAAAAAAAAAAAAAGCACGTTGGGTAGAAAGGCAGACCCTTTCGTCGCTCTATCGACGGCATGTTTGATGGACTGCGGGAGTGCGAGGTACTCAGCGAGAGTAAGAACGCAGGTTGTCAGCGCAGAGCTTTGCGGGGGTCGGAGGCGAAGCGAATGGGTTTTGCCATTGTTCCATTCCCGTTCGCCTAGAAAGACCCACAGGACGCGACGCCGCGCGTTCGTCTCAAAATTAAGTGACAGCGGTAAGCGTTTCGGAGGGCTCTCCCGCGGATTTGTATTTTTTAGTTTTGAATATCTGTTTTGACTGTTTAGGTCAGTTTTCCTTTTGGAATGTGTTTTGTACTTCTGCTACTAGATAGCGTTTACGTAGCAGGTACCATGCTGTTTATTTTTTAAGCTTTGTATGTATTGGTTTTAAAGGTAACCGTTTTGCGGCAGTATAACGACACGTTAGGGGCGTTTGTCAAGTAGGACCGACGTTAGAGACGAATTTTGAGTGAGCGCACGGACGCAAGGATATTCTTGCGAGGTTTTCAGGATTCATGCGAAAGTTTTTTTGTTGTTATTTTTTGTTTTGTTCGCATGTCTCCGGTGTTGAAGTAAGGAAAGGTATTCGTGGGTTTACGTGTACGTTTTAGTTCATGAGCTTGAGTGTAGAGTGGTAACCTCACGAGAGTTAATGAGTGGTTCATCCATGCAGGAGCACTATAGCACTGTGATGTGCGTTTGCGGATGTATAATAAAGATGTTCCTGATGCAGGTACAGCACGGCAGTTATGCTTTCGTCTTCTCAAAAGGAATTGACGACTGGCTTTGGCGGCACTAAATTTCGGGAACTAAAAGATAGCGTGAAGTAAAATGCTTTATTTTATGAGTATGATACCTGGTGGGTTACGGCGGATTACTCACGCAAGCACTCGGGTATGCCACGGTGAGCGCATCACTTGACAGTTAGTTTTCTTGAAAGCAGTTTGATGGGAAGATTATTATCGGATCGGGATTAGGAGTTTTGGTGAAACCTCAGAGAAACGTCCCGATTGCTGCTTTGTGTTTGGTAATACTGCTTAAGTAAGGTTGCTTTTGGATAATTTGTCGGACTCGACGTGTCTCAGTGCGGGCAGGGTGCTCTCCCGTGCCTGTGGTGGTGTGTATGAATGCTTTTCCCAGAGGGGAGCCACAAGGAACGAGAGGGAAAGAGTCCTTGGCTGAGCGTCATCAGCAGTGGCCTGGAAGCCAGCACTACACAGCGACACTTCGGGCAACCTGTGCAGCTGGTCACCCTCAGGTCGCTTCTCCCGCCGGCGGACGAGCTGTTGTGACCGGCGCCCGAGCTGACGAGGGAGCGGCGCTCCTTTAATCTCCAAACAAGTAACCGAACGACCGGCTGCCTACTGTTAGGACCGGCGCCAGGTCTGACAATGGATCGGCGTTCCTTTTGATGTTCCCTTTTAGTCGCCAAACGGGTTGGCGGCCTGTGTCCGCCATGTATTGTTCCCCCCCTGGCCGGAGGGTGCGGCGTCTTGCCGCCACGACACCGTGAGCAGTTCGGGAGACCACAAGTGCAGCTTCTTCTTTGGAAGATGACGGCGGCGGCGGCGGCCGGAAATCGTCCCGCTAATTGAACGAGTCGTTCGGCGACCATTTGAAGCTTGTTTACGGCGGGCCTTTCGATGGATGCAGTCATCAACTTCAGACCCCTCGCCCAGCGACACCCCTTGACGAGGAGGAGCCACGTTCGTGCCACATGGCCGTGCAGTGACCACGCTTCAATTTTGAACGTTCACGTGGACCGTGCGTGCTCGTCACCCTCGCGGGTAATGTGTGATCCGTGGTTGGACGGTGCCCTCTGTACGCGGTCCCCGATCTAGGGATCTGGGGGAGGACAGACCCTTTATAATGAGCCCCCACGGCTCATTCGGTGTGCTTTTTTTCGAGAGCAGAACCAGGCAGAACAGAGCAGAACCGAGCAGAACCATGTAGAACCAAGCACCATGTAGCGCTATGTTAGGAGTCATGTAGAGGCCTGCCACGTTTGAGGGCTCACCGTGTAGGGAGTTCGCAATGTATATATTGTAAATAAACCCTCTTCAAGTCTCTCTTCCTCCTGCCTCGACAACTTCATCCCGGACCTCCGGTGCCTGGAAACCCCGGTCGCAACAGTGCCCATTCTGTAGCACCGTATAGGCCTCATCTGTCCTCCTAACCTCACTGAGCCCTATTATAACCCATGTAACACCCTCTAGCTCCTCGAATAGTACAGCTAGACTTCCCTCACTAGATAAGGTTCTAGCGTTAAACGTTGCCAAGTTCAGGTTCCAATGGCGGCCTGTCCGGATCCAGAGATTCTTAGCACCCTCTGCTGCGTTGCAGATCTGACCGCCGCCGTGTTCAGTTGCTTCGCAGCTGCTGGGGACGGAAGGCCGTGAGTTATTTGACGAAAGCATGTGGGAGGTAGTGGCCAGATACTGCACCAGGGTGGCCAATCCTTCTCTGGTGAGGGAGTGCGTTCTCGGCGATGTTTGCCGGTGAGGCCGCACTCCAGGCCTCCTATTGCAGTTCCATTAACACGCGGATTTTTTTTAATCCGGTTGGGAACTGCGCGGTACCGGGATTTGAACCACGGACCTCTTGCATGCGAGGCGGGTGCTCTAACCACTACGCCATCGCCGCAGGGCCACACCAAGCAGGTGGTAGTTTTTGCTAGAACTACTGCTGAAACGCATGCTGAACCTGAGGTTTTGAGTTTGGCAAGGCCCGCTCTTTCCTGGATGCTACAGAGTGTACAGTAATGGTGACAATGGGCAGTCCTGCCTCAGACCCTTGTTTACACAAATTGGGCCAGTGATTATGGCACCCAACTGCACACTCACTACGTTGTCACTGCACATTCACCTTATAGTGGAAATTAGCACTTGTGGTAGTCCAAGGTAAGATAGGCCAGCGAAGAGAGGACCATGCGGCCCATTGTTGTGTGCTTTCTCTACATCCAGAAAAACAGTACAACAGTGTCCTCCCCTCTTTTTGGGCTAATTATGCACACTGCATGATGATGAACAGATTGACATCCAACCGTCTGCCTGGTCTGAGGCCATTATGGAGCTCGGTCAGTAATTCCTTGGTCTCCTCACAGCCACTCATCTATGCTTTGATCAACCCAATGAACAAACAATACATAACACTGGTGGCCATTATTGGCCTGTAGTCTTGGATGTTTCTCGCATCACTACCCCTTTCAGGAATAAGAATCACCTTGCCTTCATGCCATTCCTTGGAGATAGACAAACTTTCAAGTTGGGCATGCCTTCGAGTTGTTTCCTCAAGTCCTCTTCCAAGCACTTCTCAATATGTGCACCGGTATACTGTCGGGACCAGTGACTGTTTGAGCCCTAACCCGCTTCAAAACCCGATCCACTGTGAGCCATGAGAATTCCCAAGGTGGTTCTTCATGGATGGAGATTGTTCAGTAATGGAACTGGCTGCCTCCTCTTCATTAAGGGGAGTGGCCATATTCAGGCCTTAGGCCCCGAAAATCAGGGAGAAGTGCTGTGTAATGTATTTACAGGGCTCGGTGACGGGTTGCCCCGTTACCACATCTAAGAGTAAAAGTGGCAGGAAGGGGGGCGGGCGGCTCTGTCCGAATGCCTGATATATGTCCAAAACTTGGGTGCTGCATATTTTTCTTCCATACTGATGGACTGTATCAGCCTAAGATTGTGATCAGCTACCTTGCACTGAACCAGCGCTTTTTAGTGCACACGTATTCCGAAAGAGTACGACCACTAGCGTCGGTTCGGTGTTAGCGAGCCACAGGGCCACGTTAACCGTCGCCTCCCATAACTAATGCCGCTGCACACGCATGTTCGGATAGCCAAAGCGCCAAAGCCAGAGTGGCAAGTACACAGTACTGCTCTTAAAACAAGTCGCGACACTTTATTGCCTGCTGCAACACCAAAAACACAGTACAAAACCTGTTGTAAAAGATGCAGCGGGAAAGCAAACAGGCTTATCCACGCCACGGGCAAGAAGTACTACACAGGGTGCCCCGAGCATGTCTCCGTGGGCAAAAGAGATTCACAACCACATCGGGACAACAGGGCCCGGTCGCTCGAGCGAGGGCAAAATCCGCTAGCGTTGGCTTTGAGAGGTACGGGTCGGCGTAGTACGACCATGCACACAGACCCCGGACCGCTCTTCTGCCTAGCATTCGAAAGGGGCAATGAAAGGTGAGAATTCACCGAGGGCACAAGGCGCCGATGGCAAAGTCCGAGCGAGCCCCAAACAAAAGTCAAAGAACCTGTCAGTGGTCAGGATGTGCCCATTGAAGTCACTCATCAACAATACCTAGCAGTTTGCACCCAATCATTTTACATCTTCGACAATACACTACAGAACTTCGTCATTGCCGTCATGTGGTTTAGTCACAATCAAATGCACTACACCAAAGAGGACACACTCACCAATAAGGCTACCAGAAACCCAAATGTGTTCATCACAGGGCCCCTTCATTGGCATCATTGCAGTACTGCTATGCCACAACACGATTCCTCCTTCACAAGCTGCCTCCTTCACCCATACGATTGCAGTCTTCCCACTGCCATTCAGAATCAATTGGAGGCTCTAGCTCGTGAAGGTGAGTTCCAGCCCCACCACACATTTTTTTTTTCAGGGTCTTATACAGCTCAGCCCATTTCGCTGCTTTCCTTGCACCATGGAAATCGACAAAACTGACATTTACATTGGCAGTTGTGCGTTTACGGTGATGTCTTGGCCGGCACTTGACACTCGTAGGAGAATTTTCATTGGCAACATTAGGTGCTGGAGCATCATTTGCTGGCAGGAACATTTTTCCAACCATTTTATAGAGCTCAAAGCTTATGCTGAAACTAAGTGGTTGCCATGGGGTCAACATAGGATGCGCAGTCCCCAGATGCTGTCTTCCCCGTCAACAAAACTGAACTCGTCCCTGGTATACGAGGTGGTGTTCTCAAGGTTGGAACCTGTGCCTTGTTCACTGAGTAAACCAGCTGGGTATGCTCATGGAGGGTTCCCCCTGGGGCAATCTGCACATCGCCTCCGATTTCACAATCCCGTCGTCACAATGTCACAATCCCGTCGTGTACGTCGTCAAAAACTTCCCACCAGACAGTGGCACATACCCACATGCGGGTATCTACCCAGAAGCGACGAGAACACACATGGGCAGTTTTAACACGCGAGCGTTAAGAAATACCTGACATCAGTAGCGTCGACCGTACGAATGCAAAAAATAAATGTCAGGGTCCCAGCTGGAATCGAACCCAAACATTCTGTGTGGAAATGAAACATTTTACCACAGAGCTACGCCAGGTTTCGGGACTACTTTTTAAAGCGATGCTAATCTACGTGAAATGTCAATAGTGGTTGCAGTGCTGCCTACCCGATTTTATGAACATTTCAAATGTACTCCTTTCATACACCCGTCAGGTCGCGTTAACGTCAAATGTGGTTAGCTGCCATGCGCTGAAGTTGATTTATGTAGCAGAGTCCAGCGCTACCAACTTCGTGAGCATCATCACTTCATATTAGCTTTTGGTGTTGCTAATACGCATGTTCCAGTTGGCATCGTTGTGCAAGTGCAAACAACTGTTATATACACATCTGCAACTCTTTAACATATGTCTGTGCGCGCAACATTTGTACATATATTTAGCGTCCTTTCACGACGTGTCGCTCAATAAAAAAATTGCAATGCGGTCACTTTTTTTTCCGCATGCTTCGCATAAGGTCAATTCCCAGGTACATGGGATCCGCCGAATTTTGTTTTTTATAAATGTTTGCTTGGGAAATATACCGCGGCCTCACGGGTGCACAACAGCAGCCAGACAAGCTTTCCTATCTTCTCGGTGAAATCATATTGTGTTGCGTGCGCAGGGTGTCTACGATTTTGAATTTTTTTATTCCCTGACATTTGCAGGTTTTTTATGATGATTAAAAGCAAATTCTATGACTCTCACGTCTGCTTGGAAAATTCTGTGCACAGGAAGCAAACTGTCTGGAGGAGGTAAAACAAAATAAATTATGCGCTCATAGAAAATAATTTGTTTCGTAAAACCAGTAAGCAAATTCACGAATTAAAATTGACCGCAGCTGAAAGTTTGAAGGAGCCCGCGATAGTCTGACAATGCAGCCAAAAATGCTTGGAAACGTAACAGTGGTGCCATTTCATGACATCTTTGTACAAGGAAGACGCCGGAGCCCAGCCAGTTCCACCACTGAAGTATATTCTCGTTCACTATATTGGCTACAGCCCAGGCCGCTTAGGATGTGGACTGGATTGGATTAAATTGACCTGGACTGCTGTCTTCACTATCTATTTGCATCCCCACCTACTTTTCACACCTTTAAATTATACTTTTCAGCAATAAAAGAACAGCTACTACTTGCATATCAAGTGCACCTTGACAATGACTAATAACAATGTCACAAGAACAAAACTGTACTGCAATTTTTTCAATTTTCGCGATGAACACATACATGTTGGTGTTTGATTTCTCTGGGCTCTGACACTTGGAACACGACAAATGTCCTAACTTGCCTGGAATGAAAAGTGAGGGTAGCGTTTAAGGAGAGACACGGGTATGGGAGGCGGAAAATTTTCCGAAAAACCGATTTTTTTGAAGTATATTTTTTCATAATCACTAAGGTCTAAGGAAGCTGTTCCTAAAATATTATAGCCCTGTAATGTGTATTTTTGAGTTATTGGGCCGCAAAGTCAGTTTGATGACGATTTTTGCTTCCGAAACCACCTAAAAAATGGTCGTATTCAATGCCGCAGCGCGCGAGAACCGCACCAAGTAGCGCGGCCATTTTGGTCTCATTTTAAAGACCCATTTTTCTATTATCTGTTCCTAGCAGAAGAACGTTTTTCATCTAGCAACAATGCAGCTATCGCGCATAAAAAAACTGAATACTCGCACATCACCAGTGCGTTTTTGTCACGTGGGGCAGTTCCCGGTTTCCTATTGGACGCGAAGTTCGTCTGCTAGACAGTGGCGTGTAAGCCGCCATTTTGCGTAGAGGCCTAACAACGGCTGTGCATTCGGTGCAATGACAGGCGGTCATCGGAAGTTCCGGAGCGCTCATGCGTTCGAAAAAAGGCTAAAACCGCGTACGAGAGCCCCCACTTTATCACCAGCGAGACTTTCTGCCGCCGAGAACTCGGAAGAATCAGGCGGTGCCAGCGCTATCACCGCCCCGGCACCCGCGATCGCGGACGCGATAGCCGCGTCCCAAGATCACACGAGAGCTTGGCGCGTCGACACTCCCCTGGTTTCCGACGCTGAAAAAAGTGGCCATCGAGTGTCGTGCGAGCGATGTTCTGCAAGATCTTTCATCGAAGTCTGCCACAAAACGCAAGCAGTCTTTTTTTCGATAGTCGGCTGAAGCCGCAACGCCTGGTACGCCGTTCACCGTCGTTAGCTTAGAGTAGGTCAACGAACTTCTTCAGTGTATGAAGTGCGGTGTGTGTGGCGGGCCTGGCAGAATCTCCAAGGAAGACCGCGAATATGGCATAGCCGTGAAACTTTTTCTCACATGTGACGAGTGCGGAAAACTGAGGACCGTATGGAGCTCGCCGAGAGCAGAGGGGGACGCAGTGCACGGCCCCTTCGAAAATAACGTGCTCGCGGTTCGCGCGGCAATGAGCACAGGAAACGAGCAAACTGTGCTCAACAATATTTTTTCCACTTAAATATTTTACGGAGAGGCCTGCACATCAAGACATACCAGAATTATGTGAAATTGAAAATGAACCCTGCCGCGCAGAAGGCTGCAGCGCGCCTTATTGACGACTGCGCGAGCACCGTGAAAACGGTGTATTCCGAACTCAACTATAGAAATCCTGAAAATATCGCCGTTTCCTTTGATGGGACTTGGCTGACCAGGGGCCACTAATTCCATATTTGTGTAGGGACCGAGATTGAACTATTCACGGGTTATGTGCTCGACTTCGTCGTCCTATCGAACTTTTGTTTGGGCTACCAGCTAGGGTCGAAGGAGGACAACCCAAGGTATGCCGAGTGGCTAGCTGGTCACACTTGCCAAAAGAATACCTCCAGTAAGCCAGGACAAATGGAGGTGGAAGCTGCGCAAATTTTATTTGGCAGCTCAATGGAGAGACATGGACTTTGCTACACAGCCATGTTATGTGATGGAGACAGCCGGGCCTTCAACAGTCTGCAGGAGGCACAGGTATATGGCTTCGTGGCAATGAAAAAAGAGGACTGTGTCAACCATGTGCATAAGCGCATGGGCACAGCACTTCGAAACCTCCTGCAAAAACAAAGAGCCGAAGGAAAGCCAAGCCTTGGCGGCAAGGGCAAACTGACAGGCGAGCTGGTCACAAAGCTCACGTCATATTATGGATGGGCTTTACAAAGCAACCAAGGAAGCATTGAGGCCATGAATAATGCTGTCTGGGCAACCTTTTATCACGTAGCATCTACTGATGCATGCCCTCAGCACTCTCACTGCCCAACTGGTGAAGAGTCATGGTGCAAGTACAACAAGGCTGTTGCCAAGCAGGAGACTCCTCCGAATCATTGCTACAACCTGCCGGAGTATGTGGTTGATGCCTTGCGGCCTATTTACACGCGCCTCTCTGACAAGAAATTGCTGGAGCGTTGTCAGCGAGGCTAAACACTGAACCCAAACGAGAGCCTGCACTCTGTCATCTGGTCTCTCGTGTCCAAAAACAAACACGTGTCGCTTTTCACCGTTGAAGCTGCTGTGGCCGAAGCTGTCGCAAGGTTCGACGCTGGCAAAGGGAGAGCAGATGCCACCTTATTGAAGGAGCTGCACCTGCAGCAGAGTGTTGTGGCCGCTGAAAGATGCTCAGAAAGGGACAGTCGCCGACTAGTGGCATCGGAGAAGAAGCATGAGCATGCTGAAAACTTCAAGCATGCCATGAAAAGAAAGCGCACCAAGGAGAATAATGATGACTACATTCCTGGTGGCTTCTAACATGGTTAATACACCGATTCACACTTTTTCTTGTTAAATACAAGTGCTCAGCATGTTCCTAAACTTCTTTTCTCGTTTTCACAACCTAAGCCATTGCCCACAGTATCTTTTGATGTAGCAGTCTGATTTTGATAATTCTTGCAGCATTTGAAAGCCTATACGTTGATTAGTGCAAGAAAATAAAAAAACTGAAATATTATTATTTACAATAGTGATTTAATTAGCAACAAACTTAAGCAACAGTTTCAGATTTCTGATGAGTATACTTGTTGAGGCCATAACTCTGGTACCAATGAAGCTAAAAGTAAAATTATGGTTTTTTTGCACTCCCTGGCCTTCATGGAATGTTGTCATATCAAATTTGTAGCAATATTTTAGGAGGAAGATGTCGAAAGGCTGGGCAGAATGCAAGTTTATGTAACAGTCAATATTTACAATTCTAAAAGTGATAGCAAAAAGCTAATTGCATATCTGTTTTCATCTGTGAAAAATACATATTGTATTAAAATTGCAGCTGGAAATACTAAAAATTAAAAAAACAATTCAGACCAGTGTCTCCCCTTAAAGAGCTGATTTTGAAAAATATATGGAGGCAAGAAGGACAGGTCGCAACAGCTTCCTCAATTCCATAAATGAAGCATCAATGCCAGCATTTTACCTTCGTTTACGTATTCTTCTATTGACGTGACACTAGAAAATAATCACAGCTTGAAGAGCACAAGTTGAAAAAACTGAAATGAGAAATTTAGCTGTGCTAGTCTTCAAATGTGAGTTACCAGCAATAAGTGCACAGCTGAGCACGTTTGCAATTGCGTTGCCAATAATCATATACGTAAGAAAAATAACAATGAAAGGCACAACACAGCCTGGCAAGCCTCTGCTAATGGCAGTTATAGCCTAACCAGAGAAAGCCTTCAAGTCAGCCGAAATCGTTGCCAAGACAAACATGCATAAATTTACCTACATGAGCAATGTTGAGATTTGAGAGTCAGATATGCTGAGTGATATATGTAGAAGCGAGAGATGTCAAAATAGCGCATGTACCAATATGGAAGCTAAAGAATGCATTAGTTGATGTGAAGGACAAGTTGCGGAGCGGCAATTTTCCCGGTTATGTTTACGTCATAGGCTGCCACGATTGTCAATATCAGTACAGCAATAAAACCAGCGATTTCAAGAAAGGAGTAGAATAACACGAACATATCCTCATTAAACTGCGCATGGCTGCGAATGCTCTCGCTGAACATGTGAAATCTATAAGCTATCAAACTGACCGGCCAAGCACACAAGCTTTGGCAAAAAAAATAAATAAAGGAAGCTAGCATCATGCCTGCACGTGAAATCCTGGCACATACCAAACTGCAAATACGCCATGCAGGAGTGATGGGACCCTTTTGACAATGTACTCTCGTAGCTTATGTCATGTACTTAGGCATACTTAAAAGGACACTAAAGAGACACAATCACTTTGTTTATATTGACAAACCGCACACTCAGAACTCTAATGCCTTATGTTATCATATGTTATCATAGGGAGAAAAAAAAGGTTGAAGTTTCTTTTATGAATTGCACACTGAAATCTCTGCGCGTGATGTCCGAAATTTCAAAATGCATTTTTTTTGTACTTTCTGAAACTTGGTATGCTTGATCTTTGGCCCCTACTGATGACAATGTGCTTCATCTTTATTAATTAGAAACTACTTGGGACACAGTAGACGACTTCAAAATTCATGACGTCATGATATTTCAATCAGAATGTAACATCTCCATTCAAATTTATTTTCGTGCGCTTTCTTGCTTACCAAACATTGTGCCGCTTTAGAGTTTCTTTAAACACACTGTGCCTCTCTTATGACATTCATTGTAAACAAGACTGTTGCACCAAGTGTCTAAACGCCAGTAAACTAGGAATTTTCTTACTTGGTGTATTCTTTTGCATTTGCACTTAGAAGCAACATGGTTGTATTGTAGTAACAGTGCGACAACGTTAGGAAGAGACGAAATGAAGTGCTTTGACTGTCAACTGAATTTATTGAAGATGCTACGACAACTTTTATACAGAGTGCCAAAAACAGTGCTCATGCGCGATGACACATGTGCGACTGTTAAAAAAATATCTTTAAATCAGAAAAAATACCCTTCTCTAGGAAAAGTGTACTAATGCTTTGCCGATAAAAAATGCTTCCATAATGGTATCTGTTTCATACTTTTTCAAAAACCGGATTTTATGAAATGGAGGACTGCACTTACATTCTTACTACAATACAACCACGATGAAGCAACTCGCCCAAATTAAGCTTTCGTTCAGAAGTCTTGCGCGACCTCCTAGCTGCTCACTGTAGTCAGCCAAAGGAGCGAGTTTTTAAATTTGAGCAATGGTAATGCTTATTTTGGTAATGGTCGCACAGACAGACTTCAGTTTGCATGACCGGGCCAGGTTTTTTCAGAAATTTTCAGACTTTTTCAGGTTGGTAGACATCCTAACTGTGTGTACTTTAGCTTTTGCTTTCCTGTAGACAAGTTCACCTAGTAAAGATCTTTCTATTGAACAGCATGACTGATGTCTTTTTCACGATAATGACAATAGAACTTTTAACACACACTTTGTATAGTCATTGTGAGCAAGCCATGTCTTCCGACACCTGATTACATAAAAAGGAGTTTGAACAGTTTCAAAGATGTTGAACTCCAGAGCCAACACAAGCGTCCTTGCTTCCCTTTTCTATGTGCCTAATAGTAAATGCAAGAAATGCATGAAGTTGGCAAACTTGAACTTCTTGAAACTTTGTATCACTAACACTCCTTCATCTCGAATGAGCACTTTTACGAGAACTCTGATGAAGTTACATGAAAGGGTAACTGCAAGTCAGAAAGAATCACACTGTAGCTGATCCTGCCCTAAAAGCTGTTGGGGTACATTCTGTATGCAACTGCGAAAATCAATGTTGCTACAAGGTGTGTGATGCTGTGTGTTCCTCCTATTTAATAGTACCAAAGCACTCACTGTGGCACCAATTAAACACGACGTTATATGCTTCCAAGAAATTGGTACCAGAATAGTGAAGCTTCATGGTTATTATGCTTTTTAGAGCCCCAATAATTCCCAAGTAGCGACGCTGGTGAGCAAGATGATTGCGGCAACTGATGAGTTAATAGGAACGCTACAGATCAATCACCAGGTTATCTGCTTATTCCCTCAAAAGAGAGGCAAAGCGAAGACTATAATAGTGAACCTGTACTGTCCTCTAAAAGACAAAAGTGAAGACTTCAATGAGCTCTTTGCTGAGATGGTTAAAATCGCCGGCAACAAAGACCGCGTATTGATTCTGGGTGATTTTAAGGCACCCAGCATCACATGGGGTTACCCAAAAGACTCGCCGAAAGGAACGCGTCTCGAACATGCTGCGTTCTCCAGATCGCTTCCACGAGAGCGGGTAACAGCGTATGTAGAGACATGTTCCCGGACCTAAATTTTAAACCCTAAAGATGCATCCTTGACAAACCTGGAGGAAAATCTAGGAAGCGACCATTACATTAAGCGTCTCCATAAAAAGTCCCAAACTGCGCAGATTGATAGACGACGCGGCGATCACAGATTGGACTGAGTTCAGGAAACGAGATCCTCCATCCGACTCCGTACTAGACTCAATACTCAATAGGGGCATAGTCGGAGTTCATAAGGCCGGTACACGCAAATACCACGAAGAAAATAGCTTGAACCATAGAAAAGCCAGCAGTAAACAGCCGTCTGCTACACCTATGGGAGAGCAGGCGCAGCCTACTTAAGTGTTGAAAACGTCAACGCCTGAATAGGACACTAATGCGTAGGATCGCTGCTCTTGCAGAGGAAGCAAACGATTATGCAACCAAATTGGCTACCCAGAGATGGGTCAGGCTCTGCAGTTTGCTTCAGAACACACTGAGCACCAGGAAAACGTGGTCCATCCTAAGAAATATTCTTGATTCAGATAAGTGCAAATCTACAAGCAGAACACTCCAGAAAATTGCAGAAACATTTCCGGGCACAGACGACGACCTCGTGAAAGCCCTCAAGGAGAGATATATTGGTGATAGTCCACTTAGTAATTCGGTTAATCTCATTAGCTACAGCGGAACTAGAAATTTATTTATTTATTTATTTATTTTCAAATACTGCAGCCCCATTATGGGGCTATCACAGGAGTGGGTACACAGCAAGAAATAATAAAAAGGTACAAAACAAAACAGCTGAATACACAAGTACATTGGCAGATCATAGAAATAAAAAAAATTACAAACACGGTTGTACAAACAATGAAAGGTTTACAGCACATCGTCTTTTAAAGCCTTCAAAAATTCATCTTTCCGCAAAGACCGAATGTGACCTGGTATGAGGTTCCACATTTCAATACATCGAGGAAAAAAGTTGTACTTGAAGAAATCAGTACGAGGATGAAACAAAGATACATTAAGTGCGTGGCTGTTTCTGGTGGATGATGGTTTAGCAGGTGTTATGTAGTTGTTGTGTGGTGCATATTGCAGTGAATTAAATAGAGAGTAAAAAAGTTTCAGAGACTCGATGTCTCGTCTTTTAGAAAGTGATGATAGACCAAGCTGCGCTAGATGGCATGATGGTGAAAAATTACGATCATAGCGTCTGTGAATGCATCGAATAGCTTTTTTTCTGGATGGATTCAACGCGTTTTATGTCAGTGATTTCATAAGGGTACCATACAGTGACTCCATACTCAAGGATTGATCATACGAGGGTTTTGTATGTAAGCAGTTTTGTTTCCCTTGGGGCTAAACATTGTGGGCGGTTAAGGTACCTAAGTTTCTTCAGAGCCTTGTTGCATGTTGTATCGATGTGACTAGACCAAGATAAGTTAGTAGTGAAAAGGAGACCAAGGTACTTATATTGTGAGACCCGCTGCACTGCATAGTTATTAAAAGAATAATCAAACACAATTGGGGTTTTCTGTCAACTGAAACACATAGCAGCTGTCTTTTGAAAGTTAATGCTCATCTGCCAATTTTGGCACCACCTGCAAAAGTTTGAGAACGATGTATGGAGTGTATGATGATCATCAGGCGAATTTATTACCTGATATAAAACGCAGTCGTCGGCGTAAAGACGAATTTTAGTGAAAACTGTGTCGGTTAGGTCATTTATATATAACAGAAAGAGTAATAGCCCTAGCACGGATCCCAGGGGCACTCCGGAAGATACACGTGTTTTAGATGAATGGAAGGTGTTAAATGATACGTATTGGCTACGACTTGAAAGGAAACTTCTAATCCTTTGAACAAGCGATTGGTTTTTTAGTAAGAGATTGAGTTTATATAGAAGTTTTGAATGAATAACCGTATCGAAGGCTTTAGAAAAGTCTATGGATAATGCGTCCACCTGAAGACCTAAGTCAAAAGCTATAAATATGTCATGAGTGAATTCTGTCAGCTGAGTTATGGTACTAAATTCACGCCGGAAACCATGTTGTGCGTTGCACAGAATATTGTTAGTTTCGAGAAAAGTGATGATGTGTTTGAAGACAATATGTTACAGTAGTTTGCATGAGTGAGAGGTTAATGATATAGGCTTGTAATTTACTACAGATTGCCTACGACCTGATTTATGGAGTGGGAGGACTTGTGCGATTTTCCACGATGATGGAACAGTTGATGTTGATAATGATTTGTTGAAAATTACTGACAGGTATCGGCTTGTCCATAGAGAATAGTGATGAAGAAAAATATTATTAACATTGTCTGGGCTAGACGACTTTTTTGAATCAACATTTAAAATCAAATTTAAAACACCTTCTGTAGACACAGAGACATCATCAATAGAAACAAGCGAGGCATGAAGTGGAGTGCAAGAAGAAATTTCGTGATTATCCTGAGCAAAGACAGACGTAAAGTATTCGTTAAATGCATTGGCAATGACCTGCGGCTGGCTAGTAGGAGTTTTATTAAGGACGAATGTACTAGTAGAGCATTCCTTTGGCGAGATTGAGCTTCAAATGAGAAACTAGACGAGCCGATAACAAAGGAGGAGGTCTCTGCGGCAGCCCAGGCGGCCAAGAGACACACAGCCCCTGGTGAAGACCGAATTACGCATGCGAAGTAAAGAAACCTTAGTGACAAAACTATTGAAGGCCTTACAAATCAATTCAATGAGCACTATTGGCTCAAAGGGAAGGTCCCTGCAGAATAGAAAACCGCCAATATAATAACCATTCGGAAACCCGGAAAATAGCCCTCCCTACAGGTGCTCAGGCCTAAATCACTCACGTCGTGTATGGGGAAGCTTTTCGCACGGGTCGTTCACACCAGACTTCAGAATTTCATAGCGAACAGGGGTCTGTTTTCGACCACTATGCTGGGTTTCAGCAGTGGTCTCCCGACACAGGACGCTTTCCTTCTGATACAAGAAGAGGTCCTCAGAGGCTTTCCCAAGGATGGAGCGCATTTGCTGCTTGCTCTACACCTAAAGGAAGCTTTTGACAATATTTCTGTTGAAGATATACTCTCAGAGCTAAATATAATCGGTTGCGAAGAAATGATCTAAGAATTTGCGGCCACAAGTGGCAACTGTCTAACCATTGCTTTCTACCGTTTTAGCATTGCAAAGTTCGCCTCGGCTGCTTATTGAAGAAAGAAGACCGAAGCGATCGTGACCGCGCCATCTCCGTGACACTGACCAACCACGTGATGTCAGCGATGACAGCGCCTTCAAGCCCATAAAAACGGAGGTGAAGCGACGAACCACCAAGATTTGCGGCCACAAGTGGCAACTGTCTAACCATTGCTTTCTACCGTTTTAGGTATGAATTTTAATTGTTATTGCTACTACTGAATTCTACGTGGCCTGCAGATCCCTCTTTCTGAACATGGGTATTGATGTGTGTTGTTATCGTGCTCGCATTGGTTTGTTCTTTGCTTGCCGAATGCCTAAATGTTTCTTTGGCAGCCGTTTCTCTGCCGGATCAGGTCTCATTCGAGTACTCAGCTCTAGGCCCTCGACTCTTGCTGTCATTGTGTCTCGCATTGCTACTGCTTTGTGCTGGCGACGTGGAGGCAAATCCCGGTCCTAAGATCGAGGATGTTCTCAGCTTGCTAAAAATGTGTCATGATGAAACCACGTACAGCTTAACTGAAATCAAACAGCAGATCACAGGCATTGAGTGCCGCCTCTGAAGCCTAGAAAACACCAGGCATAAAGTATCGGACCTGACAGGAAACGTTGAAACTGTCATCGACACTGTTCAGAAAGTAAAAGAAAACGTTTGCAAGACGAACGAAGGTCTTGCTGACGTCGTGGACGGTATGAACAATCGAATCAGGCGAAATAACCTTATAATCAAAGGCCTTCCAGAAGAAGAGCACGAAGGGTATGCAGAGTCCGAAAGAATAACCAAAAATTCTTTTGAACACATCTGAAAATTGTGGCTGGTGACATAGAACGTGCTCATAGATTAGGAAAACCCCAACCCGACTTTCACCGCCCTATCATAGTGAAGTTTTTGAACTTCAAATCAAAATTAGAAGCTCTGTCTAGCGCCTCAAAGTTGAAAGACCTATAAAAGCCTAAAGTCTTGCTTGAGGAAGATTTCTTGCCAAAAGCCCAACTTGCCAGAAAGAAGTTACGCGACTACGCTAAGGCTCAACGTAAAGGCGATGAAAAATATACGGTACGTTTTAACCAGCTTCAGATGCATGGTTTTACATTCTGTTACGACTCGGTAAATGATAGCGTTGTCATGGTGTCAAGAAATGAACAAAGCCCCCTTGAATGACCCTGTTAAACACGTCAGGACACACCAAACTTGTCAAAATCAGTCTCAGTATTTTATTTAATTTTCGCAGCGTTTATAAAAAGCTTGAGGAAATGAACGCTCTCGTGTGCACGTGCTCAGCTGATATAGTCATAGGTACGGAAGCATGGTTGACCGAGGATGTAACGAACAGCGAACTTTCGTTTCCATCATCGTTTGTTCTGTTTTGTAAAGATAGAATGGGTTCTTGAGGTGGTGGCGTTATTATTGCCATAAGAAATTTATAAGCCATCGCTTCTTCCCTCAGATTCTCCACTTGAAATTGTCTGGATTTCATCATATTTCGATCACATTCATTGCATAATTGGTGCCTGTTACCGACCCCCCGATTGCCGGCAGGATTTTGTTGAGCTTCTTCAGGAAGCCATTGATTCCATTCGCCCCAAGTTTCCTAATGGTTTTCTAATACTTGGTGGCGACTTTAACTATCCTTCAATCAACTGGTCCACTTCGTCTGTCCCTGCTCATCCTAATCGCTATGAACAGCTTAACTTTCTGCGCCTTCTCCATTATCACAATCTACAACAGACTGTGCAGGAACCAACACGTGAAAGCAATGTTTTAGACTTTACAATAACCAATCATCCCAACAGCTCTAAAGTTGAGATCTTGAAACAAATAAGTGATCATAGGGCAGTTCACTGCTCTCTGCCTCTTTCGCATGCCAAGAAAACAAACAACCGAAAAAATATACTTAACTACGCACGCGCAGACACTGATAAGCTTAACAAATTGCTAGAAACTTTTTCGGATGAATTTATATCTAACTTTCCCAGTCAGTCTACTGAACAAAACTGGTGCTTATTTCGTGACAAAATAAAAGAAATAGAACGTCTTTGTGTGCCAGTGATTACAATAACTGAAAGAGCGGACAATCCATGGTTCACCCATGACAATAAAAAATGGTTCAATAGAAAAAACAGAGCGTACACTAAATCGTCGAGAATGAACGCGTCGGAGGACTGGCAGAACTATAAAAACGTCTCCAAACAAACAGAAGCTGCAATTTCTGAAGCGAAAAATAGGTACTACAATGACACGCTACCTAACATTTTCAAAACTTACCCTAAGAAGTTCTGGAGCACTGTAAATCTCAAGAAAAGAGAGCCGGTGCCAGCACTCTGTGGAAAGGATGGCAGCACCCTGAGCTTAGCTGGCTGTGCTGAAAAACTTGACCATTTTTTTTCTGAAGTTCACACAATCGAGAGACCACTCGATAGCAACCTAAATTTGCCACAGCTAACTATCTCTAATCAATTTTCTCCTATCACAATTACTGCACACGGTTTAGCTTGTGCAAGAGACCGTTTAGGTCTTAAAATTAGCCCCGGCCCTGATGATATTAGCGCTAAGCTTTTAAAACTAACCAGCCACTTCTCAGCCTTTTTGCTCGCGTTACTTTTTCAACACCCTTTAGATACAGGTTGCTTACCAGAGGACTGGAATGCTGCTTACGTAATCCCAAAATTCAAATCCGGTAAAAATACTCAGCCCAATAACTACAGACCGATGTCTTTGACGTCCATACGCTGAAAGCTTCTCGAACATATCCTATTCACAAATATAATGGCTTATCTTAATTTAAGTAACTTGCTTCTAAACAACTAACACGGTTTTCGTCAAAATTTCTCATGTCAATCGCAACTTTTCGAATTAATTACTGACCTTCATTCTGCGCTTAACTCTTCCCGTCATGTAGATTCCATCTTTATTGATTTCTCAAAGGCATTTGATAGGGTCCCCTACAAACGTTTAGAACTAAAGATTTTCAATCTGAAGCTTGAAAACAATACAACACAATGGATACTGGAACTTCTTACTAACCACTTCCAATCTGTAAAACTAAAGAGCTACATCTCTAACCATACTAGCATTTTATCCGGTGTTCCCTAAAACTCGGTTCTTGGTCCTCTTTTGTTCTTAATATACATTATACATAGCATGTAACATAAGTTCGCAAATTCGGCTATTTGCAGACGACTGCGTAATTCACAAAGAAATCACTTGCCCGGCCGATAATACCATTTTACTATCTGACCTCGATAGGCTGGCTGAGTGGTGCAACACGTGGCAGATGGAAATTATTATAAGGAAAACCAAGCACTTGAAATTTACTTCTCCTCAAATTCCTTTGCATAAGTCATACACCATGAAGGGCATTCGAATTGATTCAGTACAATCCTTTAAATATCTTGGGGTATTTTCACAGCCAATCTGAACTGGACCACTCACATTGAACATATCTATCTTACGCAATAAAAAACTTGGCATCCTCAAAAGGTGATTATGCCTTGCCAACAAAGAAACCAGACTGCATTCATGCGTTTCCCTGATAAGACCTTCTCTGGAGTATGCTTCAATAATATGGCACCCTCACACTGAAAATATAGCTTACCTGGTTAAATCAGTTCAAAACAAAGCTGCGCGCTTCATAATGTCATCATACTCACCGTATGAAAGCGTAAGTTCTATACTGAAGTCGCTTATTCTGCCCTTCCTTGCCAGGCGCCGTAAACTTGCAAGGCTATCTAATTTCCACTCACTCTTACACAGCAACTCCCACTTTGCGCGCAAGCATATCCTCCCGTCATCACACATTTCAGCCCATGTTGATCACGCTAACAAACTTAATCCTATCTTACCGAGAACAAAAAAAAACAAAACTCGCCCTTAGCACTGTCAATAACCAACTGGAATTCCTTGACAGCTGATGTAGCCACTCTAACAGAATCATCATCCTTTCTGAAAGCGGTAAAAGTGCTCTTGAGAGTTCCCATCGATTATTGTAGTAAATTACATGAACATGTAGTAATTCGCATGTAGTAATTCAAGTTATTCACATAAACAATACCATAATACTGTTGTTCATGTGAATTACTTGAATATTTTTGTGTGCATTATTCGCGCCTACACTTGTTACCTGGAGCCTGTTGTAATTTTATTAACATACTTTTTCTTCTGCACAGTTTTTATACATGTTATTTTATTATCCTCATCACCACTGTTTTGTGTGCTCTTTTTTATTTTTTCCCATTTAAGCTTTATATAATGATGCTTCTAAACATTTATGTATCTTACACATGTTGAAAATCTTCCTTATCCCCCCTATGTAATGCTCTCCCGGGTCCTTAGGGTATGTAAATAAATAAATAAATAAATATAAAGGAAGCTTTCGACAATATCTCTGATGAAGTTATATTCTCAGAGCTAAATATAATTGGTTGCGAAAAAAAAAAGATATATAACTATATATAGAATTTCTCATCGAGCGGGAGGAGAAAATTGGTATTTCAAGCGTTAGGTCTGAGCCATTCCTAATGCCAAACAAGGGAACACCTCAAGGAGCCATTATATCTCAGCTGTTGTTTAATATCTCCATGCGTCGACTCGCCCAGGCCTTCCACTGTGTACCACAGCTAGGTTATAACCTCTACGCGGACGACATTATTCTGTTGGACATACGGGGGTCCCTGGCCATCAAAGAGCAGACTCTACAAGAGGCGGCACTGGCCTTAGAAAACTTTGCCAGAACCAGTGGTCTCAGCTGCGCACCCGAAAAATCGGAGGTAATCAGAATACACAGCAAATGCTACAAAAGTAAAGGAAGAATAGAAATCTAAATTGGAAAGCAGAAAATCAGAGAAGGTACGGTCACCCGGATCCTGGTTTTCAGGGTTCAAAGCAATCGTAGGGCAAATCGCACTATCGGTCTTCTTAAATCGGCTACTAAACAAGTGGCTAGGATGATTGAGAAGATCACCTTCCACAAAAACGGAATGAAGGAAAGTGATACTGTGCGTTTAGTTCAGGCGCTCGTAATGAGCATATTGACAAACAGCTTGTCTTTCCACACGCTGAAAAAGAGCGAGGAAGAGCAACTAGATTCTACCATTTGAGGGGCTTACAAGGCCGCATTAGGCTTATCGACAAGCACTCCTACACACAGGCTTCTTGAGATAGGCCTGCATAGCACGTACGCTGAACTAAAAGCAGCAATATTCATCTCTCAGTGCAACCACCTCAGCTAGACAAAGTCAAGAAAAGAGATATAGATGAGGGTGGGTATACCACCGTAAACCCAAAACTTGGACGAGGAGAGCTGGTAGATGTACCAGAACTAGTCCGACGATGTACCAGAACTAGCCCGACGGCACATTTCGATCGCCCCTATCTCCAGGAACATGACCAAGGAGCGGCATCACGAAAGGCGAAAGGAGCACGTAAAATGGATCAGAAAATTTGTCAGAGGCAATAAGAACGTGCTATACGCTGACGCTTCCAGGTATAACTTGAAGCGCTGCGTCGTCACAATGGTAAGCAGCGACACGAGAAGCATGGTGTCCAGCGCATCACTGTACACTACATCGATCATCAAGTTGAGAGCGCAATGACGGCCAGAGGTACGTCACCATACTCTCAGATTTGCAAGAGGCGTGCCGGCTGTTCACAAAAGGTCACCTCTCATTAAACATTTGCAAACTTTTAGGCGGTGATTCGAGCAACACTTATAGGTTGATCTGATGCACGGTACACGCAAGCCTATAGGATAACGAGAGGGCGGACGCTCTAGCTCGAGCGCTGACGAACTGAGCGGAGCAGCAGACTTTCTCGTTGTTACAAATAATGACCCAGCACTACGCACGACGGCTTTCGCGAGGAGGACGAAAACAACTCAGCTCGAACGGCTCCGCGAGAGCTTCTTGCTCACCAGCGATGCATGCGGCAGAAATATGGCACCCCCCACAAATCTCTTAAAATCGAAGACGCCCTAGACCACCATAAAATTCGAATGGGAATTTATCCATATTTATTATGACTCAACAAAATTCATCCAACTTCGTAAGGGCGCGATTGTCCGTGGTGTCGCGACTCGCCACCGACCATTTACCATATCTCATGAAGTTGGCTAAACAGCCAAACTAACTCGATCGCTTACAGTGTATGTATAGAATGGAAAACTCTGGAGCAGTGGGAGGCACTCCTCGCTAGCGCGGACCCGGAGGTGCAACTAGCACTCCTGGACCACGTCCGGTAGGTGGCGCAAGCCAGTGGAGCCTTGTATATGGGGCCCCACCCATCTAGCTCCTAAAGCCCTTCTCTTTTCAACCCAATAAAGTTATCTCTCTCTCACTTTCTCTCATGATATACATTTCATGGTCTTGCAGCTGTTGCGGTGATTTTGTTCACATGACATGTTGCAAAACTGCTGTGGTATGACATAATTGCATGGCGAACACAAGCGACAGACCCTAACATGAAAATAATGACATGCGTTTCATGTAACTACATGACCACATGCCACGCTGATGATGAACTCGTGGCCATTTTTCTAGGGTCACATATACCAAATTGGGTAATACGCCACGTGAATGGATGACGGAGGTATGCGACAGGAAAAAACATGAGAATCAAGAGATGCGTGTCCTGTAACAACACGATTACGTGCTGCGCTCATGATGCGCTAGCGGCCGTTTCGCCAGCTTCACGTCTACCAAATTCGGTATTACGTGAGGCGCATGGACGACATGGGTAAATCACACATCTAAACTTGATAGTAACGACATGTATGTCATATAACAACATGACTACATGCCACACTCATGATGCGATTGTGGCCGTTTCGCTAGCTTCACATATGCCAAATTTGCTATTACGTGACGTCAAGAGATGGCGAAGGTATGTGACTCGTGCAAACATAATAATCATGAGGTGCGCGTCATGTGAGAACATGACTACATGGCACAGTGAAGTCATCAATACACTTTGACGTGACCCGGCGCGCATGCACGCCAGCGTTCATTTCGTCGCATCGCCGGTCCTGCCGTATACAGGCCGGCGCGCGCCACGCTGCGTTGCTTCTTTCAGTGCATTCGTCGTCGTCCCCCCCCCCCCCCTCGTCACGAAAAGAGGCAGACGCAGTGCTGTCTGGGTAATGAATCGGCGTGAAATGCAGCATTTCGTATTTCGTGCCGGTTGCCATCGGGCCGCACCGATAGACGCTGGTCGCGCCTGGCGTCAGATTAAAATGCTCGCGTTTTGCTAACGTAGCGTCGCTGTGCCCAGTGCTCGCGCTGTCAACGTTACATTGTAGTATAATGGGTCCTTTATGATGCGCTCGCGGCCATTTCGCTAGCTCCAGATGTACCAAATTTGGTGTTACGTGACGTCAATGAGTGACGAAGTAGCTCCACATACACTAAATTTGGTATCACATGACGTGAATAGATTACGAAGCAAAACGACACATCTAAACATGATAATCATGACACGGAAGTCATGTACGGCGTAAGTTAACTTCATCTCATAAAGTTGTGCTATTTTTAAAGTGACATATCAACGTTCTTCGTTTGTGCTTCGCATATCATCAATTTCCACTGTACGTGGGATCCGCCATTTTTCGTGCCCCAACTGCAGCATCGGCCCGGCGAGTGTGAGCTCGCTCACGTTTCCACTGTCGGCGCTTTTCTACAGTAGTCCGTAGCATACCTATGTGGAAAGTTTCTGGAGGAACTTATGCACGCGTGATCAGGCTACGGCTTCGACGGGATTAACGACGTCACTCACAACGCAGCTAATTTATCGCGCGCTTAGGTACGACGCTGCGTATAAATTTACCGGACTGTTTCAGGGGCGAAGCTCCTAAAGACGTGAGTCCCCCCATTTTTTGTATGCACGTGACCACCTAGAGTTCACCTTTGCAAAACGGTCACTACTCCATTCTTGAACATTCCTCTACGCCCCATCACCGATCCACTACTTCACAGACCATAAAGCAAATACTGTTGAAAAGTAGCCAATGTGAACTGCATTGTATCCTGGTGCGCGTTGAAGAATCATAAATTGTCCTTCTGTGACCATCTCTTGTTTTTACATGACCGCCTTGAGTTCCACTTTTGCAAACTGACCCCTACTTAACCTTGCAAACATCCTACTACACCCCATTACCAGTACACCATATCACCGACTATAAAACCGTTACGATGAAGGGGGAACGAAAGCGGCGCATAGCTACCTCTTACGAATAACGAAATTGCTTGTATAATAATATACAGCGTTTGTCACATTGTTGACAATGTAGTGGAAAATATTCGCGGATAGTTCACGGTTTAGCGATGAAACCATTCAGGGCTTCGCTCCACTCATCACTTTACACTCCAAACATATGCTGTGATTTTTTTGTTTGCCCTAGCCATATACAGCTTTCGCTGTAAAAGCATGCCTCTCCTAAGTTCCTCTCGTCCTATTTCAGCACTACTACCCGGCCTCTCCCACAGTGCCATGCTTGCACCTTCGACTAACCAGCCGTCGCCTCCGGCCGACACTGAGGCACAGAAATACTCTCTCATCGCTGCCAAGGCGCCAGCAATAGTCTAGCACACAATGTTGTGGTCTTCACACTACAGCTTGTAAAATGTGTTATCTGCTCCCTTAGCGTATATTATTCAATTTTTATTTCATTACGGGCATTTTCCCAGACAAGCTGAAAATTGCTCGCGTATGTCCTATCTTTAAAGGCGGCAATTCGAACCACATGACCAACTATCGGCCCATATCAGTGCTACATGTTCTATCGAAAGTTTACGAAAGTACATTGAACAAGCGGCTACAGGATTTTTTTGATAAATACAGTGTTACAAATATTGCGCAATTTGGCTTCCGAAAAAAAAAAAACAAGTCTGCAGAGCTTGCATTACTTCAAATTAAAGATCACAGATTAGGGAATTTCGAGAAAAAATTATATACATTTGGGCTATTCATGGATCTGCGTAAAGCGTTTGATACCGCAAGTCATGACATCCTCTTGCACAAATTAAGCTCATGTGGTGCACGAGGAATTGCACATGGCCTATTGAAAAGCTATTTAGCCAATTGATACCAATTTGAGAGCATAAATAACGTGCAATCAGATGACGTCGTGGTCGAGAAAGGATGGCCGCAGGAATTCATTTAGGGTCCTCTCCTATTTATAATTTATATCAGTGATCTTTGCCACATTCCAGATCGCCCCAAACTAGTAATGTACGCGGATGATACAAACATTTTTTTTTGGGTTCTTCACTTGTCGACCTTGAAGGGAACGTGAATGTTTTTTTTAATCGACTCTCATCATGGTTAAAACCTAATAAGCTGTGCTTAAACGCAAATAAGACCAAGTACATGTTGTTTGCCCCCGTGAATAAACCAAGAAATTTTCATATGACTATTACTTACCAGGGCCACAAATTAGAACAAGTTAACAGCCAGAATTTCCTAGGTGCCTGGTTTCAAGAAGGCCTATCTTGGAATGAGCATATAGCAAAGGTAAAGTCAGAACCAAGTAAAAGTATTGGTTGCTTCTGCAGGTTAAGCTTTCTAATACCACTGTGGCTGAAAACATCCTGTATTTTACTCTCTTCTACTCACGACTTTCTTTACTGCGCGCTTGTGTAGGGGACTACAACACTAACGAACTATTCTAAATTGGTTATTCTACTAAAGAGGGTTCTGAGGATCTTTGAATATTTTTGTGGCCCCATACGTGACTTGCGGACAGAACCGCTATTTTCGAAATATCTTATGCTCAAAGCAAGCCAGATTTACTATTTTAAGTTATTTTAGTACATAAAACGCAATAGACTATCATTTGCAGCATTCTCGTGGTTCTCTGTACGATTTTTGTAATTATGCTTGAAGAACTTCAAAGACTCGAACGATCTACGGACGACAACATTCATCTTTTCAGATACCCCCGCTTTTAAACAAAATCAATAGCCTCCTAGGTATAAACTGGACAGTTTCCAAGCATACGATCAGGATGGTACTGATTGAAAACAACATTGAATTTTCTTGACTAATGTTCTATGTGTCCTCTTTGCCTAAGTAGTATCTGATGCTTTTTATGTGTGTGTTCTTTTTTCTATGCTTGCCTGTGTATATTATAACATTTGTGTACCTTTTGCAATAGCGATGAGAAGTCGCAACCTATATATAATTGGTATTTAAAACATTACTATGGTTATGTATATATTTGTTTACTAGAAATAACACTTTATTTCTGATGTATGTGTTACAGTATTTGCACATGTACCTTTTGTATTTTTGTATATTTTTGTATTTTTTCTGCCTCCTGCAAAATTATTATGACAGCAATTATTATGTCTACCTCACTGTATTTGGAGCAAAGACCCTTAGTCAGGCTTTCAGCTTTTTGCCTTCGCTCCATTTTCTGTACTGGCACAGAAAGAAACGAATAAAGAAAGAAAGAAGGAAAGAAAGAAAGAATTCTGCTGGCTGAAGCAACAAATTTTATCCATACATTTGGCCAAATTTTCTTGTCTGTCGAAGAACGTACTACGAAAGTCGCGCTTAAGAAGGAAAGAAGACGAGAAGAAAAGGGGCGAAATGGTTAAATAGAAGAAAAAAAATCTAATTTATTCTTCATAATAGCTCATCTCAGCGTCCCTGTTACGTGCAAAAATGTCTACGGACTTTACAGTTCATAAAATATTTCGTATATAGTTTATTGCAACCTGTCACCACATGAAAGCGTCGCGTACACCACATTGTAATGGCAGTTTTATTTTTTTTTTCATGGGCAAAAATAAAGACTTTAGATTGGCCCTGCAACAATCTTTCAGCATGGTCAGAAAACAATACCGATCGGTAGTAGAGGCTTCCGACAACACGCAAGTCAAATTGTGTAGCACAGCACATCGGCTGGATTTCACAATAAATTATCAGTGAGCTAAAAATTGCTTTTTCTTGTCTAGACAAATCATCAAATATGCCCAAACATCACACATAGCAAGCAAATCTATCAGCCATTGGCTGATTTGAACATGGCGCGCTCACTCACTGCGGAGATTGCCGTGGGAGGCCGCTACTTTTCCATGCGTGCGCACGCGATCACACTGAGAAAGCTGCGCATCTGAAGAAAAAAAAAGGCAAAAATCCTCAAAGTCACGAGTTGTGCGTCATGTTTCTCTGTGGCCCTGCCATCCCTGCTTGCTTAGCTTCCAGCGCTTTCGTCGGGACGACAGAAGAAAGAATGCAATCGCAGCATGCGACAAACTTTTGTAACTCTACTCACGCTGGTTAAATTCTTAAAATTTTGTGGCGCTGATTTCGAGAGGCAATGAGCTGTTCTATTATATTAATTTCGTGGTTACTTGAAACAGTGTTTCAGGGCTGCTTTAACTTCAGCTGCTTCTAAAAGCGCGTTAAGAAAAATTGGCCCAAATCTACATGTTACACTGTAGATGTCGTCGAAAGACGATAGTCTTGCGTCTGGAGAGAGTGAACAAAACGTTTATCTTATGTTCTGCGCAATTAAATCGGTGAATGGTATTCTGCAGGCGCTGCGTTAGAGTGCCTCGAGCGTGTGGTGGAGGCAAACGAGCGCATCTAGGCATGTTAGACACAAGTGCCATGTGGCAGTTATCTTCAAAAACGAAGGCTGCAGCCCGCGGAGAAAGATGCGCGCTAGTCTCGCTGGTGATAAGGTGTAGAACGCAAAGCGACGTGCAGCCGCCGCCACCGTGACGTCTTAGCAAAGCGTTGGAAACACCTTTTTTGAGCATCGCGTTGCAGTGTCAGCGCAGTGCGAATAAATGCTACATTCCTTAAAGGTACTTGTGTGTGCCTCTTCTAGTATAAAGACAGACATAGAAAACATTGAAGCGTTGTTGTGGCGCCTCAGATATGCGCAATGATTGCTTTTTATTTGACAATCGCACAATTATGAACGGCAAACCTAGAGCAACATCGGTGGGCGCTGCGGATGGGGTCAGCCGTTTGGTGGCGTTAGGGCGGACAAACAGACAAGTGTACAGACCGACAGACAAACCAAACATTTTTTGTTGAAGGTCCCCAAGAAACACTATCGTCTTTAAAAATTGTTAAATGACACTTATACTTGAGAAAGCTATATGTGGCACGAAAATTATGGTGAAGAAGTGAACAGACGAGCTGACAAACACCTGTCAAACGCGTGTTTGTAAGTTCGTTAAAGATTGCCGTAGGCCGAAATATTTTGAAAGCAAGGTAAAGAAAAAAACGCGTCTTGACTTCAGCCCGGTTTTTATGCGTCATATATAGTTTATTCAAGTAATGAACCAACTAGCTTAACCAAAAAAGTAACCGGCTTGCTCACCTTTTTACTACAATTATGGGGCAATATGCTACATCATTGAAGCAAATGCACTTCTTACGACACGTGCTTGTGTGATAACATGCCCAAACATAGATTGGAAACTATCCGTGTAGTATGTAAGCAGCAACACATTGTAAAGTACTTTGATTTCTGTCTTCGTTGGTTGAAAAACCAAGGTACTTTAGCGTCACACAGTCTGCAGCTGAAGATATGTAATGAATTTAGTGCTCTAACTGTGATGTCAGGTTTGATGAGTGCACAGAATTAGTATTCACATAAAACTTCTTCCACTAAACGTATTCGTGCCTGAATGGCTGGCTGATTGCTGACCCGGCGTATATTATTGAAGTTGGCCGGCCAATTTCAAAAACAGTTGCGAACAAAAGGCACTTTAACTTTGGTCCGTGCAGTTATTGACATGCATAACGTTATAAAACTGGTCTATTGCAAGTCAGTCATACCTTTGAAGACTGGATTTTTTGGTAGAAAAGTGTCTGTGCTAGTGATAACGCTTAGTCAATGTCATAGCCAAAACTAAAAGGGGAATGCAAGCTATTCTGTGGGCGATACCTCTTGCCCCGAATCATCCGTGCGGGATTAGCATGACACGATACATTTTATTTCCTATTTTCATGAATATGAAAATTCTTGCATTGGCTTCATGCAGCTAAGTTGACATGTAATCAAGTGTCTGGGGCTTTCTTCCATTGCTATATAGTGTATGCTATATTCCTATAAGTCATAATACTTTATTAAAAAAAACTCATGGGCAAAACTACTTATAGTATTTATTGAGGTTTACCGCCCGAAAACCTTGATATGATCATAGAAGATATATTGCAGAGCTCCGGGAATTTCGACCGCATGGAGTTCTTCAACACGAAACCAAATCTGAGTTTAGGTACCTCAAATACATTCTCCTCCATGGAAAATGTGGTTGGCGTAGCCGGCATTACATCCCGTGACCCACGGCTTATATGTATATCACCATAGTCAATAGAGTACCATTGTGAAAATAATAGGTTCGCATATTGCGTGGGCATCGGCACATACCATTTCGTGTGTTTTTTTGTTTTCCATTGTTGTGTGCACCTTCAGTAGGCGTTTGTATTGTCCTAATTTTGTCTGTGTGTCCATATTTGGACGCTCTTTGACTCCAGAACGACAATGTATCCGCATTGCACTAAGAAAAAGTATGCGTGACTGTTTTTGCAGCATTCTCACTTACCAGGTATTGCACTCTCTTTACAGATACAGGGTGACTCTCTAAATATGTCCTTTTGGGTGTTCTTTAGAAGAGTCCCCTGAACCTCTAAGCAAGACTGAAAGGACTCTTTCGTGACGGATCACACTACCACTTCTTAGAGAGTCAGGCGAGTCTTGCTGGTGACTCTCCTATGTGGGTCAAACGACACTCAACGAAGCGTGAAGAGACTTCGGCTATTTAATCTGTTCATTGACATTTGCTTTACTTTTGCTCGAATGCTGTAGCGAATTGTAAAACATTCATTTAAAGCAACTCCAGTAATACTTGCCATAGTGCCAACCAAATGAATAGAAAAATAGCCAAGCAAAAAGGAATAGTTTCGTTTTAGAATCACAATAATAAGAATCATCTTAACAACACTGAATTTCCTGCAGAATAGCATTGAGAGCGTGAAGAGATTTCCCATGAAGCAGTTGAGGTAATGCTCATTTTCATGCTTGTCTGAGTATAGTCAACAACAGTGTGTGACTTTGATGTGCAGAACGTGATCTAATGCAAAGTAGGCTGCTGATATCAGCATCAGGTTCCTATATTATTTCCTATATATATATATATAAATCAAAAAGTCATGACAGCACTTTAGCGTGAGCAGCCAAAAAATGGTACCTGCAAAAAAGAACGCGATATTGTGATTTGAAAAGAGAATCGCAGTGAGAATTTGCAAAACCAAAGTGATTCATACAGACATTATGAACGCTGACAAATAAACTACAAATACAAACAGGCAAGGTAAGGAGACATTTTTGTTGTTGTCATGTAAAACACAAACTCAAAATAGTAGGTTTTGTTTGTTTACACCGGTGACAAATTTGTAGCGCAACAAGATGTGAGCCTTTTTTATTTGCTTTAGGCTCATTTTCCCGGTTGGCGGTGGTGGTGGTGGTGAAACATTTAATAACCATTAAATGGTTATAGAGAGGTGATTGGGTTGGGGCCTTAATGGCTCCTACCCTCGCAGCACTAGGTGGAACCCCTATTCTTTTCCATTGGTAAGCAACGCCGCCCGCGCCCGTTGAACCAGGGCCTTTTGGGCCTTCAGGTCCTGACAGCCGAGCAGGGCCGCCTCCCATTCTTCTCTCGTGGGGTTGGGGTGGAAGGGGATAGATGGATTAGACTGGCACGCCAAGACGATGTGGAAGGTGTCAGCCACCTCACCACAGAACTGGCACGTGCCATCAAAGGATGAATTGAAATGTTTTAGCACCGCCGGGCACAGTACAGTATTGGTAAACAGTGTTAAAAGGAGGCACTCGTCAGAGCGATGCAGTCCTTTACAAGGGTCTGGATAGCGGCGGCGCTCCTCTTTTTAGTAATTGGTAATATGTTTGATTGAAAGGGCCGAGTTGTCTGATTGGGAGTAGTCTTCCAAAGTCAGGGAGATAGCCTGGAAAGAGAGTGCGCGGGCGGCCTGATGGGCCCGTTCGTTACCCCTGTGTCCTTGCTGACCGGGTGCCCAAACCAGATTTCGCGGAGTTGGATTAACGTATCGGCAGCTAGGTTCCAGTATGCCCTGAGCAAGTGGTGAAGCCCACCCTAGCTGATAGTTCCGACAGGCCCCTCGTGAGTCAGTGATATGTTTAGAAGAGGGATAGGTGAGAGCCACAGCAATTGCAATCTCCTTCGCGTGTGTTGCGCTGTAGGCTTTGAAAGTGAGCCCGTTTACTGTGTTTGTTTTGTGTATGGCTGCGGCCGTATACCACCCCCCACGGTGCGGGCCGGCAAACGTCCAAGTAGCACACGTGTTCCTCAAGACCAAAGTGTCGCTGCAACGCTTCCGCGCGTGCCTGGCGGCGACCACTGTGGTTCCCTTTGGACATGTTGCGGAGCATGGTTAGACCTGGAGGGCGCGTCTCCAAGGTTTTGGCACTGTCACCCTTTCCTCAATATTGTAATTGTGTTTGATGTGTATTCAGTCTAAGAGGTGGCCACCGGAATGGGTCTGTGCAAGGCGCGTGTATTGATTAACGAGTTGGGCTTCTCGAAGTTCCCGGTAGTATTCACCACGCCTAGGGCCAGAATTCTCTGGTTGGACGTGGTGATAAGGAGGTCGAGAGCCTGCTTGATAACTTTACGGTGATTGACCTCGAGTTGATCATCCTCGTGTTTGCGTAGGTGCAAGTAGAGTATTCTACTCGTTACGAAAGCACGGGCAAGCCGCATTGCATCCCTGCTTCGCTATCCGCCCCGCTTGTTGGAGACCCGGCGGATCATACGGCCCACCTGGTCTCCCAGCATGCGAATTTTGGCCATTGTTGTGTCGGCCTTGCGTTGGTGGTGTATGAAGAGGCCAAGGACGCGGATATCCTTGGTCTCACGGATCGGTCCCGAGGGAAGACTGATATGGAGCTGAGTTGTGTCCTGAAAGGAGGGATGTACGCGAACAAACTCTGACTTAGATGGGACACACTGCAGTCCGCAGTAGGTTGCATGGTCGTTCACTACAGTCGCTGCTGCTTGCAGGCATGACTCCATGTGACCCAGGGTACCTTGCGTGGCCCAGATCGTGATACCATCCACCTAAAGAGCGTGATGTATCCCTGGTAGAGAAGCCAATTTGGGGGGAAGATGAAGCATGACTATAATAAATAGGAGGGGAGAGAGGACCGCGCCTTGAGGAGTTCCCCTCGAGCCGATGACGTAAGGCCCACGTTCCTCATCTTGTATGCGTAGGTAGGTTTGACGGTCTGTAAGAAACTGTTTCACATAATGGAATGTTTTATAACCACAGTTGGTCTGACTGAGGTGGTCAAGTATTACATGATGCTTGACGTTGTCGAATGCCCTTTAGGATCCAAGGCCAAGACTACCTTGTCATTGTGGGGGCATTCAACAGGATCTAATATGTCATGGTGGAGCTGTAGAAGTATGTCCTGGGCTTACTTCTGAGGGCGGAAACCAAACTCGGTGTCCGCAAAAGTGTGCTGTGCTTCTAGAAACTCGAAGAGTCTGTCGCGCACCATCGTTTCCATCAGCTTGCCGACACAAGACGTGAGGGAAACGGGGCGAAGGTTCTCCACGTCAGTAGGTTTACCTGCCTTCAGAATGAAGGTGACGAGAGCTGATTTCCATTCAAGAGGGAGAGGAGTTTCTCCGTCTCAAATGCTATTGATGTATTTGAGGATGCGTGGCGTAGGCTGCGTAGGGAAGATTGGCCAAGAGTTTGACCGTAACCTGGTCACGCCCGGGTGCAGTGCCACGCTTCATATTACGTAAGGCCGCCTGGAGGTCGTGAAGCTGAAACGGGGTGTCCAACTGCGTGTTCTTTTTGCCTGCGTAAGAGTATGCGACCGTCCGGAGGTCCCTGGTGGTGTCACTCACCTCGTTTACGACATCGTCTTGTCCAACAAAAGAAGATGTAGGAGTGACCACATTGTTGACAAGGCGAATGCAACTGTTGGTTTTCCCATCACTATAGCAGACGCGCCAGAACACAGCAGCACTTACGTTTCTGCAATTGGTACTGTGAACTGGAGTTAAGAGGTTGAAGAAAGAATCCGAGATTCTGAGAGTAACCAGTACGCAAACACACAGATTAGTTAGTTTTATATAACCCACCCGTTAACATACACTTCAGCACACCGCTACTGTCCTCACATCTAAAACTAGCGTTTGTTTTGAAGACGTTTGTGACGAAAACAAACTTACGCGTAAAAGAAGGTGGGAACCGCACTCTATAGTAATTATGCTGGAAAAAAAGGACTTTTTTTCTGGAAAAGAATACTTCAAAAGTTGGCAGCTACCACATACAGTGGGAATCGATGATATGCGAAGAACGAATGGGGAAGAATGATGTTTCACTTTAAATTTAGCACAACGTTACGAGGTGGACGTAAATCGAGTCGTACGTGGCTTCCATATCACGATTATCATCTTAAGGCGTGTCATTTACGTTCGTCGTTTATTAACGTCCAGTGAATTCCAAACGGCTGCGGGTGCGCTCTGAGCATAGCATGTAGTCACGTTTTGCATGACAGGCGTATCATAATTTTCATTTAGGACGTGTCATTTACTGTCGTCATCCATGCACGTCACGCAATACCAAAGTTAGTATACGTGGAGCTTGCGAAACGGCCGCGAACACGCTATGAATGTAGCATGTAGCCATGTTTTCCATAAGACGCAAGTCGTGTTTATCATGTTTGCACCAGTCATATATCAGCGTCACCCATTCATGTTCCGTAATACGAAATTTGGTATATGTGAAGCTAGTGAAACGACAGCCAGAGCACTATGAAACAGGCGTCAAGTCACGACTTAATGACATGCGTGTCATGACTTCTATGTTAGCGTCTGTCACTAATGTTAAATGCAAAGCATTTCTTAGCAAACTTCGGCGACTTTCAACGTATCTATCTATCTATCTATCTTCTAGCCGCTTACGTTTGGGTGCTCTCACGATCACCCCCTTATCTTGGCATGAACCAGCACCGCCGCGGTGGTCTAGTGGCTGAGGTACTCAGCTGTTCACGCCCAGGTCGCGCGTTCGATTCCCGGCTGCGGCGGCCGCATATTCAATGAAGGCAGAAATGTTGTAGGCCCATGTACTCAGATTTGGGTGGACGTTAAAGAACCCTTGGTGGTCGAAATTTCCGTAGCCCTCTACTACGGCGTCTATCATAATCATACGGTGGTTTTGGGACGTTAAACCCCACATATCAAATAGATACCGCAACCCGTGGGTCAGCAGCCAAGTACCTTAGCCAGTAGACCACCTTGGTGGTGCTCTACCCAGTTAAACACATGCGAGTACAAGTGCGCTAACAACAGCAACGCACGTGGAAGCCGTCCATGCATGCTCGTGGAAGCCGTTTGCCATGCCTGATATGCATCAGGCATGGCATATGTTAGAATAACCACCCATAGCTCCGACAGTGCCTTAGACACACTCCATTAAATGTGGAAACCCTGAACGTTAGCACAGATGTAGGCAAAGTACGAAAGCGGCAAGTAGAAACGACGTGAAAGAACACACGGCGGCAGCCCCAACAATGCACACCAGCTGAAGTTTAGAGCAATTCTCCTTTACGGTGATGCATATCATGAACATTAAGGTTACTGCTGCGTAGATGTTGAATGCACCTATATCTTCCCTTAAACTGCTGTGTTTGAGCCAAAAAGGCTGCAATATACATTGCATATTTTTACAGAAACGTTTTTTTTCTTCATGTTTCCATATGCAGAAGCACCTGCACACTTCAGCATCGATGAAAACGTTATTATTACGTAGCCGAAAGCGAATCTCAAAAGAATATTTAGTACTTTCATCGTTAACGACACAGTGTGTGATCAGCAAGAAATCTCAATTCCCAAAAGGTTTCATCACTGATTTTATGCGTGATGCAATCGCTTACACAGCAACGCGCATAGGATTATTAACTTGTGAAGGGACAGTTTTGATCAGGACTGTGCAACAACCCAGCGGACGCATTCTACTGTTTTAAATGCCTGGCAGCATATTTCCGCACAACTGTTGCAGACGCCCAGCTACCACCGTGTAATTAGTATTTAAGAAAGCAGTCACTCACCGTTAACGGGCGCAGGTTGGTCTTGTCCGTAACTACATGAGTATTCTTAACACTGAAACCTTCTAGGCCTGTCTGATGGTTAGCACTTGTTTTGTTTCATTAATTGACCTGGACTGGGGATTATTTATTTTTCATTAGGTTATTCTGTCCTTCACTAAATCGTCATATTGAGCACGAAGTACTGCGTGACCACCACCGGAGATGCGCATAATTGCCCAACCTCAAAGCTGCAAGACACGCAACCAGCTCAACCAAAGTGACACATTCCATAATAGAGAGAGCAGCGCCGGCACTGCCACGTCAGCGCTAGGCCACGCTAAGCAAACATGCAGGCCTGTCCACGGACGCTGACCGGGAATCATGTGATATGCACTGTCTATTTGGTCATTCCAGTGACGCAGGCAGTGCCACGCGGTTTTCCTCAGAACCTGGCACGCGGTGACAAGTCTGCGATGCAGTTCGGTCTCACGGTATTCATAAGCACTGATTCGTTTTCATTCAAAGATCTATGCATCTCTTCAGCGAGAAAAAAATGTGGTCCGCAGCAAAACTAGAGGGCCCGGCGAGCTTTGCTGCCTGAGACGTGCACGTCAGCACCATCTAATCCACCATTTTTACTTACCGTCGTGCCGCCTATAGTCGCTGGAATGATTGAATAGGGCGGTGCCTTCGACACGAAAGCCAATCGAAGCACGCTGCACGAGAGCTGTGTGAATTCTCTAGAGCTGACAACTTTCTTTTAGACGCGAAGCAGCTCTTACTGTAGCCTGTATAAAGCTGTCTATCCGTGTCTTCGCGCCAATGCGCCACACCTCGTTTCCCTCGTCGCAGGTAATGGAGTGGCGAGAAGTTAGTCACGCCTTCTCTCGCAGTTTGTGGTGGTGTCATTCTTTCCCTCACCTGCCTCGCATGCCGTGTGTCATCTCTCTCTCGCTTCACCCTCTCCATCGCTCGCAACGTTCAAGCGCACATCGAGAGAACCCTTTTTCAGTGAAGAAGAAGCCATGAAGAGTATGCCAGAAAGCTAAGCTTCTTGGCCGCGGAAACATGTGCCGAAACAATTTGGTCTAACCCGGCCGTCGCTGGCGTTGTGAGGGTTAGTTAGAACAGCCCATCACGTTCGCAAATGTTGACGTCACGCCTGCAACAGCGACAAGGCGGGAGCCAGGGAAGCCAAAGCTAGTGACGTAGCGCGTGAAATATGTGAGACACAGGACAAGGCAAGGAACTAAATGGGAGCGTGATTAGCTATGTCTCACTAACACGCCCAACTTCATATTCATCCCAGAGAAGTCGAACGCAAACGTCGGCAGTGGAAGACCAATGACACCGGCTAGTTGCAAGTCAAGCCCCAAAATCGGGTTTGAGAACAGAGACAGCGCGCGGTTAATACCAACTAGACGCGAGCCAAAGAGGCCGAGCACATGCGTCTTCAACGCGTCGGCAACACCGACAAGACGCAATTCAGGGGAGCCGAGCAGAAGCGACGACATCGGAGGGCCGACGCCGGTAAATCCTCGCGCTGCACAACCGTTCACGAACCACCACCCCCGTATATAAAGACACTTGATCTTCACCTCCTACGTGGTGCTGGTGGGAGTTTTTATTGCGACAGCAATGATACGGACACTCTTGCCTGGATTTTTTCACCAGTGTCACCGTCACTCATCGTATGTGTACACGTATATATATGAAAAAGCAAGAAAGAAAAATATTCGACAAAAATACTTTGGCCCGCAGAATCGAACGTCGGACCTCTGAATTGTGAGTGCGAGGCTTTAGCCACTCAGCCACGAAGAAGAACCTACATAACCGTTCAAATGGCTAGCTATTTATATCTACCAGTTAACACTGGTGATGGGTATCTTGACAGGAACTATCCTGTTTTCAGCATTACACGGAAGATGGCGCATCGAGCGCGCATCGCCACATCTTCTCGACGCGGCGGCGTGCGCTCTCATTACCCACGCGTACTTTGCCCTGCAGAGAGGGGTCAGGGTGGACGCTGACGCTTGCGCTGGCTTATCTCACTATGGGGAAAATTGTACGCCTTGACTGGCTTTGCGCTTTCACCGGAACAATTCTCTTGTAGTTACGGGGCGCACAAAGGTCACTGAAATAGTTGCACAGTCTCCGTTTGTAAAAATGGCACTGTTTCGACTCCGCAAAGTAACATTTGGGACGCTTATTCGCGTTGATCTGTACGTGTAAGTGCGTTTCGTGCGTCAATTTTGCGTGAGAAATGCGGGGCACGTTTCGATCTGCTTGCCATTCTGCACGTGACTTTCCAATGTGTCGCTCTCACGTTCATTGCTTCGCCTTTATGGCAAAGTTGTGGCTTTTCTTTCTTGCTACGCCGAAACGAATGCCAGCGTCAACGCTGCCATTAATATAAGCGTTAGTGCCCGCTATTATGCATCTAATCATAGTTCTTTTTAGCGAGAGATGGTGTAGTTTTTTCTTTCTTTAGCTTTCTAAAGGGGTAAGGTTAGTAGCCGAAGGAAATCATTGTGTCATGACCCCTTTTGACTTTGTTTACATGCGAATCACCTTATGGCGGAGTTCAATTCAGCGTGCGCCATGATCAACCGCCCTGACCACGCATG
The DNA here is from genome assembly GCA_013436015.1 of Rhipicephalus annulatus. Taxonomy (NCBI): domain Eukaryota; kingdom Metazoa; phylum Arthropoda; class Arachnida; order Ixodida; family Ixodidae; genus Rhipicephalus; species Rhipicephalus annulatus. The sequence continues at coordinate 149,042 of WOVY01010989.1, forward strand.
CGCCAGCTCTCCTCACGTGAGCGCGAGGCGGTGGAAGTATTTTCTCGTCGCGTGAGCTGGGGTGGAAGAGATGGCAGTGCGCTGCCTCTGCTTCGTTTATTCTATCCCATTTGCTTTCCTGCCACAGCTGTGCGCTCATTTAAAATGCTGCGCACGCTCGCTCCTTTGCACTCTTCTAGCAGCACTGGGTGTTTACTTTGCGACACACACAAGATAATGGGCACAAACGGCATCATAAGCGATACACAACTTACAGAAAGCTCCACACACAAATGAAACACGAACCATTTCACACCATTTTTCCGAAGGAAACCCTCCAAGATGCGAAGCAGCAGCGTTGTGCAAGCGTGGCGTCATAGGTTGAACGGCGCAGCGCGGGTGCTGTGGTGCGTGCTGGAACATTCGTTTGAAGCGATGGCTGGGTTCGGGCTAATCGCTTCAGTGGATGTTTCGGCGGGCGAGGGAGTATTTTCTTTCGGTGTGCTCTCTATTGCGGATAAACTGAAGCGAAACTCTGAGTGAAGTGAAACATAATGAAGTGAAAGTCTGAGTTTGTGTTTTGTCTCTCAAAGCACTACTTTATTAATTGTCTTCTTGAGTATCAGTTTTACCGTTCGTCTCTCAACTCTAGATAGAATGCATAACTTACCGTTCTGTGGTCACTTCATCAGTAATTGACAACTACTTCCACATCCTGTACCGTGCCCGGCTGTGTACACAAAATGGTGTCTATTTCATTTTTAGTGTTGCCAATACGAGTCCTCTAGGCCCAGTTACATTTAGCCTGTTTTTGTATAGGGTATTCAAGATACGTAAAATAATAATTATGCTAGCTATACTAATAGCTCCCTCTCTGGTAATTCTTGAGCCGATGTCATATTCTCCACTCCCTAGGAGTATTGGCTACGTTTACACTATTGCCACTGATAAGTACACTATGATGTGTCTTTAACTTACTCCATGGAGAGAGAAAAATAAATAAAACCAAGAGACAGGGAGGTTAACCTAGAAGAATTGTATTTTACAGGGGCGAGGGAATAGATGTCCATAGAGCTTCATACAATACACGTAGAGGTGAATCTGGCCAAATTGTTTACGCCGGATCTTTCAGAGATGCTTGTACTCTCATGTGAATAATGGGAAGTATTGGCTTCGAATCTGTTTCGGATGGATTACGTCCTTGAAATTCGTGATGCTTGTTTTCCGGATGTAAAACAAAGTAATTTAAAGGTATATATAATTGACAATTGCTTCATTCTGTTGTAACTAAAAGTGTTGTAAAACTTGCCGGGACCACGAGGTAGAAGTGAAACCTGGGCTAATTTATTCACCAGGGTATGCAAAGCTCTGCCTTTGCTTTTTAGAGTTGGCCTCAAGATATAATGAATGACTTTTTACAATACTTTAAAACAGCATGCTTGTTTCGCTCCAGAAAGGACGCATTATCTATTTATGCAACTAACAGTACAGTCCTTATTGAGAAAGGCCAAAAGTTGCGTCTTCTGCGATTCCAAATGTGTCTGTCCAAGTGGTCTGCTGAGACTCTGCCCCGAACGTACCTCTCGTTTTTCGGTGATATCTAGTCAGTGGAGCATTACGGTGCGTCTACTTTGTTTCATCGTCCTTTTGTAGTCAATTTAAACTAGTTTAGGCAACACGCGCTAAAGAAAAAAACAATAAATCGATGCAGTATATTCTGCGCTGGCATGAGACGCTACACATATCCGCAGCGGTGAGTGGATGACGCTTCGATTAAACTGTAAAATACGACTGGTAAACCTCCAAAGGCGCAGAAGATTTCAAACCCAGCAGTCTTCAGCCTCTTTGAACAACAGAGCCGCTGCTTCAGTGCTCTTGACTGCACCCCACTACCCATGCTGCACGAAGAACAAAACTGAAACCGTAGAAAATATTCGCAGACAGCTCACCATAGTTAACGCAATCGAATTCTAAGCTTATGCTTTCCTTAATTATCATGAGAATACGCGACCGCAGCGCCAGACTCCTCTCTAGGAATTATTTCATGAAATTTTATGCCTTACTGATTGCTGGTTTTGCGCCTTTGTAGAAGTGTTCTACTAAATGATTATCATGGCTGAATGTAGGCGCTAAGGCCTGTGACACCAAGATGTTGTACGTATTAATAAACCTAATTAGGGTATTTGCTACCATATCAGTATTGCTACGGTATTTCTACATGTTGCTAGCTATACATTTATAGATAAGAAATCTAATTCCTAGTCAACTAAGGCACGACAGCATGTCAAGGGTTCTCTCTTCAGCAGTGCATGTGCCTCATGAGTTCCCCTAACTTCACTTAGCCCCTTTACATCGCTTCAAGGGCTTCTTTGCATTGAGTGCTCTCAGCACTGCGTCGCGGGCCATACGAAAAGGTTGTTTTTGAAATTCGATGCCTTCTCCACACTTCACACGAGAAAGGACATTATGTGACGTTTCAGTGGCTGCCAAGTCCCTGCGGCATCAGAGGGAACGAACATGTCGATACTGCCGCACGGGTAGCTCTTGAAGGAACACGAGAAGAAGCCATACCACTTTCGCGGACCAATGCAGCTAGTAATCTTCGACGACTTGCGCGTGAAATCACGTTTTCACTATGGTGCCCGCCAATCAAAGAGGCGAATCGCCAACACTAGCTATCCCCTTTGATGGCTCTCCGCATACCCACTGGGCTCGACCGAAGAAAAACCACCCTTCTTCATCGCTTTTGGCTAGGATTGGCATTTATAAAATCTTATTCCTTTGTCTTAGGAATGGCCGACAACGCTCTCTGCGATGCTTGTCATTGCGAAGAGACGCTACACCACATCATGTGCGACTGTCCGTAGAATGACATACAGAGACAGTCACTGGCGTCCGTTCTTGCGCGCCTCGACAACAGCCAAATGTATGTGGACACTATCCTCTCAAGTGCCCGATAGAAGACATTGCAACAGAAGGCGACAAAAGCTCTGTTGAAATTCCTACGCGACACCGACTTGAACTAGTGACTGTAACAGCAATGTCACACACCGCGAAAAACAAGACTGGACTATGACTGAGTGTGCGTGCGTGCGCTGCAGAATGTGCTCTGTTTATCTCTCTTCCCTCTCTGCTCTCTATCTTTCATATACCCCCATCCCCCTCCCGAGCGCAGGGTAGCAAACCGGCTGCCAATGGCTGGTTAACCTCCATGCCATTCTTTTCCTCCTATTTTGCTTTTTTTACATCTCGATTAACGTCATCCCATCCTTAGAATGGCACATCTAGACTCCCCTTATTAGACAACGTTCTTGCATCAAGCGAAGCTAAGTTCAGGGGGCGCTATGCAGGATCGGCCGAGTTTCGCGAAACTCGGCAACTTCCCGAGCTCTGGCGACACCCCCTTAAGAACGAGCCAACAGTACGAAAAGGGAAACCCGCCCCTCAGCGCGCTGTGTTTCATTGGTTACTATAGAACCAGTCATCGCGTCAAGGACGGTCGACTAAGTTGGGTGGTGTTTTCAAACTAGATGCATCTTTTGTCATGTGTTTGTCGTTCCACTGAGTGCAGAAGTCTACCCATGCAATAATTGTGTGAGAAACATTTATTGATAGTATCTTTTAGAGTCATGGGGTGATCAAAACGATTTTGAAGCACGAAGTCTCTTTCGAAATAATCAGCATGGTGGCCTCTGAGATTAGTAATGGCCAAACACCTTACAACATCGCGACTGCAGCTAAACCCGAGAAGACGGGTTCATCATTATGGTTAGCCTGTACATTCTAGTGCGCTGCTTGGCCGGTGCGTGTCATCTTTGTTGTCATTGCCCGCTAGCACCCGAGCATGTGCGGCCGGTTAATTAGCTATTGGGGGTGAAGCTCTTAAGGCCGTGGGTGTGTCCCTCCTAGCTCGTGGGACGTGACGGCCTAGCTAATGACTCACTCAGCAGGTGTGGATGGATGAACAGACGGACAGACAGACATACAGACAGATAGACAGAGAGACGATTCACAGTTTATACCGTTAACCCTCCGAAGCTTCACTCAACTCAACATCATTAACTCCGTGGATATTTGCTGTCAATTTTTCGGCTGAACAGTATACTTGGCTAGTTAGTCGAGGACATGCTATGACCAATCTAGTTACGCCAAGTCATGACAACGACAAGGTAATTAAGCCACATTTTGAGACTATGGTAATAAGGCCATGTAAAGCTGGAACTAGGCTAAATAAAGCATGCTCGTTGATGAGCTATCCAAACTACGCTAACTAACGCAATGTTAATTTAACGTAGGATGAGTGAAACCATGCTAATTAGCCTCTACTAATATGATGACAATTAGTATCCTGCTAATCAGGATAACGTTCAATAGCTCCACACTGATCATGGCCACGTTAGTAGGGTCCGAGATGATTACCTTTTAACAAAGCCCCAATAATGAAGACAAGACAGCTCAGTGTAATAATCGTTAAGCCTCAGCCAATTATTACAATCAAAATCAGGACAGAACTAATACGGTCTTCACTTTAAAGCTGATCACGTTCCTAAGGAGACAACCAACCTAAAAAGCTGCAAGAAGCTAGTTATCACAAACCCCTCTATGGCTTCAACCTTGCACAAGTAGTGTAAGCTTCCCAATTATTTTTTAAGCAAAGAAGCTGCCGCTTAGCGTTCACCACATCAAACGCTTAACAGTCACACCGGCACAGTCACTGTCACGAGTTGAACTCGGGCCTTCTCAGAACCAACAAGTTTGTATCGGAGTTCCCGCGTCCATCAGTTTGATTGACAGACGCCCGCGGGGAATATCGGGTACGCCCACCACGTTCGCTATTGCTGAGGAGCAGTGCTCACGTCGAGCGGCACGATTAATTTATCAGCTTTATCGCGTAGGCTATGCAAACACGCACGCAAAAGTGAAAGTTATATCACCAAGTGGCTAAAATGTCTCGCATTCAATTTCACTGCGCTCATGACACATCGAATCACAGCCGCATTCCTGACAAGATGCACACGACCCTGGTGACCACCTGTCCTTATATTCATCTGCAATACTTAATCGAAACGAAATAAGCAGCATGAGAGTCCTTCGTTTGCACCCTTGCTTCTTTCCATAAAGGAAATTTTCATACTGCAGGTGCAAGGAAACAGCCTGTCCGAAAGAGAACGCCCACAAACACGCCTGTTGGATGTGCGTGTTGAGTTGGCAAAAAGCGCGACATTCACCTTAACGCCGTTGCACTGTTAACACTTTAAGTGAGAGGCAGCGCTGACGTGCTCGCAGGCGGAGCTTCTTTGATAACCACCTTAAATGTTCCCCATGTGTTTTCAACGCCACTCACGTTCGTGTAGCCATTTTTATTAACGCTGCTATCGCGAGCTCCGCACTGTCTTCATGCCACGGCCACCGCAAGTGAGTTCGGTGAAAACTCGGGTGCCCGAGAAGCTCAGGACATCCTGCATTGCAATTGTAGCGCTCACTGAATCCGAGATTGTTCAGCATTCGCAAGCTCTGGGGTGATTTGCTGTATTGGCCAAGTTTTGCAAAATTCGGCTTCTTCTCGAGCTTTGGCGACACCCTCACAAATGAACCAACAATGCGAAACAGTCAAATTCACTCCTCAGCGCCCAGTGTTTAATTGGTTACGATAATACCAGTCATCGCGTCAACGTAAGGCGACTAATTGTGGTAATGTTTTCAAAGCAGAAGCATGTTTGTTTATTGTTTTGTGGTTCCACTGAGTGCAAAAGTGCACCAATGCAGTAAAAGTGTCAGAAACTTTTCATGATAATACTTTTGAGAGGCACGTTGTTTTAAATTTATTTTGAAGTTTTTAATGCTTGCATCAGGTCTGTTTTAGAATAATCAGCATGGTGGCCTCTGAGATCAGTACTGGCCCAGCATCTTACAACATCGCGATCGTTGCTAAACCCGAGGCCACGTGTCATGCATCATGATGAGCTTGTACCTTCTAGCGGGCTGCTCGGTCGGTGCACGTCGTTTTTGTGGTCATCGGCCGCTAGCACCCGAGCACGTGTGGCCGGCAAATTAGCCATTTGGCTGGACAGTTTACTTGGCTAGTCGGGCCAGAACATGCTATGACCAAGCTGATGACGCCATGTCATAGTAGGGCCGAGGCAATCACGCCACATCTTAAGAAGAGCGTGCTGACGAAGCCGTGTAAAGCTAGAACCGGGCTAACTAAAGCGTGCTAGGTGATGAGCTATCTAAGCAATGCTAATTAGCATGGCGTTAATCAAGAGTACACTAAGTAAAACCATGCTATTTATCTCTTACTAATATGATGTCAGTTAGTATCATGCTAATCATAATTAAGTTTTATAGCTCCATACTGATCATGGTACTGCTAATTGCGCCCGAGATAATTGCCTTTTATTTGAAGCCTTACCTATGAAAACAGACAACTCAGTGTAATGGTCGTTCAGTGTTAGTCAATAGTACAATCAAAATTGAGACAGAGCGGAGGCCGTCTCCACGTCAAAGCTGTGCACCCACATGAGTAAACGACCGAACTTAAATAGCTGCAAGAAGCTATATTATTACAAGCTTACCAGCCTTGTACAAGTAGTGTAAGCTCACCAAATTATTTTATATGCAACAAAAATTCTACCGCTTAGAGTTCACTACATCAAACGCTTGACCGTCACACCGGCATTAAAGTCACGAGTTTAACTCGGGCCTTCTCAATATCAATGAGTGTGTATCCGAGTTTCACGCGTCAGTCAGTTTGATTGACAAACACCCGCGGAAAGATCGAGTACGCGCACTTCATTGGCTCAGGCCGAGGAGCTGTACTCACTTCGAGCGGCACGATCAACCTATCTTCTTAATCGCTCAGGCAATGCACGCCCGCCCGCAGAAGTAGAAGTGATATCACCACGTGGCTACTAATTCTCGCTTTAAATTTCACCACGCTCATGACGTATCCAATCATAGCCACGTTGTCGCCATGATGCAAGCCCCTCTCATGACCACCTGTTCTTATATATATCTCCAATAGTCAAAAAAAGCGAAACGAGGAGCACGATAGAGCTGCGTATGTACCGTTGCTGCCGCCAAGTGTGGCAATTTTCATGCTGCAGTTGAAATGAAATAATCTGCTCGAAAAAGACATACGCCCACGAATACGCCTGTGGGAGGCGCTTGTTGAGTTGGCAAAAAGATAGCACTACAATCACACTGACGCCGCTGCAGCACTGCTAAGTGTTTACTGATTGGCGGAGTTGAAGTGTTCGCACGCGGTGTTTCTTTGATAACGATCGTAAATGCCCCAGTGTTTCTAACACCACATGCGTCCCTGTAGCTATTTTTATGAACACTGCCATCACGTTCTTCTAGCTGTTTTCTTGCCGTGGCCGCGCTAATTGATCTCGGAGCAAACTTGTTTGCCTGAGAAGCTCAGGCCACCCTTCGTCGCACTACAGATTCTGAAGGGGGCTGTCTGGATTGAGAGATTCATAGCAGCCTGCGATGCGCCACAGATCGGACCGCCGCTTCAGTCATTTGCTTCACAGCTGCTGGGAACTCAGGGCCCAGGGTTATTTAGCGTATTTGTGTAAGAGGCAGTGATCAAGTAGTGCACCAGGGTAGACAATCCTGCTTTTAGTGAGAGAGTACATTATCAGCTATTCTGGTCAGTGACGCCAAACAACAGGTCTTTTTTACACAACTCTACAATCACGCCAATTTTAAAAAATCTTGTTGGGAATTGTCCAGCACAGGGATTAGAATCACGGATCTCTTGCATCCGAGGCCATTCAACAATGCAGATAGTGCCAGCATGTGAGTCGGCGTTCAACGTATCTGTAATTGTATCTTGCGCAGCATTTATAGCTAGTACAGCAAATGAGACATGCGTTACCTGACGATCGAAACATGATGGCCAATACGCTGCTGGGCCAAGAGGCGCTCCCTCGGTCCACCTTGAAGTCTTCCATAAAGGCGACAAAGAACCATCCCGAGTTTCGGTTCGTAGTTATGCCAAAGAAGCTGACAAGTCCTGCCAGCAGAGCAATATCCCAGCGACCATCCACTTTGTTCACCACCTTCAGCATCTCGCCAGCTAGAAAAAAAGAAGCATCGATAGCATTCTGGTGTTTGAACAGGTTAAGTGTTTTTACTCTCATGTCCTTCTCTGGGTGCAGAATAAAAGATAAGTAAAGTGAAAATGGTATAAAATAATACCTGAACACGTCTGGTGGAAGGGCTGTCATAGTACGTCCAGCACGCTGGGCAGGAGTACTTCTTACAGTCTCCTTCCATAATTACTGGAGGAGACTCAAGAATACAGTCATAGCGTTTTTTCCGGCAATGACGGATAGCACAATTACGAGAGAGCATTGCTTCTTGACAGGTTCCTGGATTTGCCGCTTTGGGCTAAGAACAAAACGTAAATGTAAAACCATACGAATTTTTGATGCATTTCTAAGTGATTGTGCAAGTCCGGGATATGTCTGACGTTTAGAAGTAGTTTCAATTTCAAATGAAACATCAAATAGAAAGCATGAGGACGTTTCTTGCAGGTGAAGTTAATGGTCATCATTGAGGTTTTATTTCTTCAGGAAAAGCTTACAAAGATCATTCACACCTATACGTTAAAAATATTCTGGGATGATGATGATGAAGACGATGATGATGATGGTGTTGATGATGATTTTGATGACTACAGAGGAGATTTGTGGCGCAAGGGCAGTAAGCGGCCAAACAGCGCCATGTGTTTTATGTGATATAGGCGATGACCAATCGTAGTGATGATAGCGTGTATGACGGCTGTATAGAGGTCTAAGTTTAGGCGCTACGCAGAAGCGTAAAAGGTGTTGATCAACTATAAAATTAGGAGAATGATACGCGATACGATCTATAAGCTACGGATTTAGCTTATAAGTAATGTAAAAGCTATGAATTTCATCTAAACACGCAAAAAAGACCGATATTTACAAAACAGTTCTTTTTCAATGGGCAAGCGCAGGTGAAGTGGAATGTGTTATCGCTATGCTAACAAAAAATGCTTTTTTAGTACATTCTAATTCACGGTATTTGATGAGAATGTGGTTGACGGTGAATAATCCACCACATCTATAACACAGGGATGAATCGCCACCGCACAAAACGCAGGCATGTTTGCTATGTGTATGTCCTGTCTTAGCCTTGTGAATGTAAGTTCTTCTTGGCGTGATTTAGATTTTGGTGGCCAAATACCAAGGCATGATTCAACTACATGTAGTTCCGAAGCGTGCAAACTTGGGCAAGCAGGTAGGACAGTTCATAGGTTTCAAGTTGAGCGCTGGGACAGGCATAAATAAATTATCGGCGCTGTCATAGATGAATGTGGCTAGCTGGTCCGCCATCAGGTTACCTTGAATTTCAAGGTGTCCTGGCAACTACGGCATGCTGTTTGTATTTGTGGACTTCGCATAAAAGTGAATAAAGAGCAACCACGCCACTTTTTTTAGGAGTTGGCAGAGCTTTCACCACGCTAGGGAATCCGTGTAAGTTACTGCCTTCTGTAGTTTAAATTGCTCAATATGTTTATGACGGCAAGTGTAACAAAAAGTTCTGCAGTGAAGATACAAGTATCTGTATACATAACGCCGCCCTTCGGAAAGAATGGACCGACCACTGCATACGACACAGAAGAGTGAGACCTCGAGGCGTCTGTAAAGAACTCAGTACACGTGTAGTTGTGTTGAAGTTCCAGGAAGTATGTACGGATTTGTACAATGGGAACGTGGTTCGTAACCTCTAAGAAAGACACGTCGTAATCTATAGACTGCCACCGCCATGGCGCGAAGTATGGTGGTGGAGCCGTCGGATGGTATTCAAGTAACGCACTATTTTTTTTTATTGGCTACGTGTCTAACACGAAGCGAGTAGGGCTCTGGAAACAAGGAACAGTTTTCGAACAGCGCAGAACTGGGAATATCATTGATTGTGGTGTATGATGGGAGTTCTTTGTTTACGTTCACATTCGGATAATTTACAAAAGGTATGTAACATGACTGCAGATGGAGCGACCACTCATTTGAATATATATACAGGCTTTCCATGGGGCAAGTTGGAAAACCTCCCGTGGAAAGACGAGACTGCAGAAATTGTGAACAGGGTCAAGTAATTACAAGACACTTGGTGCTGTATCTTGTCAGATTATCACACCATACTTTAGGCGCGTGCGAATAAGACTTTTATAAATATTCGACAAGCATTTACTATCAGTGCTTCAATACGTCCGCCACCATACCTTGAGTATATTCAAAGCCCTCAGGCATTGGTTTGTTTATGTATTTTATGCGAGTTACGAACGTTAGTTTTGTGTATAAAATTGCGCCTAAAATAGTGTGTTCAGGTTTCACAGTTAGTCACTGATCGCTCAGGTCAGTGTTGAGATCGGGATGGAGACCTCTGTTTCTTGAAATTAAAGTAGATGTGCTTTTTTGGAGATTATGGCTCATCTGCCCATTTATAGACTATATTCTAACCATGTAGAACTTTCTGATTGCTCATTAGGAGATTGTAAGATTCGAAACCTACCTGCACACCGTCGACGTACGCTATATAAAACATATTGCTTGCGTGTAATGTGAAATTGTAAGGCGTTCATTTTTATAATATAAAGTGTGCAACTCAAGGCACCACCTTGCGGCATTATCCTTCTGGACAAATGTTCGGGACAATACACTACCCACCCGGACACAAGAAGCGAGGTTAAACAAAAAGCTTTCATTTATCGTCAGCATGTTAACTCGAACACCTAAGTGTGAGATGTCTCGCAGTATGGCTGTGTGCCATGTCAAATCATACGCCATTTCCATATCAAGGAAGACTGAAAGAAACAAAATTGTTTATGAACGAAAGCATCGCGTATTTGTTCTTTGATGTGTAGCAGGTGGTCAGTCGTAGATATAGCCCTACGAAACCCACACTGGCATGGGTCGAGCAGACAGTTAGTTTCCAGAAAGTGTAGTAGCCGGTGGTGAATGATCTTTTCGAAAAGCTTACACGGGCAACTTGTTTGTGCGATCGACCTTTAACTCACTAAGGAGGATGGATCGCTTTATGTATCAGAATTAATATAATAGCCTCTTTCCAAGACCTGGGGATCTCACCGGAGAACAATATGAAATTGTGCAGAGAAAGGAAGGTTTGTCGTGTTTCAGGAGGTTAGCTTTTAACAGTTCAGACACCACATGACCAGAGCTTGGCGCAGAATAATTACAGCTGTTTAGCAATATTTGAAGCTCAGCCAAGCTAGAAGGCTGATTGTGCACCTCGTATCTTGTACATTAGCGTTCCAGTTCATGTTTCTCCACTCTCGTCTCGTGGCGTTAGAACTCTTGAGAGTAGTGCGATGAGCTGGGGACCTGCTCAATGTAGGCACCAAGGAAGTTAGCCTGGTTCTTCAAGCACTCTCCTTGGGTGTTTACAGGAGAGAGTGAATGCACTTGTCTTGCAATCACCTTAATCACCCTGTTTCAGACATTGCCCTCTTGTATATAGGAAGTATTATCTGAAAAAAAAAATTATTCGCCAACTTTCCTGCCCGCACTTCCTTCTCTCTGGGTGCTATATGTTTTTATAAATTGTAAGACTCTCTGCTCTCGGAGAGTCCCGAAGCAATTATCATGCTTTATTTTGCTTCCTGTGCGCATTGCAGCATTCATTGTTCTACCATAAAGCACGCCGTTTTGATGGCAGTACACAAGTTTGCGGTTTTTATTGAGTTACAGCGTCATTTAGAAAAGCTTTAATGTGCTCTACAGCTGCATCTTTGCTCCAACTTGATATGTCGGTCCAACTTGGACAAGTATTCTTATGAAACTCTTTTCCAACGGTTTCTTTATGAGCCAATAAAGAACTTGTGGAAGATAAATATCTGAAACTGGTGAGCTCGAATCTGTGAGAAAGCCATCACTTCCGAAAAGAACACTGAAAGTATTATTGGCGAGGCTATAGTGTGTTGGCTCTTTTCTATTCAAAAGACACGCACCGCAAGGAAAGAGTAACTGCTCAGTTAGGCGACGTCGTGCGTCAAAGCGAGAGTGACTCCTTATACTGCTATGCGAATTCTGGTCCCCGAAGACCAGATAAGATTTTATACTTTGTCATTCGTCTAATGAAGACTGGAATTTCCGTGTTTCAAGAAGGTGTGAGGGGCCATGTGTATAGAGCAGATAGTGACGAGTTTATACGATAGAACTTCTGTAAGAGCCACTTCCTCTAGAAGTGTTAGTATAGGTAGATGTGTATATCTTACTCATAGAATTAACATCAATGGCTATACTGTCAGAGAACGCCACAGCATGATCTTTGTCCTTTCAGAATATAACGTACTGACGCTGAAAGTTTGTGTTCATGGATATAACTGTGTTTTTTGTACACAGAGAACTTTTGTTGAATGTTTGTGCAGACGTTCGTGGACATCGTCGAGGTATCGAAGCAGTCCTCTGACGTTAAATTGTATATTTTGTGTTGTCGTATTGAGAGTAAATTGTGCTGTGTGCACGGAGAAGAAGTTAAAAAAGTGGTTTATTTAAAAAGCCTTTGGAAGCCTCAGATATTAGCGTTTTGTGTCTTTTGGAACATTTGGGATGTTTTCACCTTTTTTGCGGCACAGTCTGGGCCGGTGAACCGGTGGTTTCGATCTCCTCTGCAGGGATGCCAGCCAGTCGTGTACGTAGAGTACTCTTCTCCACGGTGGACGAAGCCTTCGTCCCTACCGGGCCGGAGGTACATGAAGCCTCTTTAATATGTGTGCTACCCTGGCTCTTTCCAGGGATCACAGGGGCTTTCGGTTGGGCCGTGTTCAGGGTGGGCGGGGCAACCGCGGCTGCTACATCCAAAGGGGCGGGTGGTGTTTGTTTCGAAACGCCAGGTGCTATCCGGGGCACCACCAAAGAAACTAGTGGTGCGGACCCCCCTAGGATAATTTCGGCAAATGATGTGTTCTCCGCAGAATGCTGGCAGACAAACTACCTCGCTTCACGAAAGCTGATGTAAAGTGTGATTTTTGTGCTAATGATCGCTCTTTTGCTTTTTCAGGTCACGCAGGTCCTGGGATATGCAGTTTGATCACATCACAGTTGGCGCAGTGGATTTAGGATCAGTGGAATATCATGTGGGGCCGCGTTGCGCACAGTTAAGCTGGCCTCGGAAGCTACGGGAGCCGTGGTCAAAGCGTCGGCACCTAAACAGCAGCACGGGTTTGCAATGCATGGTAGCATGGACAGTTTCAGATAACCTGCCATCATTACACAAGTGAGTGTTGTAGAGCCCCAGTTAGCAATATATGTTTCGCAGGAATTTATTTGTGTTCTCTCCTTATGCTTGGTTTCTCTCCTTATAGTATCTTCTCCATGACGGGCTAGGTTTGTCACATTTCTTTTTCAGAAAAATTATGTCCCGTTTTGTCGTTTTGCGTAAGCAGGCGAATTGATTGATTGATTGATTGATTGAACGTTTATTATCATTTGTCACATGAGGTTTATAAACACTGATTGGACTCATAGCCGGAGGCTAGTGTAGGGTCCAATCAGAAAAGTAACGGACAGAAGCGGGAAATATCAATTACACATAATAGATATGTAGCTATACAGACACTGTAAATGTACACATATACAGAGTAGAGAAGTCTTTCTCTTCTTAAACAATCTGGTCACACCAAACAAAACTGCATGTGCGCATACAAAAAGTTATGACAGAAAACTTCGTGGTCACACCCAAAAAACATCAGTTAAAATACATAAAGAACATCAAACTATCACAAGTGTTAGTTAGAAGGAAAAAAAAATGCTAGGTATACAAGATTCACCAGCGTATATTTATACAAATGTAAGTGCTTACCACCAAAGAGAAAAAGAAGTATTTACAGCCTGCTCAAGAATTGATTTTTTAGTTTTACCGCAGCATTGTGGGATGTCTTCAATTCAGTGGGCAAACTATTTCAGCTCTTTATCCCTGTGAATTGCATTAATCTCTCACAATAAACGTAATTTCTTGGCGCTAAGTTAAAATTACCGAACGTCAGGCTTCTAGTAGGGCGGAAAGAGGAATAAAATAATGAGACATCAAATGGGCTATTGTATTTTACGATACTGTTCACACAAACGGTCATCTTATAGTCACGCAAAAGATCGAAGGGTAGTATTTTTAGCGATCGGAATAACGGCCGGCTTGGCTCGTTGTACTTACTGTGAGTTATTATTCTTATGATACGCTTTTGTAGCCTTCGAAGGGGATCCAGATAAGAATCATAAGTCCAGGCCCACGATTCCATGCAGTAGATTAAATAACTATTGACGAAAGCAAAGTAAAGCGCCCGCAAAATGCTTTTATCAAAGTAGCCTGAAGCTTGTAAAAGCGCGTGGCAGCCGGAAGCCAGGTTTACACCGACGGCATTTATTTGACCTGCCCAGTGAAAGTGATTATCTAGTATAATCCCGAGGTATTTAAACGTGTCCGAACGTCCCAATATGCAGTTGTCAATATTTATCTGAATATCTTCGTAACTAATTAATTTCCTACGGGAATGAAATATAACGTACTTCGTTTTTTTAGAATTAACCGTTAACCTGTTAGCAAAAAACCACTGGGAAATTTTTTTCAATTCTGCGTTTACTTGTCTTTGTAATTCAAGAACATTGTCGGCCGTACATATTAATGCTGTATCATCGGCTTTAATATGATTTTCTGCTCACAGCATTTCAAGTTCTTCTGGGGAAAGCACAGCCTCAATTTATTGCAACTTCCGCAGATAAGATGGGAGGAACAGTGCTGTATCAAAAGACGCGAAGTGTCGAAAGACTGTGTCAAAAGACGCGAGGAACTTGTGCTGTGTCAAAAAAAAAAACGCTATACATAGATTTGGTGGGTACATGGCTGCCAATACACTCGTAAAATCTGTGAACTGAGAAAGCCATGCACTTGATGTATTGAAACGAATGAAAAAAAAGGTTAAACCGGCTAAGAAACCCTTTTCTTGTTAAGTTACAATCAGACACGTTACGCGTAGAAACGTGGCTATATAAAAGAGGCATGGACGTCTGTTGGACTTAAACTGCTCATTTTGCTACAAATTATAGACTACTGAACATGTTTTTATCGACTGCTGGGATTCTGTTTTCCTTTAGGACGTCTTACAGCGAACCCTCAAAAGATAACTACTTATTACGCCTATTGGGATTCGCTTTTTGCCTAATGATAGCATGGGGGAGTTCCGTACGATATGTTTATGCTCCTTGGCCTCCACAGTCTGAGGAAAACGAGAATGACAGGAAGACACGTGGATGTTGTTGTTCGCTCGGCTAGAGTAAATTTCATCGAGTGTGCCACTTATATTCGCAATATACACCGTCCACAGAGTGAGTCTCACGACTGGGGGCTATTCTGGATTATTTCGTTAACATAAACGATTTTATATTACACTGTTAGCCAGTGTAGAATTTACATGTTTCAGATTTTTTATGTGTATTAGTATAGCCAGCAACAATACACAAATAAAGCCTGGTTAACTCCGTGGTATGGGCGCTCGCCTTCGGATCGGTTGTATGTGGGTTCAAATACCAACTCTTAATGATTTTTGTTTTTCGGGAAGGGCATCCGTCGTTTTTCCTATCGTTCTTTCTGGCCCTGTTTTTTATATAACCCTCTCTCTGTACTTGTTCTCAGGGCGCTGTTGGGTTCATGAGCAGAGGCATTTACCCAAAAGTTGTAGCATGCACCTGTTCTTGAGCATGACAGTTTTCCGCCATGGTCAGCCACTACACACAAAATACACCCAGCTTCAACAACTTCGCTATACATTATACCTATCATTAACGCGAAAGCGTTAGGGAGTTCGTGTCGTAGAAATTCCGTCACCGGCGTCGGCACCGTTGGTTGTGAGCGAAAAATTGTCCGTGGGTGAACAATTGAAAAAAGAGCACATAAAGTAAACAATAACATTTTTTTCATTGAGAATCAAATCCGGGTCGATCGCGTGGCAGGCAGGTGTCCTACCACAAATCCACGACGTTACTTGCAGCTTCTTTGAGAAAAAAAAACATTACATAAATGCCATGTAATGGAAGGAGTCTTTTTAAAGCATTGTGTTCGACAGGTGCGAAGACAAAAACGAGCCCATTCGGTGAACTGTAGGTGCCGTTGGGAGGCCATCAAACTAAGTCGAAAAAGCCGGGATAGTGCAGCCATCGCCGCTAAAAACACACGGAAACTTTCAAACACCTCTAAAAATATACAACTTTGATCATCTAGTGAAAAACATATCATGCCTGCCCAGAGGCGTTGATGACGCAAACAGCAAACGCTAGTAATGTGCTGCCATCTGTGAGGCATTGTGAGACTGTTTATGGCCTCCGAGATGACAAGCGTGCAGCGTGTGCTTTGAATGCCATGTGACTGTTGCTTTAGATCAAAAACCTGTGTGTACAGAATGTGACGATTTATTTTGAATACAAGCGTCACGCCTACGCGCAGTTCATAATATAGGACGTGCGTGTGTGTCATAATATAAGAGCGTGCGTGTGTGTAGCACACACACGCACGCTCACAACCATTAAGTATGCACGCAACCGTTAAGTATGGGCTTAACGGTTGAAGGTTGCGCTAGAGGCTGGATTTCGCCATCTCGTTCAACTCTTCAGGCGAAGCCTAAGGTTCACCCGATTTGAATTTGGTTATTTTTTTCATACCCCTGCCAAGCGTACGGCAAACACTCTCGCATACAGAGCAGTTCTTTCCAGGCTATACGTATTACCCGCGGAATTACATCAGTGACGTAAGGTTTAGCAAATTCACGTGCTTCTTGAGCACTTAAATGCTGTTCGTAGGTGGCGTTGCGGATGATCTTACAGGACCGATACACTTCGCAAGTTCCAACATGAATGTCAACAGAGGTCTACTGCATTGTCAAGTCATACGACGTGGCGCCACCGAATCGTACTGTTAGCCTGGAAATGTTTGCTCTTGTGAGCACTCACAAATCTGTCAAGAGCAGAAGTTGGAGAGGGTCGTTGATGCTCAGCAGGAATGAGCGTAATACCGAGGGTGAGGTCAACGGAAGCGACTTATTCATATTTATCTTGCTTTTATCTTTGAAGGTTGACAGCCATAAAGGCGGCAGTCATAAATCAACGGCAGACCTCTGCGCTTTCCTAGTTTTGTGGTTTTTGCGACGATATCTTATCGCAGAAGCAACGTGCGTTGTTGTTTCTCTCAAACATAACTGCGTGATTCATACGCTTGGTTACGATCGTGTGAGCTCTACGAAAGAGCCAAATATTTTCTTGTTTGGAAAATGGCAAAACTAATTAAATATATGAAAACTGGTATAGTCTTCTTTTATGAAACTTTTGGGCAATGCGTATGCAGTAAATTCTTTTCACTAAGTTTTATTCGTCTAGTTTCTCACGCATTTGTGACGTTTTAAACAACGTATTAACAACACAATATTGCGTCACAATACGTACAACTTAAAAAAATTACGTTCGTTCGTGCGCCCCTGCTCATTGAATTCAAGTTGTCAGAAAAACACAATTGCTTCTAAATAAGAGATGAACTGGTAACGATGCTAAGCATTCTCTAGCGGCGTCAGGCAGCTGCCGCGGTGATCTAGTGGTTATGTATCATGACTATTGACCCGAAGGCCGTAGATTGAATCCCAGCAGAGGCGGCTTCATTTTTCATGGAAGCGTAAATGCTTGAAGCCTGTGTACTTATGTTTGGGGGCACGTATTCAACTGCAGGTGGTAGCAATTTCCCGAAGCCCTGTGCTACCGTGTCCCTCATGCTCATTGTAATGATATTTAGTTTATAAAGAGAACAAAAGAGACTCCGTCCTGTTCTTTTGAACGTCTTCCTTATTATCTTCCCATCCTGACCCTTGCCATGTGGTCGTGTTTCAACTTCGCCTGCAACGTTTCAGCGCAGGGCGCTCAGCTTGCTTCATTCCTTTCAGCATAATTTAGATCTGTGCTGTGATTTAATTGAATATATTTCTAATGGCATTGCATTAGACAGTATAACTATAGGACCAGTGCACCATATTGTTTTCTTGTGCCAATGTAGTCTGGCCGTACTTATAATGCGAATCAGCCCCTTGTAGGTCTAGTTGAGATTAAGACCTGTTTGCACCACCACTAAGTCACCAATATCAAGTTCTGTAACGTTGTACGTTTAGATTGCGAAACTCAGATTTATTCTTCCACTGTACGTAAATACGAATATTTTAATCTTGGTGATTCTCTGAGCTTTGTGCTCTTGTCATTGCCAATGATTACATCCGCAGGCAGATTTGTTGGTGCCCCAGTTGCTGCAAATAAAGGCGTGCGTTCCAATCTGGTTGTACATAACCGGTTGTGCTGAGCTACTTCCGCTTCCAGACATTTACAAACATCTTTCTTGGCAGATTAGAGACTAATGCACTCTTTTACATCTCTGATCGCTTGTTCAGCTAACCCACTTGCGGCAGGATGATAGGGCGCATTGAACTTCTACTTTATGCTACGCTTTTCAGCCTATTCCTGTAGCCGTTACTTCGGAAGGCAGGTCAATTGTCGGAGACACAGTCGAACATCTTTCTGGCCATTTGCTGTGTTAGTTGTTTAAATTTAACTTTGTTAACGTGGCAATTGTGCAAGAGGCCTTTGTGTCTTGCTTCGTGCGAGGTCATGTGAACCGCGTCGTCAATCTTTTTAGGTTGTCGAATAGTCACCGTGTCTGTCTGATTTAGGCCTATCATGAAGTAGCTCCAAATATTTTGCAACCAAGGAGGTAGGCCCGATTACTCTTTCATGTCCAGTCTGCTGCAGTACATCAGTTCCTGCCCATATCTTGACTGCATTCACGTCTTGGTAAGTGTGTGGAAGCACAACTGCTAATCGCGACATTGCATCCTGTTCGTTCATGCAGACACCGGGGCGATGAGTCACTCCAAATTCAAATCGCTGAAGCTCTCCCACCCGTCGTGCTATACTTCTTTTGAATTCAGTCACAATTATTCGATATATACGGTAGGGCTTACTGGTTCCTATGACACTGGAATTTCGCGCCTTCAAATAGGACAGTTTTTTAAATTGTGAGAGAATCTTTTTTGCCGCCATGTAGTTTGATTCGGTCTTGTGGAGTGCGCAGCTTTAGTATGCAACTACATGGAGCTGTGAATTTTGTAGTCGTGATGAACCTTGCTAATAGAGGTTGGCCCCCGCTCGAAAGTGAGCTTATTCAGAGTTCAACTCAAAGGGCAGCGAAAAGTCCGCTAAGCACCGCATTGAATGAAACTAAATTACATGGCCTTTTTTGGTATCGTCACATTCTTCAGTTCAACAACAACACCAGTCTTGAGCGTCAGCGACATTTTAGAGCATAATCTCCTACGAAAGCTCGAATATAGCCTACAAATACTAAAAATACTCGAAGGAACCATACACAGTTAGGCTTTGCTTTTGTTGTAATCAGATTTTCCGCAACCTTTTTCCTGTTTTTTTGTTGTCCATCTAAAACTCTGTCAATGAACGTTACCTTGGTTTTGAGGAACTCAGCCTTGTTGAAGTTAACTTTTAACGTAGCAATAGATAACGCTGTCAAGGTATGAGCCTGGTGGTTTTCACGGAGCTTTTTACTTGCCATGTGCCCGTTTTGTTTTGCCTTTCTATATGCTCTGTATGCAATGTTTGCCAAGCCCGAGGGCACGGAACCTGTCAAGCTTGATCTATGACTGTTTTGTCTCTACCAACCAAGCTCCATTGATTGTCGTTGAAGGTGAAAATAAACTCTGATTAATTGATTGAGTAAACCGTGATGTCATCTACAAAGACTTTGCAAAAACGTACAATGTAGGGGTACAAAACTGTGTTCATATTTTCTGAAACTAACCTCCCTGACTTTTTCCACCATAAAGGATGGCACTTCTATCCGTGCATGCCAAGTGATGTTGTAAAATTGCAATGGTGTATTGCTTGGCGTTGTTTTGTCCAGGCAGTTGACAAAACCAGTTGCACAAGTCTAGGCGAGAAAAGAAGGTACTTCTTCCAGTTTCATTGATGATGGTGTGGATCCTCTGCAATGGAGAGTAAATCAGCAGTGTCTGGGAATTTACTGCCCTATAATTCATGTACAAGCACCAGCTTCCGTCTTCATTTGGGGAAATGCGAATAGGTAAGGCAAATGGAGACACCGACGGGCGAATTACTTTTGCACCTAGCATTTTATTAACTTCACCGTGTAGCCCTGGTTCCTCCTCTCGTGTCAAGTTATCAGGTTCTTATTTCCTCTGTTGTCGCAAAGCTGAAGTGAAGCCTCGAACATTGTAGTCGCACGTGTCTCTCCCCCCCCCCCCCCCCCGAAGCAACCAATTCGAACTACGGCTGCCGATTACACTGATTTTGTAAGAGAACCATAGGTGGCCCTCTTGGTATCCTGGCTCCGCTTTGTCAGATTTTTTATCAGCAGACACATCATTCCAATAATTATTCAGTCCCAACAACTTCATATCCGGACGAGAAAGTCGCAGGCCACAGCATACAAAGATAATGCAACAACTTCTGTCGTTTTAGACTGGTAGGCCACTTTCAGACGTGCCCATTCAGTAAAGTCTTTTTCGCTTGCATCGTATGCCTTCCGCGGAATATATCTTGATTAATAGC
The DNA here is from genome assembly GCA_013436015.1 of Rhipicephalus annulatus. NCBI lineage: Eukaryota > Metazoa > Arthropoda > Arachnida > Ixodida > Ixodidae > Rhipicephalus > Rhipicephalus annulatus. The sequence continues at coordinate 169,678 of WOVY01010989.1, forward strand.
TTGACTTTTCTTAAAGATAGATACAGAGGCACCACTCCCTCTCAGTGCTTGCATACGCTGTCCATTTAACTACACGTCTATATGCAACAAACTAAGAAATGTCAAACAAACTGTCGCACTGAGGACTCTCATTTATCATTTTCATTCTAAACCTGTGTGAAATGCGTTCCTCAGTCGTAGAATTTATATCAGTGGTTTGTAACCAATCGCGGTGACATGCCGCATGCGAAGGCTTTCGTGGCTGCGCAGAAAACTTCTGTTTCTTGATGTTTTTATCCCTCGAACATCTCGATGCAACTTCGTGGTTCCCTCCGTATAATGTCAAGGCATATCTTGAAGTGACTGCAGCCATCTCTCCAGATATTTAGGTGTTCTAGCCCGAACCTGTCGTAGTAACTCATGAGGTGAGTCGCGCACGACGGGTGTTATAACCGAAGTCAGTGGAAGGTTTGGATCTGTAAGTAGAACCAATCTACGCCTTTCAAAAAAATACTCGATCACTGGTCTAAACCTGTCACGGTAGAAAATGACTTGATCCCATCGTTTAAGTAGGCTCCCACAGAATGACTAATGAAGCTCTCCGTCCAAGTTCCCCATGCATCACTTTCGAATGCTAGGATACTTAGGCCATTTTCGTGTGATGGCTTTCAAAGGGGAAGCATATTGTTAGGCTGAAGCGGCAACGTTCCAACAAAAGAGAGAATGAAGTGGTGTGTCTTCAAAGTGGTAGGTTCATCTCTAGAATAAATCTTCAGATTAGTTTTAATTTCAACAGGTTTTCATCCATCCATCGATCCATTCAGCACTATTGGCACCCTGCCGTCCTGTTCCTGGACCATCTCTCTTTGTGGGTGAACGCCATTCATATGAGGTTGCCACCATCACCTACTCGGTGTCAGTACTACTACCCTTCACTATTCACTCTTGAATAAACACACCCCATAGTAACTTTTTTGGCGAGAGCTAGGTGTTGGGTAGGATAACGGCGCCCCCCACGAATGACGACGCACTGACCGCTGAGGCGCAATACGTGGAGCTTTGGCGGTACACGACTTGCTCTTCTGCCACCTGCGAATGGATTCTCATGGCAAGAACGACAACAAGCCACCTGCTTCCTGTATTCTGTGGCAGCCCTACATCTAGACTCTGACACATTGATCTATGCCATACCGCTTAACCGGAAAATCCGGGTCTCTGTAAAATGTTGTATAAAGCTGCTCAACATCGTCACTAAGGCGCCGCAGCCTTTACAGCGCCAACCTCGAGGATCAGCTAAGGCTGTAGTCAAGAGCTGAACGAAAGTTCGTCTGGTTATACACCCTCATGATAAAGGTGTAGACGCGGTCACTGTCTAAGTCAAGGTGAATAAACACAAAGACGTTTCAGGACCTAAACGGGTTTCTTGCTCAGCCTGAGAGCGTGAACAAGGAATGCGTATCGGTCCCAAAATGTCTCTGTGGGTTTTCACCTTGACATGCTCAGGGACCGCACATACATTTTCATAAAAAAACGCTGCTCGCAATGGCCTAAAACTCTGCCCCATCTCAAGGCATCCCTAACTAAGGACGCCTTTCCTGAGCTTCATTTTTTTAAATGCAGTCGACGCTGATACCAACACAGGCTTGTTAAGGAATATTTTGAACAGCTTAGATGTAGAGTGGAAATACAGAGACACTAGAACGCTTTGTAGTGTTGCTTCGTTCCTTTTCTCGTTCGGGTGTACCTTCCCGCTAAATCAAGTCTGTTCTGAATGAAGTTTATATATATATATATATATATATATATATATATATATATGCAGGCGGAGCGCCTTTGGTGTCTGCATCCCCGCAGCTATTGGAGCTCACCATGTGAACCACAATGCAAACTCAATCCTTGTGCCTGATGCATAAAGAATTGTCAAGATGGCGTAAAACTGCAAACTTTTTGTTCCATGAAGCATCTGAACCTTTCGTTAGTCACAAGTTCATCACTCGCTTCATCAATTCTGTGTGTCAGCACTGTAATTGTAATAGGAAATACTTATCAGGGAGATGGGAATGGTAGGTGCAGGCCAAGTAATGCCACGTGTTTGTCACTGTGTAGGAAACATCAATCGCACTGCTGAAGAGCAGGATTCTTTCTTGGGCGCACCGGCGTCAAGCAAAAATAAATATAAAACGTGCAGCGTTCACTAACATGACAGCGGCGAGCACGGTGGTCGTCGATTGATAACAACCCGAATTTGGTGAAACGCATTATACCTCATAGTTGGACACTCTAGCGTTAGCGATGATGCTCGAAAGACGTCCTCATAGCTCATGCATTGAACTCCAGAACCGAACTTGAAAATGATCTGGAAGGTAACCACCGGCATATAGGTGAAGTAGTTGCGAAGCGACAGCACGTGTGGCACGCTTAGAAGGTGTCAGCCTGTTTACAAAAAAAAAAATGGTCGTTCGCCACTATCGTCAATGTGGTGAAGATTTTGACTGCCGAAATATGCAAAAACACATCAGAAAGATTCTGCGAGATACAGTTGATGATCTGTAAAGAAAAAAGAAAAACTTTAGAAGTGCGTTGTAGGCCCTCCGCGGTGGTGTAGTGGCTAAAATACTCGGCTGCTGACCCGCCGGTTGCTGGATCAAATCCCGGCTGCGGCGGCTGCATTTTCAATGGAAACGAAATTGTTGTAGGCCCGTGCTATCAGATTTCTGTGAAGGTTAAAGAACCCCAGGTGGTCGAAATTTCCACAGCCCTCCATTTTGGCGTCTCTAATAATCATATGGTGGTTTTGGGATGTTAAACGCCACAAATCAATCATCATCATCAGAAGCACATTGCTTCTTTTGGTACCAAATTCAGAAAATCTCCACCATATTCGGTTCTATGATGTGAAAATACCAATCAAGCAGCCGTATTGTTCACGGTTACGCTAAAGCACGTGCAAATCAGCGGGTTTTGCCAAGTAATACGAACACTTTATTCCATGCAGTATGGAATAGCAGCTGTTTTGCGGTATTAAGCATCCATAATGTTTTTACAGCGTAAGCTGTAATTACTCGAGTCTCGTGCAGCACCGTAGTTGTCCGCCGATGCCACTGCCAGTGTCCGTAACCACATCGCCTGAACTTACAAAAAATATAGTACCAATAACGCAGTTGGGCTCAAACCTTGGTGCGCTGGGCGCCAACCCACCATTTTACAAATCTAATTCCCCTCTGGTTATCTGCAAATCTAATTTCCTCTCTGCTTATGGGCCCATCTACAGTGAATATATCATCATCTTGTAACAGAGGCACAAGGACAATGAAGTGGTCAGCTTCTTCTTCTAAATTTTCCTGAAATTCAATCGCGGTGAACAAGCTCTTGTAATAATTTTCAAATGCGGCTCTTATTTCACATGTCTCTGTGCAAAGGAAACCCCGCGACTCAATTTGCCGTATCTGTTTAGAAAGTGCATATCTCTTTTCAACCCCAAGAGATTCTTTAATTTCTTCCTTTTCAGAGAAATGGGTAACACGGGAATGAATCTTTGCTCCTCTGTATAAATCCGTATCACGTTTTTGTATCTGTGCTCGAATCACATTTATCTCATCCACGTACAATCCCGGCTGTTGAATTTCAAAAGTATGGAGCTTATGAAGTAAATCATAAAGATAGCGTTGTTTAGCTTTTTTTGTTTGCGCCATTTCACATGAAATACTAATTGCCTGATACTTGACTCTTTCTTTGAATCTTTGCCATTGAGTGAAACTTGGCAGCTGTTGACACTGTATTACTTTTTGAACCGATTCATTCGCTATTTTAACAAGCAATCTTCGCACAACAACTGTACGTTAAGCTTCCATAGGTCCCAATTAGAGGGGTTTTACGAAAATTTGCAGGACCCCAAGAAACAGTGACCAAGCAATGGTCTGTACACAATACGGGCTTTACAGCATAATTATAATTGGGAGACCATAAGCTTAGAGATACTTATACACGGTCAAGCCGAGCATGAGAGATGCCTTGAAAGTGCGTGAACCTCACCGAGGAAGGTGCATGTGCTCCCACATCCGGTTTTTTCTTTATTCCCTGTCTTTGACCCACATAAACAATACACATATTCACAGATAATTACACAACACAATCCAAAACATTGTTACAAACAGCAGCTGAAATGTTGTAGGCACGCGTCTGTTAACAAGTTTTCATCGTCGATAGTAATTCGACGCGCGGCAACCACTCTGGGGTAAATTCATGCAACTTTTGTTCATCCACAAAATTTCTTGTATATTCTTTGAAGTACTGGGTGGGCGCTCGTGCATCTACATCAAAGTGCTTGACTGCCATCCTGGATTTCTAATTTCATGAAGAGCCATAAGCATTATTATATAATATGGGGAACCATCATGACTTTGTATTTGCAAATAGCGGATGCCACGTGCATCAAGGAGAAAATCTTTTTTGATCGTGCGCTGGAGCACGTCCAAAAGAATGACAGCATCCTAGCAGTCAAGGAATACATGCTCAATTGACTCCTTCTCTCTACGGATTATGCAATGCGTGGCCGAGGAACGTAAATCCATTTTGCAGCCATCCAGGATTTGACACTCAGCGTACTGGTATGTAATTTGAAAAAAGAAATTCTTAGCACTTGGCGGTATTTTCATCGTCTTGGCGTGCTTTAGACAGCGTGCCCATGGCATAGAGTGTAAAGGGATTGATGCAAAGGCCCTGATAAAGACATCTAACATAGGTGCTTGTACAACATTTTAAGTTAGACTTAGCCACGCTGGTGCTTGGGACTTGCTGGCAAACTTGCCTTAGGCAGGATTGATATCGGAAAAGCAATGATGTTAATAGGATTCATAAAGTGTTTTAAAAGAGCCAAAGAACAAGCAGACGTCGCACAATGCGAATAGCGTAACGAGTGGCTCGTCCAATGCTCCAACCCATTACAAAAGTTTGTTTTTGTTCAGCTAATAACTATGGTGCATACTTGTCTTCAGGCATATTTCCTTATCATCCGTCCGCCACTGCATGAACAATTGGCATGATATTCCTTGCAAATAGCTTAGCGGATGCCATGCTTCTTAGAAGAATGACGAAAAATAGTATAGCGAATGCCGGCCTACTACCCTAAAACTTTTAATAATAACGCCGTAGTACGGGACGTTAAACCCCACAAATCAAATAACGCCGTAGTAGGCATCAACCAAGTGTGTTTGCAGCAGTTCTTCCAGCTTTCGCTGTGACTGTGACTGCAAGGCCACTTTTCTAGCTTTTGGTGTGACTGTGCTGCGCCATCCGCGCAGGCCTAGCATTTTTTTCAATTGTTTTTATTCAAAGAATATGCCGCATATAATAGAGCAAAATGATTGGGGGTGAGACAGAGCTCGCAAGATTTTTCAACACCAATATCGCAGTGAAAGATCAAAAACACTTTCATTTCAGATGACACAATGAATGGCAGAAAAAAGTAGGTCAGGTTGTTTTGTTAAATATATTATTTCTGAGATTACAGAGAAAGCAAAATATAGGGGATAGTATTAGTAGCAAACGTATTTTAAATGTGAAGAAAGAAAAGGGGAGGGAAGATAAGTTGTTGTGGACAGGGACTGAACCTGCGACTTATGAATGATGCATCCGATGCTCCACTAACTGTGCGACGGTGGGGGCTATCCCCCCCATTCACGTTATAGGGTATATATATGTACTTAGACGTGGCAGCGTCAGACAGCAACGCCAGCAAACATGACGGCGAGTATGAAACACTCTTTTCCTACCTGTTGCCATCACGTAGCACGTGATATCATTAAAGGCTGACAGCTGACCGAAAATTCTTCGAATACTATACTTGAGAGCATAAAGTCGGCCTGAACGATCGCCTCGCGAGGAATGAAGGAAAAAAGTGAAAGTGAACATATATGCCCAATAAACACTACATTTATCCGATGTGTAAATACCCCATACACACCACGTTCATATGCACATATATACCCCAAAGATGGTTCAACTAAAGTTGAAGTTGACGCAGCAGGCAATGGAAAGGAAAATCATAGGTGTAATCCTCAGGGACAAGAAGAGAGCAGAGTGTATCAGGGAACAAATGGGTACTAAGGAAATCATAGTCGAAATCAAGAAGAAATAGTTGCAGACAGAGCACGTAGCGTGAAGACAAGATAACAGCTAATCATTAGGCATAACAGGCTCAATTACCAGAAAGGGCAAGGGGCTGAAAGGGAGACAGAAAACTAGGTGGGCAGAAGAGATTAGAAAATGTGCCGCTATAGTGTGGCAGCAAGCACAGGACCCAGTTGACAGACGGAACATGGGAGAGGTCTTTATCGTGCAGTAGGCGAAATCAGACTGATTATGATAATAATAATAATAATAATAATAATAATAATAATAATAATAATAATAATAATAATAATATGACTACTCGGTTGTAGCGAGGTTTATTGGCCGTGAACTCGGGAACGAACAAGCGCAACGGACCCGACAAAGAAGCGCTCGTGCCAAGCAGATGATGATTGTCAGCCAGAACATATGATGATGATTGACTGCTGTTCAGATGAGGATGAAGCGCATAATAGATGCCTACACTGATTCCCCCCCCCCCCCCCCGTGGAAGCGGCCAGCCTGGCCGCTGCGGGCGGGTAGTCAAGGTGACGAGGAACGTCGTGTGAAAAGCTTCATGCGGGAAACGTGTACAATTTCGGTGCTGCGGTAACGACGGTCAGTTGGCACGACAAGAGGCGTCACACGATAGTTGACAGGTGAAGTCTGCTCTAAAACAACATATGGGCCGATGAATCGAGGCTGGAACTTGTCGCAGAGACCAGGTGTGCGAATTGGTGTCAATAGCAGCACCTCGTCACTCGGTCGGAATGATACCACACGATGAGAGGTGTCGTAGACGGCCTTCCTTGCTTGTTGCGTAGCTTCCGTGTTCATACGAGCGCGCTGGCGGCACTGGGCAAGGCGAGAAATATATTCTTCGCAAGAAGATGGTGATGTAGGGACATTGCTGGTGAAGAAGGAAACGTCGATAAAGAAAGTAGGTGAACGTCCGTAAACGAGATAAAACGGTGAGTAGCCTGTTGTGCGCTGAACAGCGGTGTTGTAGGCGAAAATGAGGAACGGTAGAAGTTTATCCCCGTTTCTGTGATCTGGTTGAATGTATACGGCTATCATGTCGGCAAGGGTTCGATGAAATCTCTCGGTCAGACCATTTGTTTGAGGATGGTAGCTAGACGCCATCTTGTGTTTGGTACCATAAACGCGAAGAACTTCACCTAAAAGCTGTGATAAGAACACCTTTCCACGGTCACTCAGAAGTACACGAGGTGCACCATGACGTAGTATTATGGCCTGAAGGACGAAGTCAGCAACTTCCGATGCTGAACCAGTAGCTACTGAAGTTGTCTCGGCGTAGCGTGTCATATGGTCTACGGCGGTGACTATCCATCTATTTCCAGCACCAGTAACAAGAAGGGGTCCATAAAGATCGACACCGACGACCTCGAAAGGTGTTGTAGGGCACGTCATTGGCTGTAACTGACCAGCTGGGGGAGATGTCGGAAGTTTGCGAAGTTGGCATGGAGAGCAGGAACCCACGTACTTTGCTACGCTGGTAGAAATCCCAGGCCAATAAAAGCGGCTTCGAATGCGGTCGTAGGTTTTGTGAAAGCCTAGGTGGCCAGCAGTCAAATCGTCATGAAAGGCGTTAAGTACATGATGTTGAAGAGCGCGTGGCAGAACAGGTACCCAGCGTGTGCCGTCAGGATGATATATGTGACGATACAGCACACCGTCCTGAAACTTGAAGTGCTCGAGTTGTCGACGAAGGCGTGCATTGGGTGGACGCGTAGCTCCTCAAAGGTGGTCTATAATGCGCCGACAATACGGGTCAGCCTGCTGGTGAGAACTGAAGGGTTGTTCATTGTCGATTGGCGGTTGGTACAGCGAGGCGAGCAAGGCAACAGAAGTGGGAGTCATGCCCGCACTGGTGTCGTTGGAGGTGGCAGCTGGAGTGTCGAACGACGCTGTAGGTAGGGGGCAACGAGAAAGAGCGTCGGCGTCTTGATGTTTTTTGCCCGATTTAAAAATAATCTCAAACTGATACTCCTGTAGGCGTAAAATCCAACGACCCAAGCGTCCGGACAAGTTCTTCATTGTGGAAAGCCAGCATAAGGCGTGGTGGTCCGTTACGATGGTGAATTGACGGCCGTACAGATAAGGACGGAACTTTTGTATGGACCAAACCACAGCGAGGCACTCCTGCTCAGTGATGGTATAGTTTTTTTCGGTAGAAGTTAGCACTCGGCTAGCATATGCGACGACCCTTTCCCGTCCAGAGTTATCGCGTTGGAGGAGGACAGCACCTATACCGCAGCCGCTGGCGTCGGTATGCAGGAGTGTTGGGGCGGTGTCATCAAAATGGCAGGGTACAGGTTCTGACGTCAAAACTTTCTTCAATAGGTGAAACGCCGACTGACATTCCTCGGACCACACAAAGGGTGCATTAGATGCAAGTAGTTTGTGAAGTGGCGCAGCTATTGAAGCGAAATTTTGTATGAAGCGAGGAAAATATGATGCGAGGCCAAGAAACCTTCGCAAATCCTTAAGTCTTGTGGGGCATGAAAATCGAAGGACGGCAGCGATCTTTTCGGGGTCAGGGCGAATACCGTCCTTGCTGACGACATGACCGAGAACCTTGATGGATTTGGTGGCGAAACGGCACTTCTTAGTGTTGAGCTGGAGACCCGCACCGGCGAGGCATGTTAGGACGTCATCCAAGCGGCTCAGGTGCTGAGAAAACGTTGATGAAAGATGATAATGTCATCAAGGTAGCAGAGACAAGTCTTCCATTTCAGACCACGCAGGACAGTGTCGATCATGCGTTCAAACGTCGCGGGCGCACTGCAGAGCCCGAAAGGCATCACGTTAAATTCGTATAAGCCATCGGGGGTTGCAAATGCCGTTTTTTCTTTGTCTTCATCGTGCATGGGAATTTGCCAATATCCCGAACGCAAATCAAGGCTTGAAAAGTATTCGGCGCCTTGCAGTGAATCAAGGGCGTCGTCGATGCGTGGCATGGGGTATACGTCCTTGCGTGTGATGTTGTTAAGTGCCCGGTAATCAACGCGAAAGCGCACGGAGCCATCTTTTTTTCGTACCAAAACAACAGGGGATGACCAAGGGCTAGTTGATGGACGAATTATTTCTCGTTGGAGCATGTCAGCGACGTTTTCCTCGATGATTTTTCGCTCAGCGAGAGACACGCGGTACGGGCGGCAATGTACAATAGATGTTCCCTCCGTCTGAATGCGATGCGCTGCAGTGGTAGTTCGGCCCAACGTTTAAGAGCAGGTGTCGAAAGAATCGGCGTGTTTCGTTAATAACGCAAGCAACTGCTGCGCCTGCATAGCTGTTAAGTCATCACTGATAAGAGCTGTGAAGGGAGAGGATGAGGCAGGCTTACTCATAGAACGGTCGTTGGTAGAGGCAGGGTTAAGTGGCGTGACGCTGACAGGCTCAGCATCCACAACACAGGCTACTGCAGTGCCCTCTGGCAGGAGAACTTTCTCTGGCGTTTCATTCGTAGCAATGACGAGTGCGGAGCCATGGTGAAAGCGTACGACACCTGATGCAAGGGCTATGCCTTTTGCGACGCAAGTCGACGAAGGGGACACCAAGACGTCACCGTGGTCGATGTCCTTAGAGATCAGGGTCACAATTCGTTCTTGGTGTGGCGGTAGTTCGAGATCTTCGCGAGCGAACAGGCGTTGAGGCTTGTAGACGCCTTCGTCGAACATGGAGTCCGTATTAGTTAGGTGCAGAATCCGTTCACCACAACATATAGCGGCTGAAGAAGAAGATAGGAAGTCCCACCCTAGAATTAGCCGGTGAGAGCACCGGGTAAGCACAGTGAACTCGATGTAATGCAAAATGTCATCAATAAACACACGAGCAGTACAAAGAGCAAAAGGGCGGATAGCGTTCCCCTGGGCTTCGACTAGATTGGGTCCATTATAAGGTGTCATTACTTTCTTCAGGCGTTTGCACAAATCATACCTAATCACAGAAACTGTAGCACCGGTGTCCACCAAAGCGTCCACGAGAACCCCTTCCACCGTAACAGAAACCATGTTGAACGGGCGTGCTGGAGGAATATGAGTCCTACTGTTACATGCAGTTTCTCCTCCGAAAACTGCATCATTTAGTTTTCCGACCGGTTATCAGTAGTAAACGAGGCTGGCCGAAGAGGAGAGGAGGAGCGACGGAAGGGCGAAGGTGATCGGCGTCGGCTTGAACGGTAAGTGTTCCGCGTCTCAGTCGACGCGGGCGGAGATGGAGACCGCTGCTGTCCAGATGAATAACGCCGAGCGTAAGAATCCCCTCTGGAAAAGTCCCGTTCGCGCATGTCGTACCCGCGATGCTCGTCCTGCTGGCGCTTGCGGCAGAAGCGCGATATATGGCCACGATATCCACAGTAAAAGCATGTTGGGCGAGACGGGCGCCAAGGCGGGTAGTAGAGGTCGTTCGGCACACCGGGAGATAGCGCACGCAAGTGGACTGACGGAGGGTTGGGTGGGATTGGCTGGAAGTGGACCGGTGGGGCAGCAGCAACCGGCGTGAATGATGGCAGCGGTGAAGTAGAGTTTACGTTGCGAGGAGGCGCGGCCGCAACTTGCGCGTACGTTGGAGGGCTAGACGGAGGTGGCTGGACGTAGGCTGGACCGGTGAATGATGTTAGTTCCTCCCTTACGATGTCACGGAGGGCCATGCTTGAAGGATGTGTGACAGAAGGAGAAGGTTGTGAGATGCGCATTGATTGAAGTTCTTCTCGTATGATCTCCCGTATCATGTCACGCAGGTCCCGGTCTGCGGTACGGTGTTCACTATTGCCCGACTGAAGGCGAACAGAATCAAGTTCGTGACGGCTTGCGGCGCAGAGACGGGAGCCGAAAGGGCATCCACCCACTCACTCTGAGACATGTTGGCGGACTGAGGGTCCAAGTGGCGGCCTGAACGGAGCTCCAGCGAGTAGGCGTTGTAAGTAGAGGTACTGGGAACGTCAATCCACCTCCACCACGTATGACGACTCGGTTGTAGCGAGGTTTATTGGCCGTGAACTCGGGAACGAACAAGCGCAACGGACCCGACAAAGAAGCGCTCGTGCCAAGCAGATGATGATTGTCAGCCAGAACATATGATGATGATTGACTGCTGTTCAGATGAGGATGAAGCGCATATTAGATGCCTACAATAATAATAATAATAATAATAATAATAATAATAATAATAATAATAATAATAATAATAATAATAATAATAATAATAATAATAATAATAATAATAATAATAATAATAATATATTGATTATGATGATGATGATGATGATGATGATGATGATGATGATGAATATGATGTGCCCCGTAAAGTTAGACGGGGAATTGGCGCTGAGGTAACAGAGTTGGTGGCATCGGAGCATCGGATGCGCCAGTCGAAGGTTGCAGGTTAGCAGTTTTCTTTCTTTTACATTTACATTACATTTACTATAATAAAAGCCCCTATACTTTTTCTGGCATTGTCGCCTGTTAGTTCTCTTTAATATTTTGCATCGAGATGAATGAAACCACCGATGTACGAAATTTGACCTATGAAAAAAGTGGAGCCAATGCTTGATAAATGTCGCCATAAGCCCAGTCGCCTTATCTTGCTAGTGACTGTCAATGATGATGGCTCACATCTACTCTGGAGGAGGGCAATGAAACAAATAATTAAAGAGAGGAATAAATATTTTGTTTGTTTGTTTTTCCTTGCAGATTATGGCACATACCCACACTAGGGGACTATGTCGGAGTTCTATATAAAGCAGACCAATTCAACCACGTTGATTGATTAGGAATTAAATAAATCAAAAAAGAGCCTGGGCTATATATAAAGAAAAGAAAACAAATAACTCTGATTTCACTGCGCACTTGTGCTATAGACCCAACTGCGGAATTAACCAGAATAAAGCATCCTCGAATGCATTGTAGTCTAATGCTTTTTTGAATATGTGTATAATCCTTATCGAATATTTGTTGTAGCAAATATTACCGTTGAACACGTTTAGAATTTTGAATCTAACTGCAAATCGCATCAAGAACATCCGTTTCGTAATGTTCTAAACCTGGGGCACCGAAGCTTACTATAACTTCAGCGGTTAAATGTAGTCGAATTTTTCAAAGCGAAGTAACAAGTACTCTCTTTTCATTATGTGTAGCTGCAACAAGTCAAAAAGTAATGTGCAGTAGTTTCTACATTCCCGCCGAAACGGAAAGGGTGCGATATTGACAGACCAGTCTTGTGTAAATGAAAGTTCAAGGGGGCACACGGCATTGAAGTGAAGTATTCATAGCTTCTGCTTGCCGAGACAGAATCTACTGAGCTTTCTATGCAAACTATAGGTGCTGATATCCTGTTCATGTTGTTATGGCTTCTATCCTACCAGTGGTGATGGCTAGTTTTTCAAGTCTTATGGCTGTTATACTTGATAATTCCGGAAAAACCTTAATTATTCGGCCCTCGAGCGATGCTCGCGCTAAGGAATCGACCATTTTATTCAACTGTAATCCGATGTGACCTGGCAACCACAATAATTTTAGGCGCTTCAGATGAGGTGGAACTGACGTGCGTAACGTCTTCACAACTCCTCAGTTATGTGAAGCTATTGTAGCTGTACATACCGAAAGGGAGTAATTATGACCGCACTATTTGTGACTGGTGGAAGTTTTCATTGTGCCAGGATAATAACCAACCACTCAGATTAAAAAAACAGGTGTGAAATATGAGAGCCTAACAGCTGAGCGATTCTAAGAAAATTTGTACTCCTGCCCTTTCATCGTTCACAGAAGCATCCGTGGCTATACCATTTTTTTGTTTCTGTATGTGGTAGGTAATCGTCTAATTCGTTCCACAAAAACTGGTGGAGCTGACATTCAGATTTTGAGGGGAAATTCCGTGTGGGTTCCATCCTCCTCTATCGACAACATACCTTCTTCATAATCATCGTACATGTGAGTCATATGGGCCATGGCGGATTGGCCGATATTGCGGTTGCTAAAGTACAACACTTAAAGCAGAATAAAATGAGATGTTTTTGTTTGTTACTATAATAATATATCTGATATTAAGTTATTACAATGGCACATACAAGAAAAGGAGGTGCTCTTGGAAAATATGCTTTAAATTTTGAAAATAATACACGTAATCATGTGCGGAAAGTTACTTAGTAGTAAAAAAATGAAAGTTTAATTGAGAGTTTACCACGTACATCGACTGTACCATATATGATATTACACACCTTCGTAGGTAGTCCCATCATTGTGCGCAGGCTTCACCGTACTTGAATGTAAAAAATTTATATAGGCTTTCATTTGTTATGTTTGTTGTTCAGTGACTTTTAAAACCATATTTTCAATACAGGTATTCCGCAAAAAGCATGCGCAGATTAGTAAAAGTTGAAAATATCTACTCATTCAAAGCTTACGTATTGGAACTTGGTCGTAGGATTTCTTTGGTACGTCACCTGGAAATCCAAATGCGAGAGAGCAAGAATTTGGGGCTGAATATACCAAACGCATTTCTTAGATTCACATATTCCTATTCTCTTCCTCCTAAATACCAAACAAATGTTTTTTTTACTGAATGGCACGTCTTATTTATTTCGCTTTTATGGAAGACAACCTTGCAGTCGTTTGTTATTTACAAACTTACTCTAACGATTCTCGTAAGGCCATACCTTTTCTGCCAAGCCTTATCCGTTATCCACCAGAAGCGTTTCTTGCCGATGCCCTGCAGTGGGTGGGCGTGTGAAATGTGAGAAATAGAACGAGCTTGCCGTGCGAGGAAGAAGAGGCACCATCCGCTCGTGCCACGCGGCCAGTCGTGCAGTGGAAGGCGGCGGCCGCGGCAGCAGCAGCCTCGTTGGACAGCTGTGCAAGGCCGATCCCGTGAGGCACACGACGCCTGGACTGCTGAGCGACTGCGCGGGAGCCGCCAGACACCGCCAAGGTGAGCGAAAAGCCCTCCAGGAGGGCGCCTGGCTGCTCAGGCGCTCCATCGTATCGCGGCGCGAGCCGATAGGCGTCGGCTGCCGATTCGTTGCCACCGCACATCGAGTCGCGCCGTAAGAGGCTGAAAGCCAGTGACGACGCCTAACTTTCCTACCACAGAGTTCAATACTCTTGCGCTTCTATGATTTAGCTACCGCGTAGCGAGAAGATATTATTTCCAGTGAGGTATTGTTGGTGTTGCCTTCAGGCGGGACTTCAGCTTGAATTACTGTGATATCTGGATTACGACAGGAAACGTCGAACCATTCAGAACTTGGATGCGGACGGAAGTAAGACAGAAGAGCTGACAGAGAGCCATGTCGTTTAACGCAATTTTTAATGCAGTCCTCGAATTAAACCTGCAAATGAAATAATTTGCTTCTAAACGACACTGCACTAGTCCTTATTCGTGCAACTCGCAGTGACACTGACTACCGAGTTTTCTCGTGTATTTTTATATTCAGCACCGATCACAGCCTCGTAAGTCCACACTGACCGTAGCAATAGAAGTCCACACTATTATATAATTTCACGCGCAATAATCACAACGCAATCTAATTGTGCGTTATGAGTATTCCTGTGTTTAGTAGAAATTTTCGCTTCGTATCACTCAGCCGACTAAGTCAAATGAATACAATATACAATAAAGGCAAGGAACGCATAGGCAACATTATTTTTTGTCTTCAAATGAGGTGTAGAAAATATGTCGTAAACTGTGATTAAATACCACGAACGAGATGAATCGGCAACGTGGTGCATTTTCGGCAACTTCAATTTCTTCCACTAACTGAAGCGCTGGGCACATCAAACCCTAAACGTGTTGGTTTTCAATTACACTGCCATCCACCGTCATCTGGCGCTTATCGCCTTTCTGCTGAGTCGTTGCCTTTCGTTCTATCCGCCAAGCGCCCACTTCGTATCCTTTTGAAGTTGAACAAATAATCGTACCGTAACCACTATAGGCACCTCTCCTAGCTTGCAATCCACCGTTACATATATTTAAATAATCTAATAAAATGTTGTACATGTCGCATACAACATATTATTGTCTTCATGTCCTGGATATGTGGATGTTCTCACATAGGTTACGAACGTATGACGAAAAAACTAAATCGTTAGTAAATCTTCAAAGCAGCACAGCGATGATTTAAAGCAGCACAGCAAAATCAACACTTATGTGTTGATTTTGCGCTTCAAACATACGTGTTATTTGCTTTCTGATTCATAATGTTCACAAATATAAGCGTAGGCACCATATCAAGGTGCGTGGCGTTGAGCACAGGCAAATTTTTTCCGGGTGTCTCAATAGTTGGGAAGACACCAACAAACACAACAAAATTTTCGCAATGAAGTATCCGAAGAAATACTATTGTGTTTGAAAAAAAAAACATATGTCAGATGCCATCACGTCGCAGAAGACGCAGAGGGGTCATCCCCCGTGCCGCAACCGAAAGAAAGAAAGATCAAGCAACGTCTGCGTCTGCATCATATACATTTGTAGAGCATTCAGCAAATACAAACGCTTAACCACTTTAACGGTTGTTATTTCACACTTGCCCAGTTTACACCTATGCGTGTTTTTTAGTGTCATTTGTGCTGCAGCTGCGTGTTGTAAGTGCGAGCTGAATGTTGTTCTTCGTCCGATATTGTAGTTTCTTGCTACCACATTGGAAGTTTTGTTTTAGCGGTGAAACTCACCTTTTCTTCACACTACGTGCGATTTATAATGTTTTTGAAAGTGTAGAGCAGCGTGCCGCATGTAGCCGAAAAACGATCGTGCGAATCAATACCGGCGAGAGTAAATATTATTTTAACTTGTGCGGAATACTTGCTTAGTGGTATCAACTTAGTGCATCACGGTTTTGCCTTCTGTGTCGTCGCATGTCATCTCCGCATTATAGGTGCTTTACTTGCTCGTTCCTTTGTCGTGTATTCAGTTTTCTCCGACATCCGTCTAATAAGCGGAAGCATCGCGATAACTGGATTTCTGTGGTGAAAACGTGGGTGGGCTTGTGTACTGGCATGACCGCTCGAAAGAAACTCCTTTCCGTTGAGTCGCCGTGGTGCGGAAACGCGCTTGTACACAAATAAGTTCCTTGAAAAAAAAAAAAGGCAACTCTTAAGCTTCACCTAAAAGAGTTGATCACTACAGGGATATGTTGTCTCTTGTACGTATTTCAAACACTTATATGCGTGCACTCTTTTCGAAATTCCTGTGCACCCAGTACGTGGCCTTAAAGGGATAGGTGCAGTAGCATATACGCCTTCTGTAGCGATTGACTAGCTTCAAACTTTGAAATCGTTGTCGTGATCACATCTTCTGACGGTCGATGGCAACGAACGTTTTATCAGGTCTTGTTATTGCAATAGTTCATGTTGTATTGTCAAGCATCTTTTCAGGACGTGTGTGGTTGTAAATGTTACTTTCACTGCATTTTGAAGTAGAGTAAGTTTTTTTTCCACGGTATTCGGAAGCAGACGCGTGGTTGTGGCGTAGACCACCGTCTTTCCACGCAAACGACCCAAGTTCAATCCCCCATCGGAGCTAGAACTTCTTGTTCATTTTATTTGCATTTTTGTCGACTTTTCGGTGACACGCAAGAAAATGGTTTCTCGCTCACAACCAAGGATGCCGAAGCCGACCACGCAATGCCCGCGCATTGAGCTCTTAAATGCAAACCTGCTAATATGGCGGTGGCATGCGCAATTCCATGCTCTCTTTTACGCCTGATGATCTTCTAATTGTTGACTTGCCGGCAAACAGTCGTTATTACAGTTTTAGCTTTCAATCAAGGCACTTTCGCTGACATTACTTTATTGTCTTTCATTCTAGCATTTTGCTGCTGATGCATGATCATTGTTACCCGTAGCGACGAATCGCCCTGCTAACTATGTATGTGAATGTCCTATTTTTGCCATGGTTGAAGGACGAAGTTGGTAGGGAATATAGCACAATCAGATGGAACGCAACATGCTTTCACGATTCGTGCTTCGAATAAGAGTACTGAGCTACATCGTACCCATTAATTTGAATATACTGGGTGTGCAGACACAGAAAAAGGAAGACAGGACACTTGTGTCTTTACTTCCCTTTTGTATTCGTGGTGTTGCGTCGTGACTTGTGCCCTGCATTCCTTCTTGCATCCATGTTTGCATGCCCTGCTCTTAGGTGCGAAGCGTCCTACGGCTAAGCTCAACCCGGTATGCAGCGTGACCACCCTTGCAGCGCCCGCGCGTCCCCGTCGTCTCTCTTCTTCTACCCCCCTCTACACTCCTCCTGGCAACGCCGACGCAGGAGGAGTCTGCTCGCTCCCACTCTCTTTCTGCTAGGCATTTCTCCCAGTGGCGTTTACATGCCAATGACGCATGCTTGTACTCTTCATCTCTTTACCCTCATCTACGCTACCCTCCCAGCTCGCAAAACCGACGCAGGTGGTGTCTGCTCGCTCCATAGAGTTTCTCACAAAAGTACCTCGATGAAAATCTGGCGCTAGTGAGCTGCTGGATGGAAGAGAAGGCTGGAATACGTGAGCTTAAAAACTTGACTCGCATTTGTATACCTCGATGACACGTCCGGCTTGAGCAGTTGATTTCTTAATAAACATACGTATTAGGCTATTTGTTTCCCAATGCACAGAAACATTGAACTCTCATAAGTTCGGCATCGATTTACAATTTTACTAATCGTAAGAGTAACGAAAGGCCGCTAAACTTGGCAGGAACACGACAAAGCCAGCGTTGCCTCTGCCATTTTATGTCGTCCATTTCTTTCGCTGTTTGGTTGGGTCATCGAAGAGAGTGGACCTTTACTTCAGAATATAGAACACGTGAACAATATCCACTCATAAAATTTTTGTATAGAGAAGCTTTATTCGTGCAGTAGTATCCGCATTAAACCGAAGCCTCGCTCAGCAAAACCGGCGCAGACACATATACCATCATTTCCAGCTCTCCCGACGAGGCTCCTAAAAATTTGCTTAGAAGGTGGTGCCGGATATTCCTCTAGGTGTTTTTGAGAAAAACTCCATGGCTTGTTCTCCCCTCTCTTTCACCTTGACATCCCTCCAAGCGGCGTTCATGCCCCCCCTCCTCCTGCGCATGCACATCAACAGTCACTACCTCTCTTGTCCTACGCCCCCCCCCCCCCCTTTGACCTCGCAGCGCCGATGCAGGCAGCATGTGCTAGCGAGTTTCTAGATGTAAAAACCAACTTATCGAACTATTCTCGCACTCACAATCATTAATTGGCCAACCCGCCTAATAAGCACTGAATATTGACCTCCAAGGTAGTGCTGGTGGGAGATCTATCATGTGCGTTGATGAACAATGATAATCTGCAGCGTCTTGAACAATAAAAATTCGCAGCGTGCTTGTTAACTAAAAACGAACTGCAGGTCTCTGCGTCCAGTTGGAGTCTTCTGTCGTTCATTGCCCGTTAGTAGCGATTGGCATGTTCCAGTAGGAAACACCGGTCCAGCACTGCCTGCTTTCCGCTTCCCGAAAATTCTCTCTTGTGCTACGCCGTAGTGAGCGCCAGCGTCAACGCCGCGGCCAGTGTAAGCGTTAGCACCCACTCCTTTGCCGCTGTAAATGGTTGTTTTAGCGGGAGATGTTGTAATTTCTTTTATAATGAACGCGGTACAGGTTAGAATACAAGCAAGGTTAGAATACGGACATTACGAAAAAATGACGCAGTACTGAAAGTGACGCCAGATTTATTCTTTAAGAAGAACGCACTGATCTAAAAATAATATGTAATAAATACTTTACATTTATTGCAGAAAAAGATGAATCGTATATCTCGTCCAATACGTAGTTGTTCTCTTCATCTAGTAAAATGATTGATGCATCAGTTGTTTTTCCTTAAGTTTATCAAAAGGCTTCGTCTAATCCACGTCGTGTGCGACAAATAGTATAACTTTATCAAATTCGTTTACTTGAAGATCATTATTTATATGAGTATAGTGCACCACGATAAGGCCACAAAAAGAGAGAGACACAGCACAGCGCTATGTTTGTGTGTCTTTTTGCTAAGGCAACGTGCCTTAGCAAACTTTATTTCTTGGAGCTGGTCAAACAATCAAAGGATGTGTAATGAGCTTTTTAAAGAGACATCTCGCTTGTAAGCTCATTGCATGCCCTGTGTTTGTATGACATAGGTTAAGAAAACTATAATAAATTAAGGACATTGATCATTTTGATTGCGAATGGCTGATGCCCTTTCTTTGTATTATTTCAGGAAAATTTGTATTAGTTGGCCTCAACTCACTCTACGTGATAAAAACTGTTATCTTTTGGAGAATACGTCATTCACGTTGTTTTGTAACACGTGTGCAGAGACCAATTTTTACCGAAACATGTTCCTCTTTTCTTTGTCGAAAATAATTTAGGTTGTGTTTTCTTCCTTTTTTCCGTATTCTAACCATGACGAGAGAAAAAAAGAACGGGCACGCATGCTTCACTTTCCTTCATTTTTTGATTATTTTTCAATTTTTTATAACGTTTAGCCCTGCGGTCATGCATGTCTCCCCCGACTACATCAGTTGCATCCAGACGCGCTGGCAGTGTTGTTTTTAGAGAAGTTAGCTATAAATCCATACATCGAGCTGCTCTGAATACGTCACGTTTTACTATTTGCCGTCATTCAGATTTCATCACATTCCTAACAAGTTGTTTCTGGCCTGATGCAAGTCGATGACAGAGTGGCGGTGTTTTCCAAAACCTACCGTATCCGAGTGGCGGACACAGTAGATTTCGGTTTCACCATGAAAAGTTGTTGTTGAATTTCTCAAAAGACTTGGAAATGTTCGAGCATTAAAAGTACGTAAAGCTTGTGGCAGTGTACAACTGTTATTCCTACAAAATTTTCCTGGTAGACCCGGTAGACTAAGGTCATGACCTCGACTGCGGTAACAACGACAACTGCTGCGGCCGAAATCTGCGGTCCTGGTGCAGCAGCCAAGAGAACCATCAATTTTCCTGGGACATCATTTGAAGATCCGGAGACCTGGCTGTAGACCTATGACTAGGACACTGAAGAGGAACTTCGTCACGTCTACTTTTATCTGCAAAACGCAGCAAGTGCCTATTTTGAATATAGGTATCTGCCCTGCAAACGTGGGATCTCATCAGCAGCACATTCCCGGATACGTTCAGGACCATCGCCCGCAAAGAAAGAGCTAGTTGTGACGTTGCTGAAGACGAGGGTGCAACTTCCAAATGAAAGTGTGACAATCTTCGTGGAAGAAATGAAGCGGCTGTTCTACCACTCTGACCCCGACACGATCTAGGTGAAGAAAAATCGTTTTCCCGTATGAGGGGTCAAACAAGAACTCTTCGCTGGACTGATTCAAAACCCCCCGTAGACCATTCAGAAATTCCTGTTTGATGCAACATCGATGCATAAGACGCTGCAAAGGTGAATCCGCAAGTACAATCGGTGAACGATTGAAGACAGCTCAGCTCTTCATGCTCTCGGCTCCGGAACCTTCGCGAAATAATACGAGTGATCGTACGGGAAGAGCTGCGTAAATTGTTGCCAGCCTCACAGCATCTAGTGAACCCGATCGCCAACATCGTATGCCAGGAGGTCCAGCATTTTCTCCGAACACCTGAACCAGCGCAGCCTGAGCCACAAGCCATGAGTTGCGCTGACGTAGCCCGACATAACGTTCCCCCACCACGTCCACGTCAAGAGGCGATGCCGCCACATTTTTGTCGCCAGATACCTTCACCACCACCGTCGGTGTCATACTGTCCCCCCACCAACTAGTGCAACGCTCCTAGAGAAAACAATGTGCGGCGCGCCCCCGACCACCGACCTCTTTGCTACCACTACGGAGAAGTTGGTCAGACTAGCCGCCGCTGCCAGTGCCGCAAAATGAGACTGCGTGGTTGGGCCAACGACGCGCTGCGCCCACGGCGGTGTGAAAGACCACGCGACATCGCAGACTAACTCGCAACAGCGAAATAAACGCCGCGAGGCTCTTCGCATTCGCCGTCACCCGGCCTGCTATTGTCACCTCACCGGCGATAGCACACTGGCCGAGCCCTAGGCCGGTCATATAGCCCCTACTCGGGAATTTAAAGGCAGCAATTGAAGAGGACGCGGTTGCTGTACGACAAACTGCCGAAGATCTTTCGCTGCCGATGACGACGCTGCGACGAGACCTCGAGACCCCACCGCAAAGTCAACGTAATCCCGATATCGAGACGCCACGGGATTACGACTCTATGACACAACGTCGAAGCACTGGTGCGAACCGTCGTATCCGTGATCCAACGCCACGATTCAACTGCAATGCTAAGCGACGAGCCAGCGACCTCAAAACTCACATCGACGGCCACAGCGTCACAGCTCTCGTAGACACCACTGCTGACCATTCCGTCATCAGTGAGGCGTTCGCCGCGAATTGGAGAAACGTTAAAACAGCCGGGAAGGCCTCGAAATCCGTATAGCTAGAGGTCCTCTACTGATGCCGGCTGGAATGTGTACAGCCATAGTCACCATCAACAGTCAGATTTATCCCGCAAGCTTCGTCTATAACAGCATTGCTCGAGAGATGTCATTCTTGGCATAGACATCTTAAACCTTCATGGTGCTGTCATCGACCTGAGAACATTGTAGATAACACTATATACCGAAAAAGCACTGGCGCTGCGGACGCCGTCAGAAAGGCACGCCTTAAATGTGCCGAAAAATCAAGTCGGCATTCCTCCTCACCTCAGCGCCAGAATTCCGTCTGCACTCAAGGATCAACAGACATGCAAGGCGTCGTCGAAGGCGACAAACACAGCCGTGAAATTTGCGTCGCCAGAAGAATAGCTGCGCTAAGAGGAGGGAACGCAACAGTGATGCTCACAAGCTTTAGCAGCAAGTACGAGCACGTTTGGAAAATCACAAAAATTGCGTACGTCACAGAGATACTGAAAACCTGCAACGCTTTCACGATAACAGATTCTGCCAAATCTACTCTGATGACTCAAGCCCTTTAACCGGCTTTCGGTGTTAATCCGAGCATTCCAACGCGTGAACAACAGCTCAGAAACCTGCTCCTGAAATACATAAACTGCTTTTCGTCGTCGTCAAGACTTCGACATACCCCTGTCGCGAAAGACGAAATTGTAACAAAAGAAAATGCTAGGCGACACCGCCAGAACCCGTACAGAGTTTCGATGTGAGAACGCGAGGTCATAAAAAAACAAGTGTACCAAATGCTAAAAGACGGCATTATCCAGCCCTCAAAGGGTCCATGGGCATCACCGGTGGTGTTAGTGAAGAAAAGGATGAAACACTAGGCTTCTAGGACGACTATTGGCGCCTCAACAAGATTATGAAGAAGGACGTATACGCTGTTCCTCCAAAATACGATGCCCTAGACAGACTTCACAACGCGAAATACTTTTCATCGATGGACCTCAAGACAGCCTACAGACAATTCGAAGTAGACTAGCGAGACCGTGAAAAGACTGTCTTCATTACGCTAGAAGGCCTTCGAGTTTAAGGTCGTGCCCTTTAGTAGTCGCTCGGTGAGCATTTCAGGGGCCTTGAAATTGTTTACTGAAGCAATCAAGGCCTTCGAACTCACTCTGAAGCCAGGAAAGCACAGCTTTCCAAATGAGGAACCCTTGTTCTTTACACACGTGATAAGGAAGTCAACTATTCCACGACAGAAAAGGAGCGTTTCGCCATCTTCAGGGCAACCTCCAAGTTTAACCCCCAGCCCTTTGGCAGGCTTTCAATGTTCTGAGCGACCACCATGCCTTCAGTTGGCTACTTAATTTGAAGCACCCTTAAGGTCACCTCGCACAATGGCGTCTGCCACTTCAGGAATTCAACGTCACCATCGTCTACAAGTCAAGGTTAAGGCACTCTGACGTCGACTACCTGTCCCACACCACCGTTGACCTACCACCGCAGGAAAACGATAATGGCGACTGCTTTTCCAGAACCTTAAGCGTTGATGATTTTGCAGAATGACAGCGAGCGGACCCTGAAATCAAGGGCCTTGTGAAATACTTCGAGGACAAAGCTGCCATTGTTCCAACGGTATTCACGCGTGGACCATTGCCTTTTTTGTGTCGTAACGTCATCTTCGTTAAGAAAAGCTTCTCGCCACATCAATCCTACTACCTCACCATGGTGCCTCCGGCGTTACGTCGAGAAGTTCCGGATTCTCTGTATGATGAGCGGATGGCTAGACACGTTGAATTCTCTCTCTCACTAGCAAAGACACAAGAAAAAGAATAATTACCCCGCCTCCCTGCCAATGTCACCCACTACGTCAAAACCTTCCGAGACTGTCAGTGACGGAAGACACCGCCAACTAAGCCAGCAGGACTTTCGCAGCCAATCGAGCCACCTCGCCGGCCATTCCAGCAAATCGGCTTGGACCTACTCGGAGTATTACCGACGTTAAATTACGGAAACAAATAGATGGTCTTGCCTACTGGCTACATCACCCGCTAGGCCATGACAGTGCCTCAGAGGTAGCAAACTTCATTATCGAGAACATCGTCGTACATCATGGTTCCCCTGAGGTCCTAATTGGCGACAGAGGTACGGCTGTCACTGCCGAATGACTGAGGTGATTTTGGCATACAGGAAGACAGGCCACCATCGTATGACAGCGTACCACCCATAGACCAACAGACTCATCAAGTGCCTGAACAAGACCATCGCCGACATTCTGGCGATGTACGTCGACGACGAAAACTCAAGTGGGATGCCGTCCTTCTACGTGACCTTCGCATACAACACCATCATACGATACGACGCCGATGATGCCGTATAAATTGGTGTACGGAAGGACCCCGGCAACGACGCTCAACGCCGTGTTACTGAACATCACCGACGAGGGAAATCTCGATGTGAGTGAGCACCTTCAGCGTGCCGAAAAGGCCCGACAACTCTCCCACCTCTGTCTAAAGAACGAACAAACGGCGGACTGCCGCCGTTACAATCTTCGACGACGCTCTGTGGAATACCAGCTCTGTGAACCTGTTTGGGTATAGACGCCGATACACAGATGTGAACTCAGTGAAAGACTTCTGAGACAGTGGCCCCGCCGTGGTGGTCTAGTGGCTAAGGTACTCGGCTGCTGACCCGCAGGGCGCGGGTTCGAATCCCGGCTACGGCGGCTGCATTTCCGATGGAGGCGGAAATGCTGTAGGCCCGTGTGCTCAGATTTGGGTGCACGTTAAAGAACCCCAGGTGGTCTAAATTTCCGGAGCCCTCCACTACGGCGTCTCTCATAATCATATAGTGGTTTTGGGACGTTAAACCCCACATATCAATCAATCAATTCTGAGACAGTGCTTCGGACCATACAGGGTAGTTTGACGTCTCGGCCCACTAGACTACGAGATTGTCTCTTGCGGCATCACGAACTCTCAACGGCAGCGTGTGTTAAGATATCTGAAGTAGTTATTACCGTGCGCCTCAAGCCAATCCATACGTGTTAACGAACCTAAGGACTGAGCTCTATGTAAATCTTTTTCTAATATTGTGCTTCATCGTTTGTCCGCATTTATTATTGTGCTTTCTCTGATTTATCGTCATTTTTATATCTCATGTATTTCCCCGGGTGTTCCGTTTTAAGCATCAGGACGATGCTTCTTCACGCAGGAACAATGCCACCCAGGTTTCTTGCTTACACTTGTGTTTCATTCGGTTTTCGCCCAGAAATACTGTCGAGTGCACAATGCAAACTGAGCCTCGCTGTTCTAGAAGGTTTACAATTATTGTACATCAATTTTTTAAGATTACGCCCACTTCATGAACATCTCGGATTGTACTGAAACCTACGTCACTGATAGCGCTAACGCTAGGATATTCGATTGCACGGGTATAAATACCGACACGCTTCACCGCTTGTCAGTTGATCGACGGCTGACGCTCTGTTCGCCGCTATCAGTGGCAGTGTCTTGCTGTATTCAGACCTTCATTTTGCGCGGCCACAAATTAGGCTCAAATAAACAGTTTCATCTTCGACCTTGAGTCTGCTCCCTTCGTTCAGGTCACGACCCCGCGACAATAAGCTTTACTATTCCCATGTTTTGTCCAGGGTACAACCTTTGTTAGCAACTACCGCTGGTATTAGTGGCAGTAAAATCTTGAATCATCTTTGATTGATTGATATCTGGGGTTTAACGTCCCAAAACCACTATATGATTATGAAAGACGCCGTAGTGGAGGGCTTCAAAAATTTAAACCACCTGGGGTTCTTTAAAGTGCACCCAAATCTGAGCACACGGGCCTACGACATTTCCGCCTCCATCGGAAATGCAGCCGCCGCAGCCGGGATTCGAACCCGCGCCCTGCGGGTCAGCAGCCGATCGAATCATCTTTGTAAATTTCTTCGCTTTGATTTGTAATCGCTTCTTTTTCTCATAATCATGAAGCAATATACGTTCGTCAGAACTAACTGAGTGGGTGTTTCGAAGCTGTCGTTCATGGGTACTCAAGTTCTTTACGGATGAGCTAGAGTGTTTGTTCACAGTGCGGGCAAGGCGCAAAGACGCTTTCCACCAAGTGTCATTACAAAGTTCTAAGTAATGACTAGACACTTCCGACGTATCTAGTTTAAAGGAAAGCTGTAGGCGTTTTGGTACTTTTTTGTAAAGCCACATATAATGACAATCTAAACTCATGCATTTCACATCACACACGTCTTTTAACAACTTTCCTAATATTTTGAAAAATTCTGGAGTGTACATTAACACTGATGGCGACATTTGTGAGTCCATCATAGCAAGTAGTCACAGTAGTAGAGTGATTAGCAGATCTCAAAGAATATAGATGGGAACATTAAGAATAAATGTAAGACTTTTTAGTTGCGTTTCGGGGTTGACACTGTGAATGAGATGGCAAACTGACATTAGTAGAACGTTTTTTTCGACTCGGTGCGCTGGAGGAAGCCTGGCTAGTGCGTTAATGCGATGGATGTAGCAAGCGAGTGGAATGTCGCTTTGATGGTTGGGTGAAAAGTAGGCGAAGGCGCCCACCTTCAACGCCTCTCAGGCAAATTCACCTGCTGTTTTTCTCGAGGCAATATTAATGTTTGCACGATGTTCTCATACGTTGCTGCAGTGCGCTCGAGGTCATGCTGCACGCCCTCTCACCAAAATAAAGTTGTGGTATTTGCCTTTATGGCAGACACTGCTTGGTGCGCTTCACGCCAAAGCCTTGCAGCTTCCCGCTTGCTGCTGTTGGCACTACCAAGCGATCACCCAAGTAAGGAAGTTCTTCAGACGGACAACTCATGTCGCTTTTGTACAAATTTTATTTAGTTTCCAAATCATGCTTTTGTGGCCAACCCTCCAGAGTGTACTTGCGTATCCCGAAAAGCACCTCATTTTAGATGGTGTGTGCCTGGAGTTACTTTATTGGCTGAGCTGGCTGATTCCACTGGTCCAGGGTCGAAACTTGGGTATTCCACTTCTTCCTGTGGTGGTAAGGCAGGTGGCTCAGAGCATCAGGCCCCAAGTATGACGACGCCGAAGCCAGCGTCTGATGATCTACTCTTAGGAGACCAAACAGCGGTTCATAATCGATTGTGAACGTGAATTGTCTATCCAGGCTATGATCTCGGAATCGCGTGATGCCAAAAAAACAGAGTCAACAACTACACTCAATCTGCGAATAATTCTTTTCTGTGCCATTAACCGACTGAGATTGAAATCGAAGGGGCTAATGACATCCTCCAAATTAGGGGGATAAGGCCGCTGCTACACCGAAGGGTCGCACATCGCACTCCAGAAATCGCTCTCTTGCTGGATGGGATTGAGTAAGCAGACGCGCACAACACAGAGGGGGTTTCACTTTCTCGAACCAATTGTTTTCGCAGTCATCAAAAAACCATATCAAGTTCTGAACCAGGAGTTATAGGGGACACAGGATCGTGGACAGATAAGGCAAGAATTTATGGCAGAAAGTTAGCATGCCTAAAAAAGACTTCAGCTGCGTGACATTCCCTGGAGTCGGAACCACCTTAATTGATTCGATGTGTTTCTTTGGCGGGTGCAACCCTGTCGCGTCATTTTGGTGTCCTAGAAACGAAATTGAAGCTTAACCTATTCAGAACTTATTCGAGCAGAGCTTGATGCCATACTCTCTGAATTGCTGCAACAGTTCGCTTATCGTTCACATCTACTATCCGCAGGTCATCTAAGTACGATTGAAACACGGAGAGATCTGGCAAAACATGCTAAATGGTTTTTGAAAGTTTACAGTTGCCGAGGCGATCCAGGACATTAACCTATTATAACGAAACAGGCATTTGTGAGTGTTTACGATCACTAGTTTGCGCAAACATTCATTTAGAAGAGTTTAGTTGGAGACGTGGCGTAGACACAAGAAGCTGATTGATATGCTACCCATTACGAAGCATAGTGAAAATATCACCCATTATGGGAAGATGATATCTATTCATTACACATACCGAGCTAAGGTATATCTTTGAAGTCGCCACATACGTAAACTTTCCCCGTGCTTTTCAGTTCTGAAACCACCGTGGTTGCCAATTATCAATAGGAGAATGGCAAAATAATGCCCTAGGAAACGAGTCGATTTAGCTCAACGAACACTTTGTGTAGCAAAAAAAAGAGGATCTTTCGTAGCCTTTCGGAACCCTGGTACGTCTTCTATATGAAGAGGTGCTGGTGGCCCTTTGATAACTTTCAGACTCTCCACAAAAAGGTCAGGGGGAAGCTGTCAGACTCTCCAGCATCCTGTAAGATGAGAAAAACCCAATGTGAAGAAGTGGTGTCCTTGTGTCTCAAGCATCTGTAACAGGTCACGGCCGCAAAAGCAGTGACCTTCACAGCCTAAGGTAATGAAGTGTTTCAGACCTATAGGGAGCTCCCATTCTTATAACGCCCCATACTGGTAACCTTCCCAAGATAGCATGACAGAGATAATGCAGTTTTACAAAGTGGCAGCCACTTATGACGATGGGACTACGCACAGAGGTGGACCTGTATCGGTTATTTAGTGGCGCTCCCTTCAACGCAACGTGTTCGTGCACAGGCGGAACCAGACATGCGTTACTTTCAACTGACCATATTTGTATTGCATTACATTCGTTGTCTTCACTTTCCGCGGAGCATTGTTATCGCGAAAGTTCTGCTCGTGGTGCCCATCCAGGTGCAAACTCGCACTAAGTGACCTTTTAGTCCGCATTTTCATCACCTGCGCCATCATAACGACCATTCCGTGGCTTGATGTCCATGTTTGTCACAACAGCTGCAGTTCTTTGGTAAGCTGATCTATTCACTTCTGATGATTGGCGGTTGCCGGTTAGGCTCATGTTCAACACAGCGATGGAGTCACCTTGCCTGGTCATCTATTGTAACCACAGCTCCGCAATTTCGGCTGCTAAAGCCAGTGCTCCCGCATCTGGCAGCGTCAAGCCCTTTTTGAATATAGATGCTTTTGGGTATTTTTCGACCACACTCCACAAACGACGCGATCCCTCAGCATTCGCTCCAACATGCTCTAGTTATGAGCAAACCTGCGAATCTCGATAATAAACGCCTGCATGATCTCACTTCTTGTTCGTTCAGTGAATTTTTATTTCTCGTAAGGGGCGAATCATATTGGTTACTGAATGCTGAGATGACTTCTTGATAGTTCAGCGCGATTGGTTTTCGTGGTGCGACTCAGTTTCAAAGGATTTTAACGGTACTTGAACTTTACGCTGTCACCAACAAGGCTCTTCGCGTCGTCACTTACTTTTTTTCGCATAGAGGTAAGCTTCAAACTAAACACGATACGCTGATGATAATATGTGGGGTTTAACGTCCCAAAACCACCACATGATTATGAGAGACGCCGTAGTGGAGGGCTCCGGAAATTTCGATCACCTGGGGTTCATTATCATGCACCCAAATCTGAGCACACGGGCCTACATTTCCTCCTCCATCGGAAATGCAGCCGCCGCAGCCGGGATTCGAACCCGCGACCTGCGGGTCAGCAGCCGAGTACCTTAGCCACTAGACCACCCCGGCGGGGCTAAACATGATACGCTTGCCACTCATCTGTTTCCTCTGCAAAATCCGGAAACTTGATGGCCATGGCTGCGTGAGGGCTGATGGGTGTCTTGGTTTCGGTGTCGTGGCTGGCGCCCAGCAGGTTACGCGCATCGGTGGGTGTTTTCATCCCGCTGTTAGGTTGGAGACGGCAACGCCGCTTTCGAAGCAAACATGACCGTCAGATTTTTCCAAAAAAAGGCGAGTGGCTTTTCACACGCGTGAATATATATGACCACCTGAGAACTTCAGCCGCATCATTCGATTGATTATCAAATGAATAAAGTGAATAAAGTGAATAATGCGCAGTATTCAATGCTGAGGAAGGTTAAGGGGACACTAAAATCAAATAACAATTTGCGTCAGAGTAAAAGCTTACTGCATGACGCCGTCTAAGACGACCATATTAACAGCAGTGCCCTACTTATTCAGAAAATGTCGTAAATCATGAGAATGTCCTATGCGTAGAACATTCGCAATCTGATCCCAATAACGTGAGTGGCCCCACCTACAATTAACAGTAATCAAACTAGCTGCACTTAATAAAGCACCTTTTGTGCCTGAATGGATTCATAAAATTCAGATTGTTCGTTTCTGTTTCACTCGTGGAAAAAAACATTAACAAGGAATTGGTATGGGGAGTGGTTTAAAAGTTTAATTTTCAATAGGTGGTGTCATTTAGGGGGGCCCAGTAACCAAGCAAGTCTGCCATCTTGGAGGCCATGGCAGTTGTTTAATAGGCGCTCTTGCTGCTGTGGTTTTTGCTTTTTTCCTTGTGCTGCTTCTCGTGTCGGCAACCAGGCAGTAAAGGCGGGAAGCGTTGTGCACGGCAACAGTGACGTGAGACGTTCCGCTTCAGGGGAGTAATTTGAAATGTGCTAACCCAATGAGGCCCACTGGAACGTGATTTTACTTTGAAATAAGCACTTCCTTAAAACCGAAGTAACACTACGAGGTTTCTGGACCATTATTTCAACAATCATCGTCGATTTAACAATGGCCTTAGGGTTCCTTTATTTATGAAATGCATAAGGGACATAACTAGTTTTTTTACATAACTTACTTTGGAGGGTAGATTGTAATGAACGGAAAAATGTCTTCTTTCGATGTCTGTTGTCTTCAAATTGTCCTAAATTTTGCCAAAGCTACATTAGCACAAGTGTTCTTTTTTTCACAATGCTTTCCTATTGTTTTACCGAAAGTGGGGGTGTAAGGTCCCAGTAGCGTAAAAGCAACTTCAGCGTCATTAACCTTATCTTTCACGTGTTGCAGATGGGGGACGAGTCCAGTCAGTCAGAGATGTCCTCCGTGTCCGAGTCTGTGCAGAGTGCTTGGTAAGTCCAGCATGCCACCACTAATACGATGTCACGTACGAGCACTTAGTTAGGCGCAAGTAGCGAATTTCAAACAACCCCATGACACCCGGTGCTCGGCGCGATGTTTAGTCTCGATGCGGCGTGCGGTACAAAAAAAAATGTTTCCCCGCAATGTATACACTAGAACACAGCGAGCTCAGTGCTTGCTGTCATATTGAAAAGCGCGTGGCGCCGTCTGTTGCAAGCACGGCGAAGCCACACTCTCAACTGCCAGGCGAGCAGAAGCTCTGCAAATCAAACGCGGAACTTAACAACTCGAGTCCGGCTGTAAGCATGTTTTGCGCTGTTCCTGAGCTGTAAGTTTATGCTGATGTCGTGTGAAACGTCGAGGATACCATCCTCGACAGTCCGCAATGTCTGCAGCACGTGCATTGCAGGCTATGGAAGCAGTTTCATCAGGCGAACAGCGGAAAGCGTTGCTTTCGACTCAGTCAAACTGTGGCATGCCTTGGCTGTGACAAGGCAGAATTTGTGCTGTGCGCCGGCGTCAATGTAGTGCTAAAATCTGGTTCCAACTTACGCTCATGCACTGCATGTCTATCAATTACCAGTCCTGCCGGGCACTCGGAACACACGTGCGGGGCAAAAGTGCCAGCCAGAACAAGATTTTAAAATACTACGGTGACGCCAGCCGAAAGCACATGTGGATTCACCTAGTGACAGTTAAGGCATGTCGCAGTTCAACCGGGTCGAAAGTCATGCATTCCCTGCCGTTCACGCATTGCGATAAACGGCCTTTACGGTTGTACCAAACATGCACGATGCGTGCATCTACGCGTGAATCGTAATACGTATACCCTATTATTAGGGAGCTTTAGAATAGGGCACTGCGAGCCCTTGCGGTGCGGTCGCTGCCACTGCGCATGCGTCGTAACACGAATCGGCGTTCGCGTCGCGGACCGCACGCTGAAAACACTAAATTGCGTACGGTGATGGCGGCCCGCTTGTGGCCCGTAAGCGCTGGTTTTGAGGCGACAAGCGGTAATGGCGGCCCGCATGTGGCCCGCAAACGCTGGTTTCGAGGCTACGGTGTCGCTACGATCGTGCGTTGCGGTTCGCAGCAGGACAAACGCTATTCTAAAACTGTTATGGCGCCCGCTTCACCCGCAACGCCCACAGCGCTTGCAAGCGGTATTCTAAAACGCTTTATTGATGTGCGGCCTGCGAATGAGTACGGCAATTGCCTCACACTACAGTCATACTGCACGCGAATCACTGCTGTAAATCCAAACAGCTGGAGTTACGATTGAATAAACACAATAAGTTAACTTACTCGTACACTTCACAGGGCTCGTGGTTTTTTATGCTGATTGCGGTTATATCCTAAGGCGGTGGAGTTCGGCGTTTTTCGTTCTCGACGGAAATCTGGGCAATCGCAAAACACCGCACCGTCACGATTCCCGTGATGCGCTGTGAACTTCACAGGCAGTCCTTGGCAATCTCTTCCTCTTGCTCTAGTTGATGTCACATCAGATGACAGCGTACTCGTACCCAGATGACATTTTATAAGCAGGCGCAGCGTGAACAGACGCTTTTTCGCATTTTAGACCCCCAGAGCCACTGCATTCTACGCTAGCGAGGCGCGCCTTGGCAGTTGCAAACAAATTATGGTGCCTCTGGGAGGGAGGGTTTACCGCCGAAGGCACCTGGGTTCGATATAGGCGTGCCCTCGTCTATAGGAGCACTGAACGCGATAGCAATAAATTAGAATGTCAGGTGAAGAACGGCAAGCTATCAGGGCCTAAAAAGGCTGCACTTCTCCGGTTCAGTTCTGGGAACCTATTCAAAAGTAGTTTTGCAAGGTTTTTGTAAAGTGTTATTGTGATTAGTATGTTTAGCAATAATGTCCGAAATAGTCATGCCACAGTACATTTGCCTAAGGTGGGTTTGTTATTGCACTGCAATAATAACAAGCAATGGATTTTTGAAAGAGCAAACTTGGCAAATATAATATTCTCCTCATGTGGGCTGCTATCGGGCGGCTTAAGTGAGTGATGAAAGTTATTGACTTATCACTTCAAGCCAGGAGGCAACGTTAGATGAAAACGCCGCAACTCGAGGCGTAGGAAAAAAAAGACTGACCTGTACACAGGTAATCAAATCCTGGCTAGAATACACGCCTGCAAGGACTAATTATGGTCATACTACGGTCGCTTCTATTTCCTTCGTTACGTGGCTTCATATCCGTGTCTCGGAGGAAGCGGCTCTATTCCAAGTGGCGTTCAGAATTGCCATGAAAAATATTAGCTGGAATTTTCGAACTTTTCTGGCTATACTGAGGCCCTTCGTAAAGCGTGAGGGCTCATAGGCGTCCTTGTCTGTAGGCGGCCCAAACAAGGTTGCAGAAGGAAAGATTAATTTTAGGCCGAAGCTTCTCAAGCCGTGGGTCAAGTGTCGCCGATGTGTGTAGTAGTAGTATAAGTAGTTGTTGTAGGTAGATAGCCAGCACTCTTTTGGTCCTTCGAATTTCCGTTGGAGGACGGTACTTGTATATAATGAATATACGATGAACACGTGTGAGAAGGCGATACCTTGAGTGTCAACTAGATCGACTGGTGGATTGGCGGACAGGTCGACGGACAGATGGACGGACAGACGCATGACGAACGGTAGCAAGTACGAACGAACAAACCGTAGCACGAAAGGGCTGACGGACGCTTCATCCCTCTCATTACCATTCCCTCCGTGGATATTCTGTGATTTTTACGCTTTACGTACGCTGCCTCGCAAGATACACTGTACTAATTCTTCTTACTAGTAAAACCTTCTGTCTGGTGATGATCCATCCAGGTGTGAAAGATTTGGAGAGCCACTTGCCGTGCTTCACATACTGATCCAATGCAGTAAATTGGACGATATTAGAAAGAAGCACTTAACATTACCCCGCTATAGGAATTACCACCGAATCATGTCATGTTCATCGGCAGGGACCCACTCTTCCCATATAAGTCACTTACTGGGTCTTTAATTTATACACATAGTTTTCATGTCATATACCCACGGGATTCATGGCATGACGTCTAAGCAAAGGTCGCAGTCGTCATGATAAAGAGAGCACTCACCTCGTGACCATTGGACTGAAGGGTTTGACGAGGCCCTCGTGCTGACTGCCTATTTTCATGGTTTTGTTACCACGGCCGCATGTCTTTGATCTTCACAACGCACCAGTCACGTCGATTCCATACTTTAATACTAAAACCATTTACTCATCTTGAGGATGAGGAATTTTCGGCCCCTATACAGACGTTTACCCTCACCACCATTGCTCGCGACTTCACATCCATTGATTAGCATTCTAAATAAGGCATTGTTATTGTTACATCACCTTTCACGGCGCATTTCGGCCTAGCATAGTCATTGGGGACCTAAAACTCACTTATAATTATAATCAGTATTAAGGAAATGGAAATTAGCACATTCATTTGAATCTGCTACATCATACAACTTACACACACCACTGGAATTACAAACAGGCCACATGCATTCTATTTAGAAGCCGTCCCCATTGCACCATACTGCCACCACATGAGCTCTCGTATTTTTTGTGGGGGTATATATCTACAAAGTGGTTTACAAACCTTCAGCAGAAGGTTCAAATTCTCTTTTTGTGTGAAGTGCATGTGGTTGAGCATGTATAAGGTCAGCGAAGTTTGCGAACTTCATGAAATTGAGACTACCACGGTAAGCTCCTTTGGCTCTGACATTCGTTCGTGGTGCGCCGTGACGCCAACATTGATTTGCGTGTGTTTGTGCGTGGTTTTAGTACTCTGTGTACAATGGCTGTTTCACTCACCACAAAATTGCACATGATGGCGTGACGAGGATATCTTCAGCTTTTGAAACCCATTTATGTTTTTCTCATGCCCACGTGCTGTGAGCAAACGTTTCTGGAGGCATGCGCTTATCAGTGAGAGCAGCCCACTCTCAGCTGTTCAAAGGCCCTTTACTCGCACGTCAGCGTTACATGGGTAGTATAGCGCGCCGACACTAATATTTCATTTCGCGTGCATGAACTATTGTGAGCGGCACGGTTGGCCTGCAACATTGTTTCAGTGTTTCGGTGATAGCACTCACGCGTGGCTTCACGATGTCGGCGGTTTTTCTGTCTTTAACTGACCGCAATATACATGGGGTCCAGCTAGGCTCCTCTTTATTCAGCATCTTATCAAGGTTCAAATAAATGCCGGAATGTGCGCGAATGTCAATTATAACACTACAAATTAGCGACGAACAGGTCTGCCTACAAGTAAATAGTTAGCGCTTTAGCATATCCTTTTCGCGAACGTCTGCGTGCAGTGGGGGTCAAGAGATGGTCCTCAGCGGTCCTGAAAATATTAATTTTGAATGACCCTAAAAACACCTGTTTTTTAGAAAATATGTATATTTTTATAACTTGTCCGTAATTTCAACAGCAGTACACAGGTACACTTGTTAGCTTGATCGTACGTAAGGGCTACAAATGCCATGCTGGAATACGAAAACCAAGGAAATATTTCAAACATTCAGAAAATGTCAGTCTCCTACACTTGACTGTTGACCTCCACAACAACACTTGTTGTTCAAGTTCATCATGCTATTTCGCAACCACTATCAAAACACGAACCCTCAAATTTTGAACGTTGATTCCTTTCTGTCTCGCTGCCTTCGGTTTCTTTCATTAGAGCGATTCTTTATGAAAGCCATCTGTTCAACTTGTTTTATAGAACGCGGGAATCGGCACTCAGAGGCTAAGTTAACAGTTAACAGTTGTGCATGCCCAAATAATCTGTCTATAGCATGAAAAATATCATGCTTAGGCAGCAAATAAAAAGATTGTTGTTTTTAGTGTTTTACTCGACACAAAACAGTGACTTTGCTATTCCCAGTGTTTGCACAAAAGCGGGCTATGATATCCTGAACAAAGAGTGCCGTGAGGCACTCAAAAGTGTTGCCGTCATACACCATTTAAAAAAAAACAGGTGGGCCAATAACGCTTTCTACTTCGCCAGAAGTCATCTTGAAAGGAACATCGAACTGAGAATTCCTTCAGGATTTCATCATTCATGAGATTGATTGTTTTACTGAAAACTGTGAAAAGCCTGGCTCGACTATTTTACTGCACATTACTTTTTAAAAATACCTAATGAAATGAAAAGAAAATAGGAAGTTGCTTGCTAAAAAGTCACCTCGCATTCTCTCTATGCGGCCCTAATGCCTTTTCTCAATATTTTTGCTTTGCATTGTACGTTCACCGTGAGACACGGTGCAGAACAACATACGCAAGCGCCTGAGCGACGATGCGAATGACCAAACAGAACACCGAAGCATTACTTACCGTTCGGTTTCCGCACTGCGTCGAACACGCACCGTGCGTATCATATGGCTTGACAGTCATGGCTGCAGCCTTGCTCGAGGCCCGTTGCCTTCACAAAAGAAACGCGCCTGCAGTATACGCAGCGCAAAGCGCAGTTCACGTCCTGGTGTGAACACTGTCAAGCTGCCAGAACAAGACACGCACACATGGTCGACACCGCCGAGCGATTCGGAAACAATTATCACAAGACGGCTGGATGAAACGGCGACGCATAAAAGGAACGGTACACGCGTGTTCGTCAGCCTATGCGTGCTCCAGACGCCGGAGCTGGCGAGACGGTGGCCGCTCTCTCCTTTTAGGAGCGAAGCTCCTTATGAGCTAACCTTGTGACCAGTCACGCGTAACCGAGAGAAGAAGAGCCGAGAAAGAAATGAAGGCAAAAAAATTGATGACCATTTTTCGTCTCATTTCCTAGATGACGTTACTGTGCCGCTACTCTCTGAAGTGCCGCTACTCTCCGATTGGCTGCGGTGCGCGTTTTGTGAGTGCCTCTCAGCCTCTTGACTAGTCGCCGTAGGGCAGATCATAAGTGAAACATGCGTCCATCTGTCCGTCCGTGCGTCAATTTCTGCGTTCATTCGTGCGTCAAACATACACACATACAGGCAGGCAGGCAGACAGGCAGACAGGCAGGCAGGCAGGCAGGCAGGCAGGCAGGCAGACAACGGATGGATGAGTCAGATCGTCAAGGAAACAGAGCGATGAGAAAGCATAGCATTAAGCAGGTTAAAGATGCTTGCGCTCAGCTTCCTTAGCTCGCGTCTCGTCGGTGTTAGCCGCAAGCCGTCTGCATTCTCGGACGCAATCGAACGCATAGACGCATGCACAGACGAATGGACACACGGGCGGATGGACTCAATATCACTCACTCCGTGGATATGCTGCGTTTTTTTTTCTTCCACGCTTGCGCCCGCCGCTGAAGGCGTGTGCGTAAGCTGATGCTGTCTCCGGGCGCCGGAGCTGGTGAGACAACAGCGGCAACTCACTCCTGCTTTTTGCACTCTTGCCCGCTTGCGACCGTTTTCACAGTCTGTAGGCAGTCCTCCAATTCTACGTGGCTGTCATGTTTTTTTAGCTGGGCTCTCTAAAAACAGGGTTTTATTCAGTACGTAAGAGAGCGCCGTCTATGTGTCGTTCATTATGCGAAACCTGAGTAAGAGCGTTCTGAAAGTTAAGCAAAGTCGCTGATAGACACTGAACCAGCACTGATCGCCGTGTGTAGTCCTCCAACCATTTGAGGAAAATTTATATGCATCTGTAACGTTTCCTCACAAGTGGTTACTGTCACGCGGGCTTTGAAATTACTGAGCGACCCAGAATAATAACCTCTGAAATGGTATTCAGGGGTATAAAACTTATATCCGTGCGATATTGAACGTCTCTGAAGTTCTACGCTGCAACCAATTTGAGTTGCCGCCGTTTCAGTTGGCTGGCTAAGCCTCGCGACATGATTATTTCATTTGACTGTTATAACACATTAGTGTTACACAAGGCCGGAAGCAGACACTTTGATGACGACAGATGTCCTGGCGCCGGCATTGAACACTACCGCAATGTAACGAAAGCATCCTTCACCCCTCCGAGACTCGCAACAGCTTCGCCAAGTGACAAGAAACTGAAAAACTTTGCAGAACACATAGAGAACACAACCACGGTTGGTAATAAACGCATTCAGAACGAAGGTTGGTAAAATTTCACTCGAGATGCTATGTTTTAGAAGCGAAGCTCTTTAAGGCGTGGGCGTAGCGTCCCGTTTTAGTCGTATATAGCCACCACTCGTTGTTTCTTGAACCGGCCGTACAGGGCGGTACTTCTACATATAAACGAAATGCATATACGCTGATAAATGAAATGGTACGATACTTGAGGACGTTACTTGTAGTATAATAATGAAAATCATGGCTTATCCATGGAATGAATGCTGATAAGTGTAGCGAAGCGTCCGTCAGTCCATTCGCGCTTCAGGCCGTCCCTTCGTTCTTGCTTCCACCTATCTAGCCGTGCTTCCATCCATCTGTGCGTCCACCGGTGCGTCCATCTGTGCGTCCGTCCGTCCGCCCTTCCCTGCGTTCGTCCCTGTGTTCATCCATTTATCCATGCGTCCATCCGTTCATTCATGCATCCGTCTATGCGTCCATTCGTCTGTCCGTGCGTCCATCCCTGCGCTCGTCCATGTATCCATCCGTCCGTCCGTCCATGCGTCCGTCTCTACGTTCGTTCATGTGTCCGTCCATCCGTTCTTCCGCGCGTCAAACAGAGAGACAGACAGACAAACAGACAGACAAAGAGAAAGAGACAGATGACGGACGGACGCAGGCAGAGGATGGTTCACGGTTTGCCGGTAAAAAGTATGACCCGCGCGAGTCTGCGGCGGCTCGCGCTCGAAGACAGAACCCCCATGCACTAGCGCACGAGAAAATAGGAATGACGTCACTCGAAGACATCGGCGACCGCGTGTTCATCGGCGGCGTCGTATGCTAGAGCGTGCGGTCTAGTAAAATGAAAGCCTCTTCACCGTGCGCGCACGTTCAGACGGTCGGTGGATGAACATAGCCTCAAAGCGGCGTGCGCGAGAGGTGGTGGCGGTTCGTGCTCAAAGACGAAATGTGCGAGCGTGCGAGGCAGCAGCGCACCGTGAAGCTGGGCGGCGGCGCTGACGAGATCACGGCGTTTGAGAACGGGAGGCCGAAGCGGCATGGCAGCGGCGTTCGGACCCAGCTTCGCTTCACTCTCCATCATTCACTGCGGGGATATGCTGCCTTTTTTATGAGAAATTCACCGAGCTGAGCCAAGTGTGCTCGCATGGTGACTTCAACAGTTAGCATATATGTTACGCAAGCTGTGCAACGACACCTGAGGCTGGACGAATCCCGAAGTAGAGTTTGCTCAATCGCTGTTGGTGCCTGATATTTTGAAATAAAGTGGTGGGAATAGAATAACAAGTGGAGCGATGAGTATAAAGTGACTCCCGCAAGCATTCGAGATTGAAATATTACTACAAATTCGCTTCAGTCAGGTCCCAGAAATCTGAGAAAGAAATACCTCATACCATCTTTGAAGAATATTTGTTCGTTTGCATCATTTGCATATTATGGATGTATGTGCTGGACCTACACCGCTTTATTTTGTTTTGCTGACTCACACGAAAATTAACGCATAACACTAAAATCTACGTGAGATGTATGAGGTCGCCGAAGCAAAAGCTTAACGCTTGTGTACTTCACAGCGCCTTAAGAAATCCTCGTGAATGAAAGAGCGCGATCTATGAATAATTTCATTGAATGAGCCAAACAATCGGGTATTATGCAAAGAGAGCGACTTAAAAAGACTCATGTCGACGGTGGTGCAGATTCTAGGGAGGTATCACAACGCGCACTCAACACACAATGTTTACGCTGTCAAAGTCGGTTGTACGTAAAGTTGCAGAACCGACAGAAAGTAATAGCACCAAATCCACATCCCCGTCACGTTCTTTCACATAGCGAAATGGCAGTTACTCTTCACAGTGAAACCATATTTGCCCAAACCAACAACTCTTATTTTTTCCCACAAAGTGTGTACTGAGAGAACCTCAGTAATTGTTTTCTTCACAGGGATGACTTGGTGGTGGAGAATCCCAACCGAGCAAAGCTAGAAGGCTGCCTCCTGTCAACGATCATGCTTGTTGTATGCTGCATCATCGCTCTCCTGATTTACGTGTTTGTTCAGCTGCAACCACAAGGCAAGTATGCAAAAGTTGGATGAGCTAGATATTTGCGCTCGGCAGATTTTCAAGAAAAGCCTGTACTCGTAGAAGCTTAGTGAACGCGCTAACGTGCAACGTATTTGTTGAGGTGGCTAAGCATTGCTGAAAGAGTAAACAATTGCTCAAAAGTAAAAATACCTACTAAGGATTTGTCGTAAACAGTTTATTGATTCCTGCCCTCTGCCGGGCAGACTGAAACTACTTTTCCGGCAGGCCAATTGAGCATAACAGGTTGTTAACACGTCTCATGGTCTAACGCCTATTCAAATACATATCTTCGAAAGCTTAGCGCCGAAAATGGAGACAAAGAAAAGAGTCTCCATCCTTTGTCTCTGTTTTTTTTTTGGCGCTAAGATTTCGAAGATATGCATCTTTACCAACCCGCCCCACTCGCCGCACTCATCATTCAAATAGAGTGCGCCGCACTATAATAAAAGCCAGGAAATGAGGCGTGCCTGTCATTGAGTATTGACATAATACAAGTAGAAGTTCTCTGCTCACCGAAAAAATGTATGGTGCGACCGTAAATATTCAATTATTTATTTATTTTGTTATTTATTCTTTTAATTATTTTTTATTATTTATTTATTTATTTATTTATTTATTTATTACAATACTGCCGGTCTAATCTCAAGACCATTGGCAGAAATGGGTGCAAGTGAATAAGAAAAATGGTTTCCTATCAGGTAATGCGGAAGCAACAACAAAATCTTCAGTCAGCAAATACATGAAAAGAAATGGCACTTTTGAACATCAGTAAAGCATTGAACTAAAATGAAAAGAAAGCTAAAATTTAACAAATTTGTACAGGCAAAGCAGCAATACAAATAAATAACTGCGCAACACAATCGTAACTGAGCAACAGTAATAACGAAGCAACATATTTTGTTACAAAGTGTCAGATTTCATGTACACTCCATCAGAGTTAAGAAATGAAGGGGCTGAAGGTAGGATGATTGTGACGGGCACTCAACTTAGGCTGAGAGGGTGGAATACCAGAGAGCTGCAGTTCTCAAGGAAGAAAAGA
Organism: Rhipicephalus annulatus; assembly: GCA_013436015.1. NCBI lineage: Eukaryota > Metazoa > Arthropoda > Arachnida > Ixodida > Ixodidae > Rhipicephalus > Rhipicephalus annulatus. The sequence continues at coordinate 210,284 of WOVY01010989.1, forward strand.
ATACTGGAACATTTTGGTGTGACTAGCGAACTTTACTACGTTTTTTTTCAGTGTGATGGAACTAAGTGAGCGTCTTTCAGATATGTATTCTTTCTGATACTTAGTTGTCTATAAAGAAAGTCATAGTTTCGCAAAATAGGCGAATCAATCAATGCGACAGCCACATAATCGACTGTTTCACGAAGACAGGCTAGCATTTTTAGAAGCAAGAAAAAATGTAGTAAATATCCGCTTGCTAAGTATAAGTAACCAAGTTTTCTGCGGCGCGGCCACAACGATACATGGCAATATTATATGATGTGAGGCTGGCAGTCAACTCACTTAGGTGTGATCTTACGTAAGTCTACGAAACGCTGGTGTAAGAGAATACGGTCACTCAAGGTACGTTTTTGGCACTGTTTTCTCGTGTTGAGGGGGCAGCCCATAGAAGCTCCCGCCTGCTATGGGAGAACACACCTCGTACTGATCGTTGCTGCGATAGCATGGCAACTATACGTACCCCCCCCCCCCCACTTCCGCTCGTGACATAGGCGCGCGCACAGATGACCCCGGCCGCGGAAAGGCGATGTTTGCTCCGCAGAAAAAACAGGATAGCGCATCCTTCTCCCTATATACATATGCAAATACGTGAAAGACGGTGGCGGTGACGACAAAACCAGCCGAGACTGTCCGTATACATGCTATCGCAATGAAGGATAAGTTTTATTCGCTTACAATGCCATCGAACTGTTATTTTCTCGAGCTCGCCCAATTGTAGAAGAATGCGACTGATGTCTCCTTCCTGTATTTAATAAAGATGAACCTGATTGGTTCTGTATTTTTCCACTACTGAAACGTTTCTTTTCGCGAATGGTTACCAAACATTGGTACGAAATTCCAGGAATAACAGAATAAATGTTTTATAGGCTTATAGCTTAAATATTGGCGAATACTTACTAAAACGCCACCTCAGAAGTCCCAGTTTTTTCATCGCCTTCCCGGCTATGTATTTTCGGGGACAACTTTCTGTGGCAATGAAAAGAAGGCTACGGAGCCAAAGTGGGCATGTGCCAACGCTGTGGAATGTAGTGTCACAAATGCATTCTTGTTTTCCGCGTGAAAGTAATAAAAAAACGTTCATATTTTATACTAGATTTTGTTTATCAAAAGACGTGGCAAGTGCTGAGGAAAGATTATTATTTGTCGTTGCTTTCTGAAGAGTGATCTTGCGTTTCTGCACGTCTGAAAACGTCGCACGTCTAGCGTGCTTTACAGACTCGAAATGGCGTCTTCGTCTTTAGGTTAGCGAGCGTCGCCCTACAGTTTTTCCGACGAATCACCGAAAGAGCCTGTTTCCAATGTCTCTCTCAAATCACTCTGTAAGCAGGCTTATTAAATTGCGTGCCGTGGGATTACATGAACACGTTCGTCATGCGAAACGCGAGACGAAGTGGGCGGTTCCGCGAAGGAGTAGAAAAGCAGTAGCTTCACCCACGTAGCCATCCCTTCATTGCCACAGAAAGATTTTTATTCACAGAGTTCCTGCAACGCCATGGGGTTTACACAGGGGGGTTTACACACAAAGTACAATCTGGTTAATGCAGTTCTGTGACAGTGACGCTTTAAACATTCTGGAAAATAAAACAACATATAATGAAACAGCATGCAATCAAAAATTATATTAGTACAATACGACTCGTGGCAAACAGGTACTAAATGTGAATAGGCATGTCACGATGTCCCAACGAAGAAAAAAAAAAACGCTGTTGTCACTTAGTTTGCGATATCTTGGGGAAGCTGTTCCAATCTCCGATGACTCAAACTAGAGAGACTCCGATGACTCAGAGATACTCAGAGATGACTCAGTGATACTTATAGTTAGTTGCTACTCCAATCAATTCAGTATCAAAACAGTAAGAAAATGCTATAGGTTACTTTTTACGAATAATTGTCATCGTCAGTTTTTTTAGGGGGAGAGGTAGTCATTGGCCATTCTTTGCACCATGTCTGAGTTACGTCCAAGGATTCATTCATTGTATCCTGGTCGTGTGGTGTAGTAATTTTGCGGTATATAGTTATCAGCAAAGTGCCATGTTTTAGTGGGTTTAGCGGGTATGTTCTGAATGATTTTCTTGATGTATGCGACAAAATGTAGAGAACTGAGAACGCACCCTTGCGGGACTCTCGAAAAGATTAAAATGGCGCATGCGGTTACCATTCACACAGTATAGAGAACCAAGAACGGACCCTTGCGGAATTTCTGAAGGGCTGAAATGGCGCTTGCAGTTACGCTTTCAATGGCCATGATTTCATATCGACAATAACAAGTTTCAGTCAGAGACTCGGTCGAACGCTTTTCGATGTAGAGACATGTATTTTCGACCTCTTTATGTCTTTCCAGGGCTTCTAATAAGTCATGTAGAGTTTTTTTTTTTTTTTTTTTTATTGGCGCTAGTATGCCCTACGGCATCAGTTAAATAAAAAGGAGAAGTTTTGTTTCCTGTATGAAGGCCAGGAGTTGTCGATGCAGTGGACCGTGCGTCCAGCGCGTCAAGTCAGGTGGTCGGCCGGGGTGGTGGTGAAGGCCGCGTAGGTGGCGAGTGCGAGCCTGGTGAAGGCCCGGGCAGGTTCCCAATAGGTGATCAAGCGTTGCCTCTGTGGCTGGGGCAACGCAGAATGGGCACGTCGTTGGGGGAGGCTGTGCACCAGATGTCCATGTAGCCCGGATTGCAGGAGTCAAGGCGGCGCCCACACGAATCCTCCTGAGCGCAACCTCCTCTCGGCGAGTTAAGCCGCCGGGAAGGTCGGATCCACGCGGAGGAATGAGAGCACGCGTGGAGCGCCGGAGGGTTTCTTTGTGCACGAGCAAGCTGTCCTTCGGGGACAAACGAAGTAGAGGCAGCGGGTGTTGAACAGTCGCTGGATGGCAAGCGGCATCTGCTTCCACTTGAGCCGGTGCAGACCGGCGGGTCCACAGAACGCGGACAGGACAGGCACATGAGTGAATCAGTCGGTGTATATCGGAGGCTATATCGATGGAGCTGGTCACTTTTCGCAGCTCTCGAACTGCCTGCGTGGAGTCCGTATATACAAGCAATTTATCGTGTGACAAAGAATCCATTTTGGATATCATAACTGTTAACCCGTCCCGTATAGCAGTGAGCTCCGCTAATACGGATGGGAACGGTGCCTCTGTTACGTAAGAGCAGATATGTTGGATTTCAGGTTGCGCGGGGCATACGAGACTGGTGTGCAGAACGCAATTATCGATAGCTGCGTCTACGTATACCGCTAGTGAGTTCTCGGTGGTAGTGACGATGCCCTCCTGCGCCGCTTGTCAGGTGGATTGTCGCAGGCGGGTCAGTGGTCGGTTGTCACTGGCCTGTGCCTTGAGCCATGGTGGAACTTCTGCCACGGGTGCGTCAGGCTGTGGCAGCGTTGAATCATAGTAGTGAGCTAGAGCTGCCGCCGCAGGAACAGCTTGACTCTTTAGGTAGCGAGCGACTCGACGCTGGTGTACAATTTCGTCGATGGTGTTGAGCTGCGCTTCCGCCTGGAGGGTCGTGATAGGTGTCATACGGGGAAGGCATGTAATCGCCCTCATGGAATCTCGGTTGGCGGTTTCGAGCAAGTCCCAGTCTCTCAAAGTCAGTCGTTGAAACTGAGCTTGATAAACGAGCCGAGGTTGTAGGATTGATCGCACCAAGATACGGGCCATTCGAGAACAGGCACCCCCCGTCTTTTGAGAGATGCGACGAATGAGATGGAGGGTATTAGCACTCTTCCGGCGAGCAGAGCGAACCCACGCATTCGCAGAGCCAGATGCGTCCAGTTCGACCCCGAGCACACGTATAGTGGATACAGGGGTGAGGGTATGGCCATTTAGGCTCAAACATATCGGCGTCTGCAGGAGGCGACGACGACCTCGTCTGTTGGTGATAGACATGAATGCAGTCTTCGTGGCAGATAGTGTCAGTCCTATGCGCGCACACCAGTCCGACGCCTTGTCGAGAGCACTCTGGAGTGCCTCCTGCTGGCGTTGAAGGTCTGGATGTAGTGTCCACACAGTCAAATCATCGGCATACAGGAGGAAGAAGGCATCTGGAATGCGTGCTAGTTGCCACGCGAGGGGCAACAGGGCAATATTGAAGAGTATCGGGGCTAGAACCGAGCCCTGCGGTACACCCCGCTTCATTACAAAGTGTCCGGTTCGTTCCTTGCCTACTCTGATGCAGAAGGTACGGTGTGCCAGAAAAGACTCCACAAAGTCGCAGACGCGAGGCGGAAGTTGAAGCCATTGCATTATGTGATTGATCGCAGAGTGGCTGACGTTGTCGTAGGCCTTATGAACGTCCATGGCGAGAAGGGTTCGAATGCTGCTTGATCTTCTTCCCACAAGCACCATGGACGTCAAATGATCTAGGCCATCTTCCGTGCCCAGGTGCGGTCGAAAGCCAATCTGGGCCGGATGGTACCAGGCGTGCTTTTCCAGCCACCAGGAGATGCGCGACGCCAACATGCGTTCAAGAAGCTTGCACAACGTACACGTTAGAGCAATCGGCCGAAGATTAGAGAGGCTGTTCGGGTGCTTTCCCGGCTTAGGTATCGGCACAACTTCGGCATGCTTCCACGATTCAGGCAGCCCTCCGGTCGTCCAGACTGCGTTAAGCGTGTCCAGCAGCCACTGCAGTGCAGGGCCATCCATGTTCTTGAACACTTCATAGGAGATCCCATCTGGTCCTGGTGCCTTGCGTACTTTTGCCTGGTCAATTGCTGCCTGGAGCTCCGCCATCGTGTATGGCGCTTGCATGCCTTCGATGTCCGACGGACTGGGAGTCACGCCAACCTCCGGAGGCAGGTTACACGGACAGTCGAATTGTGGTGGGGCCAGGTTGTAGGCCGGGAAGAAAGCCTTAACTATTTCTGGAGCGAACTGGCTTGGCGTGCATCCAGAAGACAGACACGCACTGGCCGCTGGGTCCGGCGTACGGGTGCCTAGTTCCATACTCCGGAACGTTCGCCATATTGAGGCGGTTGAAGACGATGGACCGAGTGACGCACACCAGTCCATCCACCGTTCGCGGGCGAGACGCTTCTCGCAGCGACGCGCCGCAGCGGTGAGTCTGTTGAGGTTATCACGAAGCTCAGCGGCTGCCGGATCTCGGTTTAAGGCCAGCTCTGCACGACGGCGTGCTGCCCACAGACGCAGAAGATGTAAATTTGGATGTGGTCGGTTCTCCTCTACCCAGCTTGACTGCGTGGCGGCTTGTACAGCTCTGGTTAACACCTGCAATGGATCAGACGATGTATCAGCAATCGAGTCGTTCAGTTCATTGCGGAATAAGTCCCAGTTGGTTGTGTAGCATCGACGTCGGAGGCGGCGCTGGTTATACGCGGCCAAACCAATTTTCAACGGATGGTGATCACTCCCCCAGCAGTCTGGTTCTAGGTCCCACGAAACGTCACACATGCCCAACCACCACGAGAGATCGGGCGCATAAGGTGGAGCACAGGGATGATCCCACCGACGTGTAGAAGTAGCCGGGGCATTCAGAAGGACAAAGTGCGCGTCTGTAAATGTGTCTAGCACGATGTTGCCTCTAGCACTGGAAGAAGGGTAGCCCCACGACTGATGAGGTGCATTGAAGTCTCCCCCAACTAGTACTGGGCACCCAGGATAGGTTTGACGCAGGTGAGCCAGCCACCCCAAACGCAGTCGAGGAGCGCTGCCACTATACGGACGCACGTAAACTGAAACCACAATCACGTCAGTACGCGGAAGTCTAACGAGCACTGCCACCACTTCTTGCCACTGGTTACACCACTGCAGCAGGGGAACCTGCGTTTGAGGATATGTAGTCACAACATACACTGCAGCCTTGCCTGGAGGTCCCAACGCATTGGTGCAGCGTCGATCAGGGATGGTTGGGGAATCATACGCAGTGAATCCAGGGATGCGTGGAAGCGAATTCGTTTCTTGTAGAAGCAGGCACCAAGCGGGGAGCTTCCCCAGCGCAAGGCGATAGCGAAGCTCACCAACTTTATTTGCAAGTCCCCGGCAGTTCCACTGCAGGACACAGTGGTGGCGCGTTGCTTTCAAAGGAGTGGTCATTGCGGTGGAAGGTTGGCGAGCACCACCTTTGAAAGCTCTTGCAGTTGCCGGGCAACAAAGTGGAGGAGCTCTGCCGGAGTCATCTTGACTGGTGCTGACGCGCTTGCGCAGGATAATTCAGGCACAGAAGCAGCGTACGGCACGTCTGTACCGCGCATCGCAGTTGGTCCAGCGGGTCGAGCGAGATGGGTTCTGCGTTGAGCGAGGCGCTTGACTTCCATTTGGAGCTGCTGTATCTGTTGGTCAAGCTTCGCCAGATCGTCTGTACCCGTAACGCTCAATTTAGGCGTATTCGCAGGCTGCTGAACACGTTTTTTGCCCCGCTTGACGGCGTCGCTGTACGTGGGGACTTCATAGCAAGCATTTTCAGGTTCTACCAACGCTGGTGTGTCCTCTTCGGAGGGGGACAACAGTTCAAACCGGTTGCTAGTCGGAATGTCGGCGTCCCTTTCTTCTTGTGTCACCGAACGCTGGCGGCGCTTGCGTTGGCGACGGGCTTTGAGAGCCTTCTGTTTAACTGGACAATCTTTGGACGTTATTTCATGATCGTCCGTTTGGCAGAGCCCACATTTGTACGTGCGCGTCTCGACGGACTCCATGGAGGTGTCTGCGGGTTGGGGACAAGAATCTCGCATGTGACCGGTACGAAAACACCGATAGCAGTGTACCACACCGGGCTTGTACACATGAAATTTCAGGATGCATCCATAGTACGTAATGCGGCTTGGTGGCGTTCGAGGCCCTTGGAGAGTGACAAGGCACGTGCGTCCACGGCCCATATAACGAGCTGTTACAATCTTGTGTGTGGAGCAGGTCAAAGCAGTGATAAGGCCCTCCGGCGATTCCCCTGGGTCAACCCCAGAGACCACATACCGACGCAAGTCCGAGCCGGAACTCAAGTACGCTTGCACCTGTACAGTACAATCAGCTGTGACTGGCAGAGTTTGCAGGTGGGTGAGGCGGTCAACGTCTGCTAGCGAACGCACCCATACGGATACGCTGTTGGTGGGATGGTGAATGGAGAAACCTTGAAACGCGGTGGTTTTGAGGCAGGTGTCGAAGGCTGACTGAAGGAGGCGATTTGACAATTTTGATACGTCGAAGCACTCACGAGGTTTTACGACGACTTTGTACTTAGACTCGGTGCCAGGCGAGGCGACAGCTGCCGGAGAGGGGCACTCCCGCTTGCTTGCCGGTGTGGCTGAAGCAGACAAATCATCTATTTCCATTTGTGAGTCAGCCACGCGTTTCGCACTGCGTTTCGGAGCGGATGATGGTTGTGATGGCTGCGTCATAAGCTCCGCTGCAGCCTTCGTTACTGGTTCACATGAAGAACACGGGAGCGTTGCCGCTGCCAGATGCAACCGGCGAGACGCCGGAACTGTCCTGGCGAGCGTCCCACGCACAATGTTGAAGTGAACGGCACCAAGGGTGGTTAGTCCAGGTCGTCGATGGTGTCCGGAAGAAGAGTGCTTGGGGGCGACCCCACGGCCTCGTCCAGGGCGTCCGGCAGGTCTGTCCTTAGCCGGTGGGGCCAGAGAGCTGGGCGTCGTTGCGTTGAGCCAGGGCGCAGAGAGTGGGGGAACGCCGGTGGGGCGATGGTCGCGCGAGCCGATGCTTCAGCCGATATTCACGGAGCCGTCGAAACGCGTCCGCTCTCGTCGGCAGCTCAGCTGCGTCTCCCTCGTCACTTTGCATTGCCACTCATGTAGAGTTGAGATGAGCTGGGTGACTGTAGAGTAACCATAGAAAATGTCGTACAGAATAGAACCAATTAAGCATTTGCTTTCAAGAAAACTTTAGATATGTTCAAGAATTACGTGCTCTAGTTCGTTTGCATCTGTGGATATTAAAAAAAGGTCTGCATGATGACTGACTTGACGGTGCGTTTGTTTAAGGGATTGGTGTGATTTTTCACGTACTTTGTTAAATGAAAGATTTGCATTAGACAGGGATTTCTTGAATAACAGACATAAATATTTCGAACACTATTCCACATAGAGCTACAAAAATGCATTTTGTATTTTTATGTCTACGCATCTCGACTTCCTGCCATCTAATTTTCGCAGTAGTGTTACTATGCCTACTTCTGATGTAAACACATTATCAGTAAGTTCACTGTGATCAAATTTACTACATTGTGGTGCGCGGCCATCGTCAACAAAAAAACACAGAACGAAAATATGCGTTATGCACTTGGGCAATTAATGGATTTTGTCGCAGGGACACCCCTGACCAATAGAGTAGGCAGGTCTTTCTTCTTTGGCCAAATGTTCCGCCTAGTTTTTTATAACTGTTAATCTCACTCATTAACTTTGCGAACGATATCCAAGATTTCGCATAAGCAGTACAACTGGTAGACAACATTGTTTAAACAAATAAACATGACATTGCTCCTATGCGGATTGTAGGCTCCAGCCCGAGCACGCTTGGTGCCTGCTGAGCAAAAGAAACTCTATATTCACTTTCTCGCCGCAATTCGTTCGAAAGTCACAACACTAAAAAAAAAACAAGAGATAAAGAAGCACGATGCAAAGATGAGCATCGATTGCTTTTTCAGTTTATGAACAACAAACAACTGCCGTGATCGCCAAGAAATCGCAACTGCGCGCTCACGCATAATCGCATGCGCGGGTGATAGTCGCCGCAAACACACAAACTGCGAGTTGAAAAAAAGCTTAAATATTACACTCCAGGAAATGAAATCAATTGTATCCTCAATGGGGGCTAGCACTTGTTTGCCCTGCTAGAATGCGTGGAAAATCTTTTACGTTTTTCCAACACAAAGACCACCGGAAACATACGAAACAAACCAAGTTAGCTACAAGTTCGTGCCGTCGCACGTTATATTTGACCGCAAACGAATAAACCTTTAAGACGACCGAAAGACTCCTTTCATTTCTATACTTCTTTATTACAGATAAAATTCAACGCCCCAAAAAAAAAGAAACGAAAAAAGCGATATCAGCTGCATGCGTAGAAACCTGCCATAGAAACGCGGAGCTTCGCACGGGCCAGTGGGTTGACATGCCAGGGATGGCTCCACCCGCCAAGCAATATGGCCGCGGCCACGTAAAAAAGTCTGCATTGGATAAACAGCAAAGTTCTCCTGACGCCTTAAGGAACACCAAAGTTTCAGGTATAATAGGTCATAAAAACCTAATTGCTCAACATGCACTAGAGTATAACCACATTATTGACGAGGAGAATTCTAATATCGTCCTCAAAGCAAAACGAAAACAAAAAATTTCGGACCATCTCCCCTAAGGGAACCTTGATGGTATGCGAAGCCACAGCGTTGCGAATGGGTGGCGTCACGGGTTCTTTCAACCCATGACGCCACTCATTCCACCCACCAACGCGGGTGCTACGGTGAGGTGCTGGAAGATTCGTATGAAGCGATGACTGGCATTGGTCTTGTAGGTGATGCGTACAGACATGGGTCGACGCGTACGTTAGGCAGGCGTCACGTTTATTGCGCGTGAGCGTGTCGGCGGTGCAGCAAGCGGCGGTCACTGTGGATGTTAGGGCGAAGGTAAGAGGTGTCAGCTTCGGGTGCCACATGAATTTATATGGGGGGGGGGGTGAGCGTGGCAGGCTAGAGAAAGTCACGTGAGCACGCATTGCGAGGGGAGCGTGACGACAACGCGCAGCAGCGGCGTGACCTACTTGGCACCGCACCAACACCTGCGGCGCGTGGCGCGTTTTACGCAGGGACAGAGTTACCCAGGCTAGTCAAAGAGCTGCTTTACATCTGAAACTTGTCATCTGGTTACAATGAACAGGTCTACAATGATAAGTCTACAGAAGCTATTTGTGTCATTAGAGCGTGGCTAGAAAACACTAAAACGTGTTCAGGTTACAGAGGTGGCAGCAGCATTACCAAACTTAAATATTCAATATGCTTTAGTTGTTCTTTTCACCAGCATATTACCATAAAGGTGTGCTAAACCAAAACGTTCAGAACAGGCGATTGTATTTGCTGCCACATGTGAGAGCTTCAATAAACGAGGTGCTAATAAGTTGGGGGTCTCAAACCTCAGCCTAAAAGGGCAATTTCGGCATTGCAGAAGGGCGTACTGCAAACGGTGATTCCCGTTTACCAAATCTGATTTTCCTCTTTAAGTAGGTCCCGTTCAAACGACTCAGAAGTTCAGGCCCACTTTTTTTACCGGATTTCTCCTGTGTTTATCGCTTAAGTACATCCTCGAAAAATCTGTAACTTCTACTTGTAACATTGTCACTGAAAATAAAATAATGCTGCATGTTTTTTATATTCTTTGTCCAAAATCTATGAGGGTCTTTTTGTGGTATAATAAGAAAAATTGACGATGGGCATTTTGAAATATTGATTTTCCTAATATATATTCTCAATTGTCGAGGAAGGTGAAAGTTTGAGGCCACTTACACTAAGTGTGTTTGAGGTACGCCAACGATATTGGCAGGCAGTATGGTAAACATTGTTTCTTGCTAGATCACCAAGTTATGAAACACTAGCTGGTTTGCTTTAGGAGGAAAAAAACTTCGAATATAACAACATATGAATGAATGTCACCTGAGCAGACATTTTTCAAAACAGTTTGCTTCAGCCCACAAGTTTCAAACAATGATGCTTCACTTTTTATTACCAGTACGTTTCTTAACAAAACGTAGTCTTCATCACGTCAATATTTGTGTTATATTGTCGATATTTTTCGAGAATGACAGGGGAACAAATTGGTTCCTCAGTACAGAACAACTTCGTTACTTTTTCCTCCTAAATTATTCTGTTTTATAGTAAAACATATTTCACTCTAAGGGTACTGGGTGGTAAGTGCACAAAATTTGAAATAAAGAAATCAAATTTTAAATATCAACTGTTTGACACGTGACGATCTGTCGTAGAATTGCGCTACTTTAGAATCTGTTTTTTCAACATGGAGTGCATTTGGAATTTTCTGAAGCAGCTGTACGTGGCTTTTAAGCTCTCGTCCACCCTTTTTTGTACTCTGAAGATGACTTACTTTCATCAAGTGCTTCCTCTCCTCTCTAGTTTCGAAGAGCATGCGTGAAGTTACAAAGTACGGCACGGGGGAAAGAATTTACTTGAGCCCGCGTGATAAATTTAAGTGCACGTGATGAAACGAGATTGCATGTTTAGTGGGCGCTTAGCGCACTTCTGCGTAATGTAATCGCTCTAAGTAGTGCCGGCATGGCACGAAATAGCATCTCGCAGCAACATGCATCCAATCTCATACGCCCTGCTATCTGCGTTTTAAGGTCGCAATTCAGGTGACGGCGGTTCTGAAAGAGCCTGCAGAGGCCTACGTTTGACAAGAAGGTGCCCGAGAAAGCGCGAGATTCACGTTTCGTTTTTTCACGCTTCTTACCGAGTCAATTTGTGCTTCTCTAAGCTCAGTCGTGCTATAGCGGAGCACAACTTCGCTGAGCTGTTCATCATGTTAGAACAGAAACTTGGGTGACTGTTTATTGATCAGTGAACGTTCTTAAGAACCCAAAGCACCCTGAACACACAACAGCTGCTCATAGCAGTGCGTTCATCGCACAGGGCGCGTTTTCTAGGACAAAGCTCAGGGTGAGCACTTCAATGAAGACGTCGATATTGCCATTCTCATTGGCCTTTATTTTATATGCGCTCATTATGCACATTTCTTCTTCATCAGATCAGCACCAGCCTCAAGACGCGACACCTAAATATGTAATTTTGGGGGGAAATGCGTAACACCAGCGATAGTACACCAAAGCAAAAAATAAAAACTAATTTTTTTAAAAGTGATTGTACGTTACACCACTGTTATCATACAAACACATCTTTTACAATATTAGTACAGATAGTATATTCTATTCCAACAATATCAGATATATAAAGCTAGCTATTCTTAGACTACCGTTTTGTTTTTGACAACAAAAACTGCAGTGTCTGAAATGCTTGAAAAACAATGAGTGTTATGGTATGCTCTTTAGTTCTTTATTTCACTAGCTGCAACTAAGTCTTGTGACAGTGCTTTGATTCTTCACTACGATAATTCGAAATGAATCATAAACATGCGCATGGTTCTCTTTCGAAGGACGGAGAGGGTGAAAGTTCGTGGCAGAACCCTGCCCTTCTCTATTTTGTCATGGTAAATCGCAGACTTTGCACCCTACACTCTTAGCTGACTATAGACGTCAGACAATCTGTTGACGCAGTTTTGAGTAGTGCAAACCCCTACTCCCTTTCACAGTTTTTTGCGCACCAAGGTGAAACTACAACGCACAAAACAACGATTGAGCAGAATATTAGATGTAGTTGGGCAATGAACACTCAGAAAAACAGCTACGAATTTCTCTGCGCTAGTCGGACGCGTCACCGAACCACCGTGAAGTGCTTGCTGGTTCACTCGCCTGAACAACGGTGAAAACAAGAGCAGACGCAATAGCTCCGCACTCTACAAACAACAGCTCTGCGCTCTAGTCTGCGCTAGTGTTGCATTGGGAATCACCACAGACGTAGGCGACTTAAGTTTTATTGATTTCCGCAGCATTCGCAAAGCAGAATGGTGAGAGCGCTAAATACGCGTCATTGCAAACGTGTTGGGTAAGCGAACACTTGCGTTCTCCGCAGCCGTTTGCTTGAGTAAGTGTTATAATGTAAGTTTCTTGCTATTGTTTTGAGTAGCCTTGACGTAAACCGTGTTCACTTTGATTAGGTAGCTTAACAGACACGCCCACCGTAGTGCACGACGTGCAACAGTAGACAGGTGACGCCCAGCCGCGACTAATATCGCACGTGCACGCTGACGTGCGTCCTATAGGTAAATCGCTAAATAATTGATTGATATGTGGGGTTTAACGTCCCAAAACCGCTAAATAATTGCGATCAGTTTTTTTTGCCGTTTGTCTCCGGGATTACCGGAACTATCTCAGCGCGTCCGTTTGGCCTTTCGGTTACACTGAGAAAGTGGACATGCATAAATGCCCACTTGCAGTATATACAAACGGAAGAGAATCGTCAACTGAGCATTAGAGCATGCGTAATAAAACACGTCAATGCACAGCAAGGGAGAAATTGATGGAGAATGCAACTGCAAAGCGAAAATCACCAGGCCCTTTCGTGCTGAATAAAACGAGCTTCATACTACTCACCGCATACATTGTTCATTAATGCACTTCAGCGCTTTGGCATCAGCTTGGCATGTCCAAGTTATGTGCTTGCCTCGAACTCGGTGCCATGCAATGCTCGGTCACCCTTGAATTTCCAGGTGCAGGACGCCGAATTGTATAAAATATAATTTGCATTCTTCCCGCATTTTGTTTTGATGAGCTTCCTAATTTTATGAAGCGAGCATGGATTGAAGAAAGATACCTGCCAGATCCTTAATTTTTAAGAAGCCATGTCAAAAGACTAATGAAAGAGGAGAGCCTTTGCACGTTCTCTTGCGGATGGCACTCTGTGCACAACCAAATTGTGGCAGGCAAAGCGATGGGGGCACTGGTGGCGGCGTTTTTCAGAGCGCCGCCTGGGCAGAGTCTGACGTCTATGAGGGACGGGTGTTCCCCCTGCACCTTTCGCCATGCGCGCGCCTACGAAATGATTACTCCCCTTATGATTACAGTAAGCCTTACGTGCGTTCTTGAAAGGAAGTGAGCTCAACTAGCAAGTGTTAGTGTTACTAAATGCTACAGATTGAGTAGCAATCGCTCGTGCGTAACAATAGTGTTGATCAGTACAGAGTGCCAATAACGAAAAAAGATCCTTAGACAGACTGGTGATTTCATATGTACATTTACAGTGGTTACACCATCTATGTCAAAGTTAATGAAAGCAAACTTTCTTGATTTGTAGGAAACGTTATTATGCGGCCCCCGTACTGGAAGACCAAGTTCTACGACGACCCTGCAGACAGACAGTTTGGTGAGATGCCGTTCTGTTATGTAATTTTTCTGTTCAACTCAATTAGATTCTGTAAACTGGCCCGCAATGTATAGTAATTGCAAGTGGTTTTTGCAAAACAGGCGCGCAGCTCAGCTTCATGAAGGTAGCACGTAAATTTACCAATATATACTAAGGATGGTACCTGTGAAGGTGGCGAAACATCTTTCAATATAGGTTAAACTAATCCTTTATAGTCTTTATGTATACCGGTGACATTAGGAACTGGGCCATGACTATTGCGTCTGATTCAAAGGAGAGCAGCAAGCACATTTCGAGGAGTGTGAAGCAAGCAAGTGCATCACAGTCAATTCCGGGTCCCTCCCCTTTTTACCCGGGTGGACAGTATAGTAAGCGCAGGTCAGAAAGCTTAATCCACAAGAGGTTGGCGCTGAGTGTTATTTCTGGTCACGCAAGACTGTGAAACCGGCAGCTCTCTTGTTTGCCCAATATTTGCACAGACAGATATCTCTTTCACATTGTTTAAGTCCAAAATTTCAACAGAAGCAAAAAAAAAACGAATGATAGTATCGGGCGCCACAATATACAGAGGTTGAACGGGGCCCCTGTCCTTGGTAATGAATACAAAGATGGCAATTACAGGGAGACTGCGCAATGATGCAAGCAATCTAGCCAGGACGATAGTGCATCAGTTATTCCATGCTGATTGTTATGACTAACGCTGCGCTGACCTTGTCTAATGGCGGTAAATTCAAAAATGGTGTGATAGGTACAAACCCTTTTGAAAACAGCGCAACTATCATGCATAACTTTCAATCGTATATAACGACAGTCACTGAGAAACAAAATGCACCATATTTTGGAGTCTCCAAATGTCTCATACACACATAGGAGCAAAACTTTTCGCCAACAAGTCATTGTAGCTCCAAACGTATACATTATAGCGTAAAGTTGTCCATTTGGGTATTGCATATACGAGTAGGCAGCTTGTATCAGGGTGGTTTGCGAAGGTGTCACTTTGCGTGCAGTATTCTTACGCTATGAAAGGTCAAATGATTCGCAGTATTTTGGGCCACCACATCCGTCCCGGCAACGTGGTGTTTGTGGAAAAAGGAAGAATGGCTCTCCGACAACTCCTCCTAGATTCATAGTGCATTCAACAGAAAGCAGGGAACATAAACCGCTCCACGGGGAGATTTCCTTCCCTGTGTTTCCAGAGCTTGCAACGAGTGACCGCGAGCCTCTAGCTCATGGCCAGCAACTATAAATAAACGCTGCACATCTCGGGCTTTCTCCCTCTTGAGAAAAAAACCAGAGCGGCTTCCAAACGTCAGGTTTTCGTGAAATATTTTTGGCCGGACTTTTCTCATTTTTGCCGTTTTTTTGGCCCTCTCCAAAGAGCTGTGAAAATGTTTTGGCTTCCGATGTGCAGAAAGGGTATGACTTGCATCCGTCACCTCCTCAGAGGCGTGAATGGTGCCTGCACGGCTGGCACGGTCACAGTTGTTTCGTATTGAAGTGCGATTACAGTCGCGCCAGGTCCGCCACACGCGGGAGTCTGCAGGGCCTGGTTACAAAGGGGTGTAGCAGTACAGCGTGCTTCAGTCGGAAGTGCCAATGCGGTCACTATGTCTCACATTCGTGGGTGCGATGAGACGAGGCGCAACGCCCAGCAAAGCAAAATGCTTGCGTGCTTCTTCGGAAAGACAAGTTGAATAAAACTTTCAGTTCTACTATTTCCTTCTGTTCCATGTGTTCCTGAGTAGGCAGAATGGTCCCCTTCGCGGTTCGCACAAAGAGTGGCAGAGTGTCCACTTTCGGACAGGTGTTCGCTGGATGCACATTTAGCCATGGTGACACGACCTTTGCAGCTTTGCGACCCATGTCCAAAGCGCTGACACTTGAGGCAAAGATGAGGATACGGCATACACGGTAATAAACGAAGCTTACAGCTGCCAATTTCGATCGATTCACGGAATTTGTTTGCTATCAATGACATAATTGTGTGCTTAGTTAGAATTTCTCTATTCCCCTTGTTATGATTCTTTGTACTTTGGCAACGATGCCTTCTTGCCATCCTTCGAGAAGTTCATATTCACTGCATTCAAGAAAGTCATCCTCACAGATAACGCCGTGCACACTATTCATTGGATCTATGGGGGTCGATTGACACTAGGTTGTCCCTAAAAGCTACACGTTTTGACAATTTCTCATACTGGAGCTTTTCACGAACTTCTAGAAGTATATCTCTGCTCCCCATTTTTGTTAGTTTTTAACTCGGCTGATTGCCTCCGTGAAAAATTTTGACACAAGGAATGGCGAGATTATTCGCACAGTTTCGGAATCACTTCGGCTCTATATGATGTGGTGTTTTCATTCCCCTTTCCAGCCTGGCATCTAATAAAAAAGACATGAAGACATTTCGTTTCCAAATGTGACACAATGAAGCCAGAACTTGAGAAAGATGTCCGATCTATCCTCATTACAACTTCACAAGCGTTGGTAGTAATTTATTTGTCGTCGTCTTGTTTAGAACTCAACAATGTGGAACACATGGCGGAATGCAATAACGATGACACTTGCCAAAACCAAATAATAAATAACACCTTACTGCTAAACTATTAGATTAGTAGCTATCGTATTTTTTCGTGTTGTGTCTAAGATCTTTAACTTGCTATTTGCAAAATTGGTCTTCTCTATTACTAACCTATCGATCCCAGCAGTGGACACTTTTTATGTCCTAAATATAGGACACCAGGGCTGAGTGGTTGTCAGACCATAGAATGCATTCAGGCTCATCTAGATGTGTAGCTCCAGTAAAAGGTCCCCATTTCTTGTTAATATAGTCGAGAAACCTGCCAACATCTCTGATATAATATGTAGGAGATGTGTATCATGAGTGGGAAACTTCCTATTGGACAGTTTGAGCTGTTGCTAACACGTGGCTGATGTGTATTAGTTTGACGACGGTAAATCTTGCTAATGGAGTTATGTATATAGCGCTATATAAATTCACCTTATTTCACTTTACAACCACGAAGCCGTGATTTCCTAAATATAGGGCACAGAGCCATTTTTTGTGTATTGATGGGTTGCTAAAATATTTTCGTGTTATTGACGTTACAGTAACTCCAAATCAACAAGCAACAAAAATATATGTGGTTACAGTAACTCCAAATGAACAAGAAACAAAAATATCTGCCAGTTAAAAAAATTAAGGGCTTCAAGGGTTAGCGATTGTTTGGTTAACTTAAAAGTGAAATTCTCATCGGTATACCACCTTGTGAGGTGGTGATCAGGGAGTAAAAGAAAAATGTTTGCCATATAGGAGATCGGCGGTGATGGGGCCACCCACCACAAAGCCCAACAAGGGGAATCTGAATGTGAATCACTTGGAGTCGCTGCCATAATATATATCGACGGGAGATCGGGCAACTACACAGAATTATATCTCAACGCCGGGAAACCTAGAAGTAAACAAAAAGAGTAGGAGACAAGGCGGATTGACAGTGAGGCAGTATGCCGATTGGGAGAAAGAAAATAATAGGAAAAGGCGCCTGCCGAATCTTTTGGGTGGATCGGCCCAGGTGTGCCATCTACGTGAAACCGGTGCCAAACGAGTGTATTCTCTACGCCGTAGGGCCTTAAAGGTCCAATAACTCACCATTGGCTCAATCCCCAGGCACCCATTTTCTCCGGACATGACAAAGCGATGTACGGCTGGGCATGAAAGGGGATTGAAATTCTCTCGTAGTCACGGGTCCGTCGTGGCGCCATTAGCCGACCACCTGTTTGTGCAAGTGCCTGTGCAGGGCAAACATTTTACAAGTTTAGCGGTTCGAAGTACCTTTTTTACAAAATTTTTCTCTCTCGTTTCTCTTTTGTGGTGCGTAACGACACCATTTCACATATACCAATACAATCCAACGATAGTTATCAAGCTCGCTACAAACGTCGTGTGCTAGCTGGTTAAACACAACTGCAACAACATTCAACCCCGTGGTGTGCAACATCATCGCATGGCTATTCACATTAAATGGGTATTGCTTTAGCACAGCTCAGATTGACCTTGAAGAAAAAAATGCTACAGTTAATAGAGGTAAAAAACAGACGCCAGTATGATCGCTCTGTGAGCTTACGAATTCTAAGCTGGAGGTACAACCCACCTGTGGAAAGAAGCATGTGGCAAGTTTGCTGAATGTTACCTGGCTGTCTGCCTACCTGTTCCCTCTGTTGTGCGACGCAGTATACATAGGACAGACTGGTTGATATGCCAATAACCGCTTGTGCGAGTGCTATACTAACGTAAAAAACTAGGTTTCTTTTAATGGTTTTTTGGTGCGATAAATATGGACGTTGGTCACGTGCCTTGCTGCTCCCAGATGAGAAAGAATTTGTAAGAACACTTTAGAGTTAAAAAAAAAACTTTATAATGCACTCTACATAGGAGGAGATAGAAAAGCAATGAACTTAAAAACTATGTGTACAGGGTAATGGCAAGCATGTGTAGCGGGCAGTCTTAAACTGTCCAGAATTCCGGCACGTTCCTAGACCACCTTGTCGAGCGCCTAGAGTTCCTGCGTGTTAAGGATAGATAAAAAAACTACCACGCCATGGTTCGGAGCACTGTTCTCCCGATGTGAGGGGTCGGTCGTCGTGTGGCAGGGCTGAATTGGAACGGAGGGTGCACGGTCGCACGGTATTGCACGGACGCCACACACGAATTTGCACCGTGTGTAGCACCGTTTCAGAATACTCGGAGGCCAACTCAGCAGGGCGGGCCACGACCCCTGAGCACCGTAATCGGCCAATGGTCTACAAAGGCAGCACCAGGCAGGCCTCATCCACGAAAGCACTTCCGACCGCTGTACCCAGGCAGGAGCCGCACCGCAGGTCAGGTCCTTGAACCTACAAGTAGGCCACCGGTGCTGAACCTCGGACAAAATCGACCTGGTTCCACGCCCACCTCAGGAACCCTGGCTGACGCTCGCCGTCTCAAACCGTCCTCCAGAAGCCCTCGTGGCCTTGTCGTGTTCCCGTCGTGAGACTTTTTCTTGCACGCTGCGTCGTCACTCGTTCCTACTTTTTCTTTAAGACCCCGTGCCGCCTGCCTTCCACTCTTCAGTTTCTGTTTGGATTGCCACTTCAAGCCCTTTATGCTGACGCATCACCCACAAAACATGACTTGTGTGTCCTTTCGTCACAATATCTCCCTGCTTAAGAAAGTTTTTTTGGGGAGAAACAAGTTTTTGCAAGCGTAAAATGTTGTGGGCGCACAAAAACAAAAGAGATTTCACAGGAATAACAGTTGTAAAGTCCATTACGACAGAAGGTATAGCGCTTACCATGACAAATAAATAGTACTGCCACTCAACGCTGTTCAGTGGAGAGTTCAAAGGTGGGTGAGCTATTCGGCACCTATGTTGTCGGCGTCCTTACGGTGCTCCACTGTACATTCATACTCAGTAAGCAAAATGCTCGAGTGAAGCACTCAGCTGTTTGGCTGAGTTTGTGTACGTGAGGGCCTAGAAACAACTGACCTTCTTCCTTTGTGTTTTCTTCGTGGTGTGAATGTTGTTTAACGTCTTTGTCTGAGGTCGAAGGAGGTCATGATCGGCATTGTGACGTTGATGCAGAACAAAAAAGGGAATGTATTGTTTTTCCGCATTGTCTAACTGTACGGTAATAACAGCGTGTTGTGCCTCCTCGGGCTTTCCTTACTCGTATTTCTTGAGAGGGTGAGTGAGGAATAAGCTTCTCCGAGCACCAAAATATATAACGTAGTCATAGTCATTGCGTTTTTTGACGACCGTGAAAAGTCCTTTCCATGCCAATATTAACTTATTTTTCTCTGATGGTTGCAGTAGTAATACCTTATCTCCGGTCGATAGCTGAAGAAATCTTACTTTCTTATTGTAACATTTATTCTGCGCGATCTTGGCCTTACGGAGTTTTTCCTGGGCCACCTTGCATGTGTCCTGCAACCGCTCCTGGAGATCGACCTTATACCCGTGTGTTTTTTTCGTGTTGGGTTGTATGTTTGCCCCCGTCCACATTTTATCAACAATCGGAAACGGCCCAAGTACAAATCTGCCGTAGAGAAAATCGAATGGGGAGAATAGAATGGCGAGAAAGGTAGCGAGGCTAAGGTCACGCCCGCATTATGGCGGCGCGTAGCAGCAAAAGCGCCGTCGTGGGAGGCTGGGATTTGAGTGCCCGGATCACCCCTGGCCCAGTCGCGACCGCGGTGGCCCCAGAAACCGATGAGGCCGCGTTTTTTTCCTCACTCGTGCCGGCCGTTAGTCGCGCTGCGCCAGTAAGAGCCTGAGGAGCAGCAGTTGTAGCGTCTCTGACAATACACCTTCAAAGTTACGCTACGCAACGTCGCTTAACGAATTATCCATACAAACAGCAATTACCTCACCCTTGAAAAGCAGAGAATCAAGGTAAAACTTAGCTTCGGGCAAGCCTTGCACAAACCGGTCCAATAAATAAATGGTGCGAGTGTTACCGGTTAGGTGGCACTGCGGAACCAGTGACCATTTCTCCACGATGGTGTGGCATCCGGTATTCCGTAATACGGTCACCATCTTTTCTTCCAGATAGCCCTTTACTGTTAGCATCTGCGTTGACCTGTTTCGTAACTTGCGTTGCTCCATGTCACCTCGGATATGTTGTCAAGAGGGTTCTGCTGTTACTTGTCTGGCCCACCTTCGATTGGTTTTGCATGTAGCCCTTCTTGCTCTCTCAAACCAGAGAGCATAATGCTTCTCGTCGCTGTTGGAAGTTTGAGAAACAACAATCGGGTCTGTGCCCAGTCTTGCAAATTCAGCACGACATTGGCTTTGGCAGTCAAGATTTCGTACAGTGATCGGAAGCTCCATTACCCGGCTTCTTGCACAGAAAACAGAGCGGCTTTCCTTCCTTTACGCTTGCATTGTCGACTTTAGCCGCAGCCATCAGTTTCTCCTTTTCATCCTTTCTTTGTGCGAGATTGGCAATTCTCTGAGCTTCCTGTCATTAACCTGCCATCATTGCCAAGGTATCTAGGTTATCCTCCTTGTTTCTTCGGGAACATGGCCAACCTCTCGTAGCACCGCCAGAAGTAGTGCTCGGACACCATCTTGTCTCGCAGTGCGTCATAGGTTTTGGGAATCTTCGCCAGCTCTTGGCAGTGGTCGAAGTATCAACAAAGACTTCCCCCGAACTGTCGACCTGTTCCAGCAATGCCCTCAACTTCATGCGGTATCCCTCCTACTTGTTACGGAATCGCTGGAGGAGTGTATGTTTGAGCTTTGCGTAGTCCGTAGTCTTCCACAGACATCCATTCTACTGCGATCAATGCTTCTCCTGTCAAGCTCAAGCTCAGTGACAGGACCCACTTGTCGGTTGGCCAGCCTAGGCTCGTGACAATCCTTTCGAGTCTCTAGATGTACGCATCCTGTTTGCACCTGCGTTCTATATAGGGTGGAATCAATTTGTGTGGGCTGCGGCCACTTTGACCACCACCCATACTACCGTCCACGTAACTAGTGTTCGGACGCTGCGCCTCTGCGACACGACGTCGCTCCTTGAGGAGGGTGTTCTGAGTCTTCATACGAGCTAACTTACGCTCATGATTTTCCTATGCTGCTACGGGTGCCTCCTCTCGATCTTTCGCTCTCTGCGCCCTCATTTATTTTTTCTGCATGCTCGCCCATGCCAATAACGCCTCTCCACTGAGCCCCATTTTCTTCCCGAGCTTAGCCTTCTCTTTTCGTACGTTCTCGTCTGACACACACAAACAATGTGTGGCTCTCAGTTGCATTGAGAGAGCTTGGTCCTGTCTCGTGAACGCCAGAAATATGTGGTTATTATGGACATTCGTCACAAGGGTTGCTGGTGCCGGACGAGAAAGTATTTGTAGGAACGCTTTAAAGCTAAAGACAAGGAAAGAAAAACTTTATGAAGCACGTTAGGGAAGAGCAGACAGAAAAGCAATACTCTTGAAAACTATGTGTACATGGTATGGCAAGCATGCGTATCAGGCACTCCTAAACTGTCAAACGTTTATCTACGTTCCTGTGCGACCCTTTCGAGCACGTAGAGTTTCTGCCTGTTAAGGGTAGACAAGAACAACACCACCTCTTTGTTCGGAACCCTATCCTCTCGTTGTGGTGTGGCAGGGCAGAAGTGGCGCGAAGGGTGTATGGGCGCATGGTATGACACGGTCGCCACACACGAATGTGCTACTGTGTGCAGCGCCGTTGCAGAAGACTCGGCGGCCAACTCAGCAATGTGGGCCACGACTCCCAAGCACCATGATCAGACAACGGTCCCCGAAGGCAGCACCAGGCAGTACTTGTCCACGAACCCGCTTCCGATCGTTGCACCCAGGCAGGAGCCGCACCGCAGGTCAGGACCTTCAATCTCAAAGTAGGCCACTGGGGCTCAACCTTAGATGAACACGAAGCGGTCCGACGCCCGCCTCAGGCGCACTGGCTGACACTCGTCATCTCGAACCACGCTCAAGAAATCATCGTGGCTTCCTCGTCTTTACGTCGCGAGCCTTTTTCCCGCACACTGCATCGTCGCTCGTTCCTACTTCTTTCACAACCAGCGCCACCTGCCCCCCACTCATCAGTTTTGGTTGTGGGCTACTGCTTCAAGTCCTTTATGCTTACGCACCACCCATAAAACATGCCTTGTGTGTCCTTTCTTCTCACCTGGCTATGCATGTAAGACATGTGCATGCACTCCATTCTTTGAACAGTGTGTCATCTTGGGCTACATTGGTAACCATTGGACATGAGACAATAATGAAGCGAATATGCCAAGCTACGTGTGTGAGGGCGCCATTCGTACCCTAATCTGAAAAAAGTGCTTGATGTTCTGGTAACTTGTGCTGCGCCACATGATTACGGTTTTGTTATGTGTGCGACGTCACGCGTGCAGCGAGGTCAGCTATAAAACGTGTTGTAGGTTTGCGCAGTAAATAAAAGTTGGAAGGCACGCATTCATACTGAAGTCTGTTTTAGGAGCGAAGCTCCTTAAGGCCTCGTGATGTCCGCCGTCTCCCGTCTTTCCGTAACACGTCTTCATCTGTCGGACATTTCTGAACCATTTTCTATGTAAACTTCAACTTATGAGCAACAGAGGGCATTGGTAATATCCGTTTTGCGTGTAATCTCCAACTTATAAGCTACAGAGGGCGCTGTGGTTAATTGTAGATGTTCAGTTCGGGCTGTCACGGTGGATGGACGTCTATTTTGAGTACTCCGGCTCGACTGCGCAGATAAGTGTTTTTGCATGTTTTGAGCTTGTCTTTATACTTACAAGCCAGCGGTTGAAATTTTCATAGCACATATTTTATGGTATGGCTTTTTCGGGGGCCAGTCACCAGGTATTTATTACTTAGTGCGGGTGTGTGTGTGTGTTTGAATTTCTTCTTTTTTTTCTTTTGCCACCCCGTTGGGGAAGTGCGCGAACATTGAACACGCAAATTTTTGTAGTAGAGCTTAGACTTTCTTTTTTTCGTAGTGCAGGGCTCGAGTTTAGTATTTATTGAGTATAGGGTGAATTGGTGTCAGAACTACATGGCTAAAAAGACTGTAAAGTGTTTTAAGGATGTGGAGTGGGATTGAAAGTGGACCCAAGCGTAGAAGCGGATGGAAAAGAGGCTAACGCGAAGTGTAGGCAATGTGAGGTCGAGGAAAAAATGGAGAAATTGAAGGTTGTCCAGAGTGGACGGCTGATGAGAATCGCCGAGCTCGAGACTGCGTTGGCGACAGAGCAAGAGAAAACGAGGGCAATAGGAGAAAGACTGAAGTCCGCCGAGGAAGCACTAGCGAAGCTGAACAAAGAAGCGGCCTACGGAGAGAACAGTAGGGAACCGGCAGCCAGAACGGTGGAGAAGGAAGAGCAAGCAAGTTTGGAAAAAACAGGCTCAGCCGGTTCCATTGTCGCAAGGCCCAGCTTCAGCGAGGTAGTGGTGGTGCTGGGCGGGGACAAAGCAGCCGGCGTCACAGGTGCAAGTAGCCCCCAGGTGCAGGATGCTCCAGCTGAAAAGTCACAGCATATGATAATCGCCGGGGACTCGAATTTAAATCGATGCGCAGAAGCCATCAAAGAGAGGGTAAGAGGTGACAAGAGGGTTGCAGTAGGGGCGTTTCCAGGACGCAAGCTTGAAGCAGTTATGAGGCAAGCGAGCGCAAAACTCAAAACTACAGCCGATAGACGAAACCTCGTGATAATTTCAGGCAGTTTAAACGATGTCTTGAATGAAGATACAGCAGGACTAGCAATGACACTGGCGAAAGGCGTCGATGACATGCTCGCCACTTCTCCTTAGTTACAGGTAGTGATATGCACTATACCGAAGGTACCGGTGCGTGATAGCAATCTGCAAAGAGCGGTTGTCAACGCAAACCAAGAGATATGGCGAAAGAGTCGAGAAAAAGGCTTTGAGGTGGTGGAAATAAACAGAGAGGTGCATAGGTGGGGTGGTTTTCAACGAGACAGAATTCACTTAGATGGGCGGCTAGGTCATGGGGTGGGTTGGCGACTAACAGGACGCGCAGTAACTTTTTTGGAGGGCAAGCGAGCCCTTCGGGGTGCAGGATAGCTAGTAACGAGGAAAACAACCAGGGAGACTCTTCGACAGGTGGTATGGACAGATACGATTCCGAAGTGGCACCAATATCTAAGATAGGTGGAGTCCTGGGCATAAATAGACGTAGCCACGAGCGCCGAGCCAATTCAAGCATAGGGTATATATACTTGCAGGGTGGTAAGAACAGGTTGAAGTGGGAAGAGATAGAAGAACAGCTAAGGGAAGAGAGGCCGATAGTATACGGTTTTGTAGAAACACATCTCAGGGACATGGAACAACCTCCGAACAATCCGGATTACGCGTGGGAATATTGTAATAGAACAGAAGGCAGCAGAAAGGAGGGTGGTATTGGGACATTCATTCATAAAAGTACAGACTGGCAAAGGTTCAAGCAGGAGTGCAAGGAACATTTATGGCTAAAAGGGAAAGTGGCAGCTCAAATGACACTCCTTGGTTTCATGTACTTGTGGACGGGAGCAAAGGCCAGAGAGGAAAACCAGGCAATGGTAGAGTGTATATCAAAGGCCAATCAGGAGTTAGGAAGAGAGTGCGAGATAATTATACTAGGAGACATGAATGCGCACATAGAAGATATAGATGGTTATATTGACCCGACAGGCAAAATGATCATGGGTATGTGTGAAAGGCTTGATTTGATCATTTGCAAGAGTACCGAGATGTTTGAAGGGCAAATAACATGGGAGGTAGGAAGGCTGCAGTCGACGATAGAATAGGCACTAATGTCACATAGGATGTATGATAAGCTCAGGGGAATGCATATAGATGAAGGTGGCTCCAGAAGTCTGGGTAGTGATCACAAACGTATCAAGCTAAGTTTTGGAAGAGCATTGAAAATGGGAAGGAGACAAGATGAGCAACTACAGGAAAATTTTTATCAAGAAAGGCAAATTGAAATAGCCACTAAACAAATTGAGAAAATAATCACGGAGGATAATAAGACAGTGTGGACATACACAAATCTAATTAGACTTTTTGAGCTAGAGCTTGCTCAGACGCGTCACAAGTGACCCCGGAAAAGAAGACACAAACCCAAAAGTTGGTGGGAAAAGGAAGTTAAGAGAGCCATAGCAAAACGTCAGGAAGCCTCTAGGGAACACAGACATGTTAAGCAGCGGGGCGAACCGACAGATGATGTGGAAAGAAAATGGGAAACCTTTCTAAGCTGTAGAAGGGATGCATCCCTTCTGATCAATGAAAAGATTAGATGAAAGGGAGCTCAGTGGCTGGCAGAAGTACATAAAAAGAAAAGCAGCTGCGAAATTTTGGAACCATCTAAACTCCCTAAAGAATGAGACGAGCCTAGAGCAGAGTTTTATAACTACAGCCCAAGGTGCTAGGCTAGAAGGGGACGAAGCTATTGAATATATAAGAACAAGGGTAACTGAAATTTTCAACAAAGAACTTTATGCACCACAATAGACAAGGACAAATCAAGCGGTGCAATGGCTCCAATTTCACAACGAGAGGGGGAAAAGGCTGAAAAAAGGGCTCCTAGTAGTACATCAACAGGCCCAGATGGCATTCCAATGATGCTGATGTAGACATTAGTTCCGAAGTCTAAGCAGGCTTTGAGAGAGGCAGTGAGCAAAATAATAATCGATGGTGAAGTTCCCGATGGAAGAAAACTTAGCAGGATTAGCATGATCTATAAAGGAAAGGGGGACAAAGCTGATATAAACAACTATCGTCCTATAACAGCCACACCAGTGGTCTACAGGCTGGCGATGCAGATTTTAAAGGAAAGATTGCAGGCATGATAAGAAGATGAGGGAGTGCTGGGGGAACTACAGAATGGGTTTCGGAAACACAGGAGGTTGGAAGACAATCTGTTCTTACTGACGAAGTGCATCGAAATAGCAGAAAAAGAACACAGGCCCCCGTGGCTAGCATTTTTGGATATCAAGGGAGCATACGATAGCGTGGTTCAAGAGCAATTGTGGAGAATACTGGACACACTAGGCATGGAAAATGTAGTCACTAATCTTTTAAAGGATATCTATAAAGGTAACAAGGTAGTTATAAAGAGGGAAAAACAGGCATCCAAGCCTGCAGAGGTAAAACGGGTGCTTAGTCAGGGGTGTCCCCTGTCACCCTTATTATTCATGATGTACCGACAAGGATTAGAGGCCAAACTAGGAGGAAGTGGACTGGGCTTCAACCTCTCTTTTTTCAAAGAAGAAAAACTCATTGATCAGGCACTACCAGCATTATTGTACGCAGATGATATTGTGCTAATGGCCAACAACAAGGAAGATTTGCAGAGATTGATGAATATCTGCGGTAATGAGGGAGATAGGTAAGATTTTAGATTCAGTAAGGAAAAATCAGCAGTCATTATTTTCAATGACAACGAAGGTAGTGAGCTTAGAATACAGGAGGTCATGCTAGAGATAACAGATAAATACAAATATCTGGGCGTATGAATAAGCAATGGGACTGAGTACCTGAGGGAAGACAAATATACGTGACGACTAAAGGTAACAGGAATGCAGCAGTGATGAAAAATAGTGCACTGTGGAATTACAATAGGTATGATGTGAAGGAAATATGGAAAGGAGTCATGGTTTCTGGGCTGACGTTCGGCAATGCGGTTTTGTGCATGAGATCAGAAGTTCAAGCCAGATTAGAAATTAGGCTACGTGGAATAGGTAGGCTTGCTTTAGGAGCTCACGGGAATACACCAAATCAGTGAGTACAAAGTGATATGGGATGGTCATCATTTCAGAGCAGGGAAGCTAGCAGCAAGATAAAATTTGAGAAGCGATTGAGAGAAATGGGGGAGGAGCGTTGGGCTAGGAAGGTTTTCAGCTACTTGTACATGGAGAATGTCGATACAAAATGGAGGAGGTGAACCAGGAAATTGACTGGTAAATACTTAGAAAACAGCAGGTGGCCAAACTAAAAAGAACTATCGGTTAAGAAGAAAGTGAAGGAAACGGAGACTGACATGTGGAGAATGGGCATGATTAATAAGTCCGCACTAGAGATCTATCGAACTTTTAAGCAGGAATTCGCCAAGGAAAGGATCTATGATAATACTCGGGGTAGCTCTCTACTGTTTGAGGCCAGGACAGGAGTACTGCGAACCAAGACATATCAGGCCAAATACGAAGAAGTAGACACAGTATGCAGTGCGTGTGGAGCGGAAGAAGAAACTGCCGAACACTTGATATTGTTCTCTAAAGGGCTTCACGCTATAGATCAGGATGATGGCACAGAGTTTTTCAAAGCACTGGGGTTTAGGGACCGGGAGGGCAAAATAGACTTTAAGCGGGTAGACTTAACTAGAAGGAGGTTATCTGATTGGTGGCTAAAGTCAAGGCACGAGGGAAAATTAAACCCTTCACTGCAAAGTACGAATCCCCAAACTCACTTTT
Organism: Rhipicephalus annulatus; assembly: GCA_013436015.1. NCBI lineage: Eukaryota > Metazoa > Arthropoda > Arachnida > Ixodida > Ixodidae > Rhipicephalus > Rhipicephalus annulatus. Next base: position 238,237 of record WOVY01010989.1, read on the forward strand.
TAAAGAAAAAAATAAAAGTAGTTTTTGGTTCGTTAAGTATTACGGCTTGGTGGCGCTAGCCACCGCCCTATCTAAAGGGTACAGCCATATACATCCAACCATCCATGCATGTGATGGCGCTGCTGTCAACGCTATATATCCCAACGCTATATATCCCAACGCTATATATATATATATATATATATATATATATATATATATATATATATATATATATATGCGGTAGAAAAAGAGGTCGACAAACGTGCGAAAAAAACACTAGTTTTACTAACGTTTCGGCAGTTGGGCCTGCCTTCGGCGGAGTGATTCACTCCGACGAAGGCAGGCCCACCTGCCGAAACGTTAGTAAAACTAGTGTTTTTTTGCACGTTTGTCGACCTCTTTTTCTACCGCATTTTCCACCGGATCCATTGAATTTCACCCCACCATATATATATATATATATATATATATATATATAAACGTTTCATACCACACATTCTCTTCTCTCGTATGGACGAAGACGAACGCAGGAAAGCGCAACGTACTGAGTATCAGCGTCGCCGTCGACGGGAAGCATCCGCGGAGACAAAAGAGAAGGAAGCGGATGCAAAGCGGCGACGGCAAAAACAAAGTTCTACAGCCCAGACTAGGGCAAAAGAAGCAAATGCTAAGCGGGAAAAACGCCAAGGTGACGCGCAGTTGAGACAACTTGAAGCGGATGCAAGGCGGCAATACAGACAAGAAAATCCTACACCAGAGGCGATAGCTAATGAAGCTGTGATTATGAAGTCAAAACTTAACCCTGAACTCGGAACCTCATATCGGCTATAAAGAAGAATCACCGCTATATCACAATCGGTCTCAGCACTATCTCTTTGAATAAAAAATATGCAAGTATCACAACAACAATCAGTCTCGGTACTATCTCAACTTTAATCACAATAATCACTTCCGAAAGCTTCGCCCCATAATTTTCTTCAAGCAGCTTGAAATTCAGTGATTTTTTGTTCTTTCTTGGACGTAGCACGTTTTTTTACGGGCAAACCATTTCATCATGCACCCCACTTCCCAAGGTTTCTGTAGTTATAGGTTAGATGTTATTGTCTGACCTTTGTGTCGAAGCTTCCTTTACTGTCGCCGACAACGTCACAGTGCTGACGAGTGCATCCGTACGTACGACCTCGGCTACAAAGGTGTAGTAACGACCAATGCCTTAACCGACATCAAGGTCTTGCTGAATCACACGTCAGAACGAAAGTGAGAACGTGTGCAGACGTAACAGTGCCACGCGCTACGAAGAAAGCCTTAGTGAACGCTACTGTTGCGTTAGGAGTGGCTATTTTCGTAAAGGACTTCAGTTTCACCAATTTTCTCAGCGGTCGCACGAAGAAGAATGGTGACAGCGCAGGATACGGGCCATTTCGAGCACGTTGGGCGGGCGAATTACATTTTCCAAAGCCATCGCATGAGAAAGTAAAATATTGTAGGTCTTCGGTTAATGTTTTGAGTATCCTTAAAGGAGAACTGTAGAAAGGTTCACTGTGAAGCTCAGCAGAGCTTCTCACCATGATGCGTGCTGTGGAAGCAATTCGGTGCAGACTCGTAATGAGTACGCGACGTGTATTGCACACGCCTCGACGACCCGTAATCTGAACTGGTTTTCAGTCCACAGCATCACATATATATCTTTGAAGGCTTGAAGTTCTCGCTTTACCTACCGAATCCTATCGCCTACGTCACGCGTGAATCGCAAAATGTTCGCACGGCCACCATAAGTTTTTCTTGCCGGTGGTCTCCGCGATGGCCAGACGTCTCTTGGAGGGCATGGTTTTTTTTCTTTTATTGTACACCGAGAGAGTGGACACGGATGTATCCCAATTCGCAGTATGTATGAATGAGAGATAACCGTCCAAACAGTATCCGAGGATGCGTAATAAAACAGTTCAACACACAGCAAGCGAGAGATCGGTGGAGATTGCAACTGCAAAGGAAAAAATCGCTGGGGCCATTTGTACCTGCTGAAGCGAGCTTCGTACTATTGATACATAGATTGCACGTGTAGGTACTTGATAGCTTGGACATTGTGCATATCCACAAACTTGGGGCATTCAGGCGTCACAGAGCGCACGTCGGATTGCTTGCGAACTCTATGTCAAGCGAGGCTCGGTGGAGCTTTCTTGTTGCAGCTCAACTAACTAACTGAATCGTATTGTTACAGAATGTAGACAGGAAAACAAAGAATACGTATTTGCAATATATTTACATGACGTCCACGCGTAAGCCAAAATGGCAAGAGAGAGGACGCTCCACATTCTAAAATGACGTCGCATTTCTTGGTTCTTTTTGCTTCTTCATTGTGAAATTGTCTTATAACAAGATCCGCGTATATGCTGAAGCACCATCACAGTGCTTATCAGTGGTGTTGCGAAGTCTGAAGCAGGGCTATCTCGTAAATAACATCAGTCATCTGGCGCAAAACTCGGGGCGAATATAAGTACAAGAAACGCAGCTTTCAGAGAGCCCGTCATGCTGAGCAGGGGTCGAACATTAAGCATTGTTCCCGCAGTTCGCTTATCTGAAACATAGGTAAATTGATAGAAGGAGTTTTTCAGACTTACCGTTTTAAGGAAACAGCTAGTCAACGCAAACAACAGATGGTGTTTCTACATAGTGGGAGATTCAATTGTCTTTGCGCATTCGCTTGCCAACGGCTTTCTTTTTTTATTAGGCAAGGTTTCTCTTGAGTCTGGTGCCTTAGACCACTCGGCCATTCTGCCACAATAACGGCTTTCTTTGGACTACTCAGTTATGGCTAGAGCGGCAATGAGAGCGTTGGTGGCAATTTTTCTCTGCGCCGTTTAGGAAAACAGTTGCTTCTATTCGGTACCGTGTAGCACCTACGAAGCTGCTCGCTGGAGGCCTAGTGCTGCGGAAAGTCCGCCAGGCAGGCTCAGTTTATGCTACACTGGAGTGCCGTTCAGTTCACACGCCAATTCTTGTTCATGAAGCTTTCTGCAGCGTGCCCTTTATTTCGGGAAGCATCGTAACGAAGCAGAAGTATATAACATCTCACTTCACAGCAATCACTTTGTTAACCAGCTTTTTAAACGTATTTCGGTTTCATGTTCATTTCACTAAAGCTCACGACCTCATTCAGTGAAGCTGAAATAGACCGAACTTCCGCACCTCCTCTTTGTTTTTATGCCAAGAAGAGGGTTTATTCTTGCTCGGGCGCCATCTTAAATTGTACTGCGCATCACTGACACACTACCTTTTTGCCAGTGTAAGCATTGTGAGCGGGTACGGGCATCACTGGCAAAAGGCTTGTCGCCATGCTGTCCCACCCGTAAATGCCTCCAATTGGCAAAGAGGGGCAAGCTAACAACATTGGTGACGTATCGAGAGTATAGAGACAGAACTGGCATGCAAGAGTGGACATGTCACGGCGCATGTGCCTGCACGCTCGTTGCCGTCTCGCGGCTTCTTGCTGGACTGGTAGAGAGAGGTGTTTGCGAGGCAAGATACGGATCTTGTTTAGAGTGTATTAGTCGCAAAAAAGCTATGTACTGCCTATATACTGCCTAAAACGAGAAACGTACCTTCTTCAAAAGGGCAGCGGTGACGTTGTGAACTAGATCATCTCACCCAGAGGTGACGCAGCTAAAACTGTCATCATTGCTTTGAGGAAATGTGGCGGCTGCATTAATGGCGGGCGCCGCTGGTAATGGTGTGCGCCCGCCAGTTTATGGGTATTTTTTCGCGGCTGTTGCGTGAAATCATTCGCGCGCATGGCAGCCTAATGTGGCTATAAATATTTCCCCTATGATTCGTAAATAGCTAGAGGCCTCAAGTGCTGAAAATTACGCCAAACAAGTAAGCATACTCTGCCTATTACCAATCACAAAGAAGGACCACTGTCGGTCAGGGTTGAACAATACCTACAAAAACCCCAATAACCATCTGTTTATTATAACTACCCGCTCAAACTGTGCAGTATTATTTCTTGTCTAGTTTACTCAGACAACCATATTTGCATTGGGAGGCCCTTGCAATGTACTCGGGACCGAGCTGCACGTTGTCTTTCTCTCTAAACACACCCTCAAAACATCAGTGTCAGTCATCCTAGCCTGGGCTGCAAAGATATTTTGACAACTCATTGGCGAGAGGCACATCACGTTGAAAAATCAAACCATGCTGTTATGGTACACGTTACTGTATATTACATTCTTCTCGTTATTTCACGTAATATCTCTGCCTTCGTGCCTGCGCGTCCGATCTTTTTACAATATATTCCGACCAACTAGACTTAATGGGGCTAAGCACGTGTTCCCTGGGATAACACAATTTACGGGATTACGTTGGAAAGGAAATTCAATTTAGGTTTCAACTTACGCGTAAAATTACCTAAAACGTTGATGCGGCATCGTCTTCAATTCAGTAACAGTTGGCGAATTATGAAAGTATTAGCCACAGTGAAGCATTTCAGTAAGTGGACATTCTTGTGAAAGTTGTCACAGATGGCAAGTTTAGAAAATTAGTCTACTCTTGCTCACCCACTGTTCATCAGCTTAACAGGAGATAGCGGGCACCTGCGGGTGTTCCCAAAAGCACTCACTTGTAAAAAGAAATGATGCACCAGTGGACTACTCACAGTACGCTGCACACACACGTACAATAGGGACATATGGAACTTGAGTAGACTATACAGCTAGAAAGAGCTGAAAGTAATGCCAGCAATGTTGTAAAAATAAGAAGCGAGTTTTCTTTCATTTACAATCTCTGTAAAAAGTTCTCTACGATGGTTATTCAGAATGCACAGGTCGTTTCCTAATTTTCTAACTAATTGTACGTCCAACTGAACAGCACAAACTGTTCATTCTCCACGAAAGTTCTGAAGTAATTGCTCTGGCTCAGTAGTCATCTGCTTGTCAGGGAGTGCAAACCAAAACATTTGCTAATATTACTGCTTACACATGTTGTAAGGTGCAGGCTGTAATTGCATTTTCGCATCACAAGAATCGCCAGCTTCTCCGAATATTTAGGACAAGTTTTATGGACGAACTGTGAAGAGTGAAACAAATTTCACAACCCGGTGTTGAGGCTTTCCGTATGGCTGCAAGAATGTGCACGACAAAGAGTGGAGCGGCACGCCAAGCATTGCCGAGATCAGTGAAACTGCTCAAATGTAGTGAATAATGCAATTATATTGACGAATAACAGTTAGCGGTCTGTACGACGGCGTTGCTCTTGTTTCCCTCATTACAAGATCGCAATTGTGGCCCATATGTCCAGATATATCAAAGTTTGTTTTAGCGGGGTTTCAAAAACTTACCAAGCATTTCAAGCACCGAATGATGTAAAATGAACGAGCGTTTCTGCACTGCTACCGAAAAGACAGAGATGATTTTTTTCGCACATGGTCATACAGGGAAAATGTGCGATAGCGTGCCAAATTGCAGAAACAAAAAAGTCAGTGCAGTGGTGCCACCACTCCTCTTCACAAAAAGCGAGACAAGTTCAACCAATTAGCTTACTTCAGTTAGAAAATGATGGCTACTATTTTCAAAGTCAAAAAGCAATTTAGTGGTTCATTTCATAAAATTTTGACCACAGTTAGAGCTGACGTTAACTGTGACACGCTGACAAGACTATAAAAAACGATAAACATTGAAGACGTTGAACAATTTGTCCGTAATTGTCCGGCTCTATGACAACGCGCATTCTCGCACCACGGTCAGAAGCAAGGGAGAATTCAAGATTTTGTTGGGAACAATGATTATCCTCTCTCCTGAGCTTACTCCGCACCATGTGACCATTTCGTCTTCTTTTCACCTGAAACAATGGCTTGGGGTACACCGATTTGAAGAGAGCGAGAAATTCAAGATCACCAGCCGTTGACAACAGGTTCAATTCTATGGCAGCAATCTGTTAAAAAGAGGGACTAAAAAAACTACTGCGGTGGTACGAAAAGTGCTTTGAAGTTAAGAGTGATTCTGTGGCAGAAGGGTATAAGTTTTTGCTAAGGTAAGCCCATTCATAAAAAATTGCTAATGCATATTTTCTTTAGCGGCCCCTACTTTTTGAGTAACTTCGGTAAAGTTATGCTTTGCATTTCTAGATAAATGTTTTTTTTTGTTTCATTGGTGCATTGTCATCAGACACAGCTCAAACGATGGACGACGAAGGCAGATGTTGAATTCACATTTTCATTTTTCGCTATCTGCTAATTGTCCGCTTCAGTCTTACTATTGGTGTCATACAAAAAGGTAGCCCTTTTGGCTACATAGCTCACAACAATATAAAAATAGCTGTTAATAATAGTTTTATTGGCCCACCAAGCTCGGTGCGTTTCTCCACGCTTGTTTGTTTAGAGGCCAAACAAGCCTCGCGTTGGGTTCTATCATCATTTTTCAGTTTTGTTTTTATTTGAACGCCAAAGCGTTTATTTGTGCTGACCTGGCTTCCGAGGTATAACGCGATTTTCATGGTATTCGCCTTTATATTCCCCTGTAAACATTCTTGTAGTGGGCTAGGTCGCAGTTATATATGTAAAAATAGAAAGCACAAGTTCTGGCAACAAAATCTTTTGTTTCGCGGGGTGCAGCAATCACTCGCTGCATGATGGTGTAGGGGGACACTCATGATCAAGAAACCTCTGCTAAAGGTACCTTTTTTGTGAAATTTTCTGTAGCGTTGCGCTGCAAACAGTTCCTGTATGAGCGAGAAACAGTGCCCTATAGGAAAGGATAGACGAGGCAGACAGATATAGCGCTGAGTTCATTTTGTCCATACCATACAGCAGCACTGAGAGAGATGGAAACGATGGAAAGTGTAGTCTTCTAGAAAAATGTTTTCGAGCCTATGCTACGTCCCCCACGTCATGTTTTGACTGGGAGTCATCCATGTGAAAGAAAAAGAACCATTCGGTCTGAAATGTCGCAGCTAAGCACTTAATCGTTTCGAGAGGGGCCTCAGCGCAAGGCGGCACCACGTTTCCCTGGGGATGAAAAACTGTGCTAAGAGATCTTGTGAGACAGTTCATGCATAATATAGAATGTAACGTGAGCGGCATCAATAGCAGTAACATGTGAAGCACAGGCTGTCCTCTGTTCTACCACCTTTCACAAAACGACAACCTGGCCAGGAGCTGCCGTATGGCGTTCTTCGTGAATTTCTATCGAGCGTGGAATTGTTCCTTGCGTACAACTTCATCGGCCTTCCTCGGTTACGTAAAAAGGGTTGAAGAATCTTAGGCAGGCAGAGCGCCTCAGGAAATGCTATTGGTCTGTGGCGTGGCAAGCAAACTCAAAAACGGCCAACCTCTGTGCGACGTCCCTTTTGAAAAATACCATGCTGGAATGAAGTGACTTTCAAGCTAGCCCCACAGCTGTCTTGAAACTTGTCCTGACAACGACTGAGCGAAGTCGCCTTCCAGTCGTCCGTAAGTTTAAAAATGATTTATGGTGAGTGGCAAGGCTGTCTTGAGTCAAAAACTAGTCAAATATGAGTCAATTAACATCTCTACGTTCGCGGGCTAGGCTAATCATCATAAGCTTCCACGACACAGTATACTCAAATCATTTCCCCACTGTTTCTGAGAGCCGCACTCAAATGATTGATGAAGGCTTAGCGAGCCTTCCCGAGTTTCTGGGGCCTATATTATACTTTTGATAGTTGTTTCTAACCCTGTATAGCTGGCGCCCCTTCTACTGGCGCCAGTTTTTTTGAAACGTTTCGTTTCACGCTAAGCTTTTATATATAACAGCGAGGCTAAAACACTTCGTCAACTGTTCGAACCAAGCCAGGGAAAAAAACGTACGACATCCTCACTGAACGCGTGAAATTAGCAGCTGATCACTGTAATCGCTACACTACCGCGGAGAACGACCGAAGACACACCTATGATCTTCCAATCACCAACGTTCCACGATGAAAACCTCGTGCATGGCACTAGCGGAGAAAACACATAGCACTTACATCTTGCATGTTGGGCAAAATAATTGGCCACAAAAGCCGAAATTTGCTATTAGGAGCACTGCAGCATTCTTTTGCTTTCGCTTGTAACTGCGATTGCAGTATTTTATTTCACTTTGCAGCATTGCGCATGATTGGGTGGATCAATTGGACGACAACTCGATGCGAACAATACTCTGGCTGGGCTTGCGGAGGACGTGGAATTGAAGCATCAAGCCTCGCCATAAGTGAAACCGCTGAAACAGCCGCTCAAGACTACGCCATGGAATACGCTGTTGAACTAATAGAGCGTACGTATATCGTCTTTCATATATAGCACCAAAATGTATCAAACGTGTCGAACCGTCTAAGGACCTATGAAAGCGCTGTCAATACGGACAGGGACGTTACTTGGATTGTGCGCCTCTAAATGCACGACCTGTAAGAAAGACCGTAATATTGCCTCAGGAGAGGTAGGATAGAGAGGCAGCTTCAAAAGAAGTAAGCCTTTTGTCAAGTAAACAACAGGCCTACTTATGGACAAAGCTCTAATGTCTCGTACTAGCACCTGGCTCTAAGCCGTAACTGATTACCTGAAAAGACAGCTTGAGAGTTTTTATATAAAAGACTTGTTTTTATACTCAATTTATTAATACTGATGAACTATCTTGGGGATCATTATAAGTACAGCTGCAATGAATTTAGTTGTAACGTGAAAGACTTGTTCTACTCGCTGCCATAAGACCAGTTACTCTAAGGTCTGAATGAGAGTACTGATAATGACGATGGTGAGCAATGTTTTAAAAACCAAATTGGGCTCTCTGCAGAAGCTTTTCTAGAGGTTCTGGCATCCTACATTAGGTCCACCTTCATATGGTGGGAACAAAAATGACAAAAAATGTACAAAATGAACAAAATGTACAAAAATGAAAAATGTATAAAAATAAGGGGTGTCCAGTGGGTCAAAAGTGTCTCCGGTTTTCAGCAATATCTTCTTAGCCAAGGTTGACTGGGTTATTGAAGCTAAATTGAACGGGCTCGCGCAATAGGTTTACAAATATGTAGACGGCCATATCATTTTCTATATCAACTTAACGAACAACGCGAATACCATTCTCAAAATATTCAGGTAGAATGCTTGTAGTTTAGAGTTCACATGTGAAATGCCTCTGAAGGATGCGTTGCAATTATTAGAGCTGAGCTTATGATTCTTCATAAGCAAATATGCTGGCAATACTGCACTCTTAGTTTGAAGCGCCTGCTTTCCTTCGCTTCTGCTCATTAAAAAAAATCACAAAAAACGGTATCGCCTTTTTTCACCTTGAAGTCTGCAATAACCAGTTCATGTGATCATCAGATGCTCGCGAGCGTACAAACACAAACTCTGAGGCTATATAAAGCTCATTATGCCGAAGGTATTGCTTTCATGGCTTGCAAAGGCTTAGGCGAAGTTTCAAGTGTGGCCTAAAAGAGGATACACCATCAGCCAAAAAAAAACGAGACAAAATTGGTCGTTTCCCCCTACGTTTACCGACTAACACATAGGTTAAAGAAGGTGGGTCCATGTCATGGTAAAATGACCTGAAAAGGAACACTCCATCAGCCAAAGAAAGTGGAAAGAAAAAAAAATCGTCGTTTTATCTTACGTTCACCAACTCTGGCATAGGCCAAGGAAGTTGAGTGCATGTCATGATAAAGTGGTTTTTGCTGCCAAAGATTAGGTCAGCAGTGTTTGCGCGTTGGTACGGAAACGCGCCATAAACTGCTTATTGTTACATAGTGCATGCTCCGAAAACCACAAGTATTTGTTAGTACAATGCGTCACAGGAGTGCTATACAGGTTACACTTCGCGTGTGGAAGCATTTATATAGGTCAGACGGGGCGGTGTGCAAACTATAGACTGAGGGAGCAGCAAAATTTGCTCCAGGGTATTGCGCCCTTGAAACACTTGCCCATGCACTGCCAGAACCGCGGGTGCAATGCAGATTTTTTTGAGAACGAGGGCTCTTTTGCACCGCCATGACCAGCTGCGAAACGAAATATTCGGATCCCACAGAACTCAAAGGGCGGGAAAAAACTGTTTCATTGAACCGTCAATTGCCCTCTATAATAATGAAATATATTTAATTAGATTATTTTCTTGAGTATACATAAATTAAGTTTTCCGCAAAGGTCATGCGCGTAAAAGTTTATCTATGTTTTGTGTCTCTTCAATACTTTTTTTCAGTTGAAAAACAGCGCTCGTCATCACTCCTATTGTTACCCTATGCGTGATTTCGCGCTGTTTACCTCGACCAGCTATGAATATTCATCAGCTGGCCCAGTTTTTAAATACTACTCAATTCGCTTGTTCTACTAAGTTCTTCGCACTGTTTCAGAACGACACGTTATCGTGGTGGTGAGCACGAGCGACATCCAGCTAAAAGCGGCTAAGGTTAAGTCTTCAACGAACAAGTGAGAAACGCCCACGACATCATTTTACAGAAATGTGCAAACGTACTGAAGGCAGTGTAAAAAAAACGCAAAAGCAATCAGTATAAACGAACAAATGCCTTCGAATCACGGAGAGAAAGCATATGATTGTCACCCCGGTGAAAGGCAGGCTCTCATTTTGTTCGTTCTTTAGGAACGAGAACACTCGAACCTTCGGCACACTGTCAATATCGGTGAGAGTTGAGCATGCGCCCCTGCCCGACTGCGAGACCCTGTGTACCGAGGTGTACACTACGCAAACATTCAGTAAATGTAGCACATCACATCACCACGCAGCACTTCAAGGACGCTGAAAAAACATGGTCATATTTGTATAGTCGCCCAAATAAACACCAGCGCCATACAATAGGGTTCGTCAGGCTTAGCAGCCCTGCTGTCTCAAGCATGCATGCTCACGTCTACACGGCAGGAAAAAAGCGTCCAAACTGAGTGACGTCGCAGGGCTTGCCTGGCCTAGTGAGCAGGCCTGAACAATTTCTTTGGTGGTGTTGTTCCAGCGTACGTTTGAGCAAGGTTTGATTGAACACCATGGTGACAAAACGTGGTTTCAGCGACTGGCCAGGTAAAAAAGTACACTAAAGCTCGTGCGCTTTACTCCAGCGGCAAAAACGCTAGCGACCCGGAATGAGAAAATGGGATCAGCGCGCCCTTTTGTGGAAGTTAGTGGCCTTGTTTTCTAAAAAGAAACATTAAAAGTTTCTTTAGTGGCTCCTAAAAGAGAGAGAGAGAGAAATACCGTTTATTTTTACCCGTCTAGAATGACCGGGGAGGAGGTTTCGGCCTATTAAGGCCTCCCAGATTTGTACGTTTCAGTTTATACCAATGTAAAAGTGCGGTAATTTTTATCTTTTAAAACACTGAGCTAGTTGCTAAATGTTGCCGCTAGAATAGTCGGTATGCTCGCACAGAAGAGGTCGGAAAATTGCACACGAGTCGATGTTCGCGCTTCATTTGCTTGTCTATTGTGTGTGTGTATTTTACCAACTTAAGAACTCCATCTGGGAAAACATTCAAGAACCCTGCACTGCGGCGTCTCTCATAGTCCTATTGTGGTTTTGAGACGTGAGAAACCACCTAGTATTATTGGTCGTTCAACAACATTCCTCAACGCTGCGGTCTTAAATATTGAAATCGAGCCGAAAACGTTTCAGAGCGCAGTTCTCTGTGAACGTTGATTGTGTAACGTAAATTTAGTTAGATGTTTTTTCATAAATCAACCTCAATGAAAAAAATATTGAAATGAAATATTCCTATGGCGTTTCCAGCGCTGACGTAACTATGTGGTCAAACAAGTGCCTGCTCACTGAGACTAATTGGTTTTATTCTTCATACAATCGTTTTCAGCCTGCGTCAGAATTTTTCTGGTAACCCTCCCTGCACCAGCACTGATTTTTTTAACGATACAAGTTTTCATTGCGAACGCCATAAAACATACACTGAACACTACACATCTGCTGTCCTTAGTCATGTCATTAGAATACTTGAATTGAACAGAAGCAGGTGGGCGCAGGGTCGGCAGATTGTGCTAATAACCAATTATTCTTCAATGCAAGAGTGAGGCATGGTTTACAACAGGGAGTATAGAAGGCTGGATTGACCCAGGCACACATGTGCTCTTCAGTAGTCCCCGTGCTGTACTACAACCGACTCCTTGTATTTAAAATGTATCGTGACCAACTATCCCAATATGTCTCTCTTGCTACTAACGAAACTGTGGTACATTTTATTGTGCACAGCTTCGAAAATGAATGACGACACTTGGTAACACTGGGAATAGCGAAGCCACTTCCTGCTGTTGACGTGTGGGCAGTCTTGAGGGCAGACTTCTAGGGATTGTGTGCACTGGGAGCGTTGCCTTGCATAGCTAAGAACTGTTCTGGTTCAGCCCCATCTGCTTTTAGTTTAGGTGTGGTTTACTAAGATAAAATGGCCTCACATCTGCGAAGTGTATATGTTGCCTACCAGTTAATATACAGAGAACAATTATTCAGATGCAGTAGCTGAAGCATTCGCACGCATACTGCAGATTCATTTTTGCCCGCCGTCCTTCAACAATTTCCCCCTTATTGAAAAAATTTAGCAGATCTCTCTTTCTAAGAATCGGTGTAACAAAAAAGTATAACGTGTCATCACATTTGTAGTTGAGCGTTTGTGGTGCACTGTTTTGCTATAACACCAAAAGAAAGAATGCTGCTGCAACAAATTGTAGTCACGCGAAGAATGGCAAACAGCTCAAAACGTGCTGCGTGCATTTCAAGCATAAATCATGCATGAAATGAGCATACACAGCACGAAGGCGGACTAACACCTGTCAGATTTCGACACTTAAAACGCGCTGTGCATACAAAAAGAAACGCACGAAATGAACGTACAAATATACAAATAATAACTGTGAACAAATGTCACAAATCTTGCTTCGTGTGTGAGCAGCATCCTTCTTTCGCAAACGTGGCCACGGCAGTGAGTGAAGGGACTTTCGTGTTTTCCCGAATCACGACTCTAATAAGCGCGCGCTCAGGAGAGAATACGCTCCGTGGAGGCGGCGCTCATTGAAACTCGACAGCTCCCAACCATGGTGGTCTTGTGGCTAAGTTACCGGTCTGCTGACCCGCACGTTGCGGGATCAAAACCCGGCTGCGGTGGCTGCATTTTCTATGGTGGCGAAAATGCTGAAGGCCCTTGTGCTCAGATATGCGTGAAGGGTATAAGAACCCAGATGGTCGAAATTTTCGGAGCGCTGCAATACGGCGTCTCTCGTAATATTATGGTGGTTCGTGGACATTCACCCCACATCATAATCATTCAAACGCGAAAGGCGAGAACTTTAAGAGCGCACCCAACGTGAGACCACCAAGTCATTTCACTAAATCACGAAAACGCATCTAGGTCGCGGAGTTCAGAGGACCACCATAAGGTATACGGTGTGCACTAAAAAAATTGTCTCCTTGTCTGCTTGCAAGGACGTCGAAAGTTTTCTGTCTATAGATGCTGCATAGGCACCCAATGCTGCGTCAGATGTTAACGTAATCTGGCAGTATTGCCGAGAAACAAAAGTTTTTCAAATTGTGAAGCAATGGGTAGGTGGCAGCACTGTCGCTTTAGCGAAGCGTAGGACACTCTCGATAACATTGCATTGCCGGCGCTGCGTAATAAACACTGTAGTAATTATAATTTTGTATCTATGTATTTCTTAAATGACGACACAAACTGCCTAATACTTGCATAGTGATGTTCAGCCGATATTAACGCGATTTCAGCATTTTCATTGACGATGTGCACTAGCCTGAACACAGCCAGAAGATCGAGTGGTGGGCGTTCAGCAAGGGGTCAAACTTTCGCTCGAGTGGACGAATTGATTGACAGACAGACAAAAACATAGAGCAAAAATTTCGCTTTGAAGCATCGCAAGAAATAATACCGCCTTTAATAGCTTTCCCTTAGCATTCTTGCCAACTTACGCTTCGTGGTCTACTGGTTAGCGCCCCACGGCCTAACCTTCGCCTTCTCATTTTTTTGTTTTTTTAGGGACGAAGCTCTTTGTAATGTAGTTCGTTTGCTCCTGCGAAGTAGGTTAGCACCCACCTCTAGTTTGGGAATTGTTCGATAGGTGGAATGTTTGTGTATGTCCTTGTTAAGCAAGTACTTAGGCAACAGCAGAATACTAAGCCCAAAGCAAACATTTGTTTATAACATGAAGGACACAGAGGGAGACATGTGGAAGATTGGAACGCTTACGAAATCATCAATGCTGACCTACCAAACGTTCAAGCAGGAAATTACAAAAGAAAAGCTCTTCGATAATAACCGGGGTAGTTCTCAGCTATTCGAGGCCAGATCGGTAGTATTGCGGACCAGGACGTACCGGGCCAATTACGAAGGCACAGACACTGTATGATTGTATGTAGTGCGTGTGGAGAGGAGCAAGAAAGGGCTGAACATTTGATATTGTTCTATAAAGGGCTCCATTCCATAGTGGATAGTGGAAAGTTTTGAAGCATTGGGGTTTAGGGACAGTGAAGGCAAAGCAGACTTTATATGGGTAGAAATTGTAGCGCCCTCGTTCGGGCGGCGCGCAAAGCGGAGAGCGCGCGATGGCGACAGAAGAAAATAAAGAAGGTGCTAGGCCGTGGCACGTGAAGCCACGGCTCATGTTCCGGGGCTGGCATCGGTTATCGTTCAGGCGTGTCTTTCTTTCGCTCCTGTGGCATAAGCCTACAAGTGGTGACCTCGGACGAAGACAATGACTGACTCGAATGCACCCTCAACCGAACAAGCCTCACGTCCGCAGGACGTCTCGGCCGTGCAACTGCGTCTCCCATCTTTCTGGCCACAGGACCCGCAAGTTTGGTTTCATCAGGTCGAGGCGCAATTCTCCCTGTACCGCATCGCCTCGGAAGCGACACGCTACTACCACGTAGCCTCCGTCCTTCCTCCTGACGTTGCCAGCGAGCTCTCCGACGTCCTTTCCAACCCCTCGGACACTGCGCCATATCAGAACCTTAAAACCAAGGTGCTGGAACGATTCATGCCTTCGGAACGCGTCCGCCTATAGCAGCTCCTTGCAGAGGGGGACCTTGGCGACAGGCGCCCCTCCCAACTACTGCGCCGAATGCGACAGCTTCTTGGGAAACACGACGTCTCTGCCCACTCAGCGTTGCTTCAAGAGCTCTTCCTCCAACGCCTTTCTCAGCCAATCCGCCTCGTCCTCCCGGAGGCCGGCGACATCAATCTCGACCGCCTGCCGGAGCTCGCCGATCAGGTTCATGAAGCGACCTTCCCATCTGTCAACGCTGTCTTACCACCAGCAGACACAGCGATTTCGCGCCTTGAGGCCCGCATCGACGAACTCGCCGCCTCCATTGCCGCACTCCGGAGCCCCCTGCAGGAGACTCGTTCGCCTCGTTCCGGTCGTCGAGCTCTTCCACACACACGAGATGCTCGGAGTCCCAGCCCTCCACCCCTCTGCTGGTACCACCGGCGTTTCCGACACCGAGCCACGAAGTGTACACCCCCATGTTCGTGGCAGGGAAACGCCTGCCGGGATCACTGACGGCGGCGCGTGATCTCCCTTGTCGTCCCAGCCGCCTTTTCATGGTCACGGACCAGCTATCGGGCGCCAGGTTCCTTATAGATACGGACGCGGAAATTAGCGTTGTGCCCCCGACTAAGGCTGATAGTTCAAAGTCACAGGGGCAAGTGCTTCGTGCTGCCAACGCCTCGTCTATAGCAACGTATGGCCTCCGAGCTCTCACCCTCGACTTCGGCCTTCGCTGCATTTTCCGGTGGGTTTTCGTCATCGCAGACGTTGTTCAACCGATCATCGGCTCGGACTTCCTCTCATATTTCGATTTGGACGTCAGCGTGCGGCGGCGCCGCCTCATAGATGGTAAGGCTCGTCTCTCCATCTCGGGAGTCCTGTCCGACATCGCTCCAATGGCCATCCGCATGCTGATACCTTCCTCACCGTTCGAAAAAATCTTGGCGAGTTTCCCGAAGTTAACTAAACCGTGCAACCTCACTCAGCCGCCTAAACATACGGTTACACACCACAACGTCACCCGGGGTCCACCGGCAGCCGCTCGACCACGCCGCCTGTTCGGAGACCGCCTAGCTATTGCTAAATGGGAGTTTGACCACATGCTGCAGCTCGGCATTATCCGCCCGTCGTCAAGCGCTTGGGCTTCCCCGCTGCATTTGGCGCCAAAGCGTGATCCTGGTGACTGGCGTCCTTGTGGGGACTATCGAGCGTTGAACGCCAAGACTGTCCACGACAGCTCTCCTCTACCTCACATCCAGGATTTTACATCGCGCCTCGACGGCTGCACAATTTTCAGCAAAGTGGACCTTGTTAAGGCGTACCACCAGATTCCTGTCGAGCCCGCCGACATACCTAAGACCACCATCACGACGCCCTTTGGGTTGTTTGAATACGTGC
Source organism: Rhipicephalus annulatus (assembly GCA_013436015.1). NCBI lineage: Eukaryota > Metazoa > Arthropoda > Arachnida > Ixodida > Ixodidae > Rhipicephalus > Rhipicephalus annulatus. Next base: position 254,601 of record WOVY01010989.1, read on the forward strand.
GGATGCCTTTTGGACTCCGCAATTCGGCTAAAACTTTCCAGCGGTTCATTTCTGAGGTCACACGGGGTCTTCCTACTGTGTTTGCGTACCTTGACGATTTCCTCATCGCCAGCCGCACATCTGAAGATCAGGAGCACCATCTACGCGCTCTGTTCCAACGTCTTCAGCAGTACGGCCTCGTTGTGAATGCCTCTAAGTGTACTTTCGGCGCATCTGAGCTTGAGTTCTTGGGCCATCACATATCATCCAAAGGAATACGCCCTCTCCGGTCCCACGTTAAAGCAATTCAGGATTATCCTCAGCCTACAACACTGCGCCAATTACGCCAATTCCTGGGGCTTGAGAATTTTTCCAGGCGCTTCATACCACACTGTGCCGAACTGCTACGACTGCTCACCGACCTCCTTCGGTCGACCGCCGGCCCATCCTCCGCCAATCCTTGGTCGTCAGAGGCCCAGGCCGCCTTTGCTGCTGCTAAGCAAGCGGTCGCTAACGCCGTGCTTCTCATTCATCCACGCAGCAACGCCCCTACTCGGTTGATGGTGGACGCATCCAGCGTGGCCGTCGGAGTGGTCTTACAGCAGTGCATTAACTCCGAGTGGAGACTCTTGTCGTTTTACTCTCGGAAGCTACTTCCGGCTGAGACCCGCTACAGCGTCTTCGGCCGGGAATTACTAGCCATCTACGCTGCAATACAGCACTTTTGGCATTTCCTGGAAGGATGCTCGTTTTACGTGCTGACTGACCATAAGCCACTGGCGTATGTTTTCCGCACTAACTCATCCAAGTACGTGCCCCGTGAACTACGCCATCTGGCTTATATATCGGAGTTCACGACTGACATCCGCCACGTGAAAGGAGCTGACAACACCGCCGCAGATGCCCTTTCTCGTACAGCCGCGGTTGACTCTCCACCGCCAACCATCGACTTGGCCTCATTCTTCTCGGCACAGCAGGATGATAGAGAGCTTGCCGCTTTTCGGGAGAGCCCCCGTTCTCTCCGACTACGCCTGGTGCCTCATCCATTATCATCTGAGCGCTTGTGGTGCGATGTCTCAGCTGACCTTCCCCGCCCTTTCGTTCCCGCTTCATTACGACGTACCGTTTTCCACTCCTTACACGACATCTGTCACCCTGGCATTCGGGCTACTCAGCGTCTTTTCACCCAGCGCTATGTCTGGCCCGGAATCAACGGTGATGTGCGCGCTTGGACGTGCATGTGCCTGCCCTGCCAGATGACAAAGGTCTCCCGTCATACTAAGACGCCGCCCCAACCTTTCCTTTCACCCGGCCGTCGTTTCGACCATGTTCATCTAGACATTGTGAGCCTCTACCAGTGTCTCAGGGGTACCGTTATATATTGACCATGGTCGATCGCTTCACACGCTGGCCAGAGGCTGTTCCAATTCAAGATATCACAGCCGAGACAGTTGCCCGTGTTTTCATTTCTACGTGGGTATCCCGTTTTGGCTGTCCTGGCACCGTGACAACAGACCGTGGACGTCAGTTTGAGTCCTCGCTGTTCACTTGCCTTAATCGCATCCTCGGAGCAAGACATTGCCGTGGTGGAACGCCTTCACCGACAACTGAAGACCGCCTTGACTACCCGCCTCAATAGAGCCACCTGGGTTGATGCCTTGCCACTGGTGCTCTTAGGTTTACGAGCTGTCATCCGGGCAGACCTGCAGTGCTCAACAGCAGAGCTGGTGTATGGCACTTCTCTACGGCTTCCGGGAGACTTCTTCACGTCAACGAAGCTACCAGACCAGCCACAGCGATTCCTACAACGCCTCCTCGACTGCGTTCAAGACCTCCGGCCCACTCCACCTAGACCTTCCGAACACAAGACCATATTCGTCCACCCTGATCTGGCCACTGCAACACATGTTTCGTGCGCCACGACACGGTCAGACCACCTTTGACACCAGCCTACGACGGACCATTCCGCGTCTTTCACCGCGCCCCCAAAACTGCCACTCTACTTCAGAACGGCCGTGAAGAGACAGTCAGCTTGGACCGACTCAAGCCGGCGTACCTGGAGACCGCCCTTGAAAGCCTCTCATCTACGACTGATCTTCCGTTGGAATACCACAAACGGCATGTCACATTCCGACTTCCAGTCTACACAGGGGGCCCTGTAGCGCCCTCGTTCGGGCGGCGCGCAAACCGGAGAGCGCGCGATGGCGACAGAAGAAAATAAAGAAGGTGCTAGGCCGTGGCACGTGAAGCCACGGCTCACGTTCCGGGGCTGGCATCGGTTATCGTTCAGGCGTGTCTTTCTTTCGCTCCTGTGGCATAAGCCTACAAAATAATCAGGAGGAGGCTAACTGATTGGTGGCAACAATCAGGGTGCGAGTGAAATTTAATTTCGAAACATATAGAGATTATAGTCAATTTATGGCTAGGTGGCGGGAGCCCCCATGCGGTCTAAAGAGCGCAGCCGGAGACATCTATCTGTCCATCTGTTCTTGGAAAAAGAGCTAGATGACTTTTGTTGTTTTCGTATTGTGACCGATCTCGCATAGTTGACGGACGAATGCACGAACGAACGAAATAATATACGGATGGACACTCATACGGAAGAACGAACATAATAACAATAGACATGCTGACAGACGTAATCATATGGATACATATGTTGTGGGGATTTAGTATGAATACTCACATGACACAATGGGATGTTATTATTGTCACGGTGTCAGGACGTGGACAAAAAGATCAGGCTGGATGTTTAGGCAAAACTGTTTATTAGGTAAGGCATAAATCCACGGAAAATGAAACTAAGATTATAGAAAAACACTGGCACTGATAGCAGCGACCAGAGCGCCGGCCGTCGATATACTGACAAGCGAGGAAGCGCGCCGGTGTTGATACATGTGCCATCGAATATATCAGTCTTATCACTGATCGTACGCAAGTTCTGGAAAAGTCTCCATTTTTAACGTCTTGCACGCGGTTCTAACAAAATTATCTACAATGAACGCGAACCATCTGGAACAATGGAGGTGCAGTTTACGCTGGAAATTCCTGACAGGCTTTGGGGGTGAAAGCCAAATCATGCACATGTGAAAATAACAAACGCGCTTAGCATCGCCCACACATAAAAGCATCGTCCCGAAGCTTAAAACAGAACATTGGGAACAAATGCATAAACAACAAAAATAACAATAAATTAGGAAAGTAATATAATAAATAACTATAAGAGAGAAACAACAACAGTCCTTAGATTTGTTAATGCGCATGAAACACCCGCGTTGGCGCAAGACACGAACGACTTCAGTTAGGGCACGCTGCTGTTAGGAGTTCGTTATTCCATCAGGGACAACCTCGTATTCGAGTGGGCCAAGACGTCGAACGATCCTGTGCGGTCCAAAGTACAACCGTGGACGTTGTTCACCGAATCCACGTCGGCGTACCGGCGTCCACAACCATATTAGGTCACCAGTTTGGTATTCCGCAGTGTCGTCTCAAATTGTATTGGCGGCTGTCGGTTGTCTATTAGTTTCTAATTATGAGGTGGGTGAATTTTCACGCTTCTTTTATCGAAATTTTCTTTGTCAGTGACGTTGAGAAGCATGGCATTCGTCGTGGACGGTTCCTTCCATAGACCAACTTGTACGGTGACAATTGCGTCGACTCCTGCAGCACCGTATTGTGTGCGAATGTCACGTACGCAAGAATGGCGTTCCACGCCTTGTGCTCGATAGCGACGTACAATGTGAAGATGTCGGCGATTGTCTTAAGCAGGCGATCGTTAAGGCCATTGGTCTGTGGGTGGAACGCTACCGTCCTGTGGTGCCTTGTCTAGCGGTGTGCTAAGGCCACCAGAGTTAACTATGCAGTGAAGGCTCTAACTCTGTCGGTAATGAGAACCATTCAGCACCATGACGCAGAACGAACTTTTTGACGAAGCACTTTGTACGTTTGAGGCACTGCCTTTGGGGAGGGCCTTTGTGTAGTCGTAGAGAATGACGTAGTCAGTAGCGACGGCGATCCAATTGTTTCCGAGATGCGGTGTTAGTAGGCCATGCTGATTTGTTAGAACAGCCAACGAGGCGCCCTGATGGGCTGCAGAATTCCAGCTGGCGTAGTTGACGGTGTATTCCGTCGCTGACAGTCTCGGCCGCTTTTCAAGTAGTTGGTGATATCGGCTATGAGGCGGGGCCAGAATTGCTTCTCTGTATCATCGATAGCAGGCGGGGAAATCCAAGGTGTCCAGTGCTCCGGTTACCTCGTAAAGCGTGCAGAACTTCTGAACGTGATGCAAAAGAAACTACAATGAGGTGGTTTGCCCAATTTGGCGAGAAGCTTTTCTTGACAGGGATGCCGTAATGCAAGAAAAACGATGTCAGTCCTCGCTTGAATATTTTAATAGAACGGCAGCCTTGCGTCGAGGTATTCTACAAGGCTTTTTATATCAGGGCCGGCTCACTGTCGTTCTGCAAAGTTGACGATGCTTAAGGTTCTCAAGAAGCAGTCGCTGTCTTCGCTGTCCTGCGGCGGTGGGTCGAAGAGGGTGCGGGATAGGCAGTTGGCGTCAGAATTCCTTCACCATCACTTGTAAACGACGATGATGTCCAATTTATGAAATCGCTTACTCCAATTAGCGAGGCAACCTGAAGGGTTCTTCAGTTATTTAGCCAACAGAGACCGTTGTGGTCGCTGATATCTTGGAAAGGCCTCCTAGCCGTAAGAGGAAACTTCCACCTTAGATTGAAACCGCCTCGCATAACTGATGGCCCTTTCAAGTCCATCAGCATCAAACTTTTCTGCACCAGGATTGCACGGAGCCCTACACTGCTTGCGTCGGTGTGAATTTCTGTGTAGGCGTACTCGTCGAAGTGCGCAAGTATCGGCAGTCTGTGCAGGCTTGCATTTAACTATCCTTTGCACTAAATCAAAGGCTTGCATTTAGCTAGCACTTGCACTAAATAAATCTCTCGTTCGTTGAGTCAAGTTCTCCTTGTTCAACACCCCGTTTCAAAAGATTGAATTTCACTCGCACCTAGATTGTATCCGCAAATCAGTCAATATCCTCCTCGTTATTTCTACCCGTTCATAATCTATTTTGCCTTTACTGCCTTTAAACTCCAATGCTTTGAAAATTTCTGCACCATTATCTTCGACTTTAGGGTGGAACCCTTTACAGAACGTTATCAAATGCTCAGCCGTTTTCTCCTCTTCTGCACACGCAATACATACCGTGTCTGTTCCTTCGTATTTGGCTTGGTACTTCCTGGTCCGCAATATTCCCGTTATGCCCTCGAACAGTATAATTATCCCCGATAACTATCCTAAAACTTTTCTTTTGCAATTTCCTGCTTGAAAGTTCGGTAGGTCCCTAGTGATGATTTCATAAGCATTTCAATCTTCCACATGTCCCTCTCTGTTTCCATTACCTTCTTGTTAAGCGATGTTTCCTTTTAGGTTGGTATTCTGCTCCTGTTTGAATACTTGCGTGACAATTTTCCAATTCTTTTCCTCCATTTAGTATCAACATTCTTCATGTACAAGTAGATGAAAACTTTTTTAGTCCAGCTATCCTTTTCTGTTTTTCTAATGGCATTACATATTCTATCTTGCTGCAGGCTTCTCTACACTCGATTTGTGTGCATCCCATGTCACCCTGTACCCCCTGAGTTGGGGTGTTCCCGTGTGCTCCCAAAGCATATCTGCCTATGCCGCGTTGTTTAATTTCAAATCTTGCTTGAACCTCTGATTTCATGCACAAGACCGCATTGCCGAACGTCTAACTCGGGACCATGACACCTTCCCAAATTCCTCTCACAACGCTATACCTGTTGATGTTCCATGGTGCCCTATTTTTTATCACAGCTGTATTCCTGTTACTCTTAGTCATTCAGTATCAATCGTGCTCCCTTAGGTACTCAGCTACGTTATTTACTCATACGCCCAAATACTTCTATTTATCCACTATTTATAGTGTGCGAACGTGTGTGATAGTCTCACTGATTTTGTTATATTTAAAATTCCTTTTTTGCTCTGCTGAACATCACATTTAACTTATCTATCTCATTACCCCAGGTGTCTATTGATCCCTGCATGTCTTCCTTGTTCTCTCAAACTATTATTACTGATTTATATGTGGGGTTTAACGTCCCAAAACCACCATTTAATTATGAGTGACGCCGTAGTGGAGGGCTCCGGAAATTTGGACCACCTGGGGTTCTTTAACGTGCATCTATATCTGAGAACACGAGCCTAAAATATTTTCGCCTCCATCGGAAATGCAGCCGCCGCAGCCAGGATTCGAACCTGCAACCTGCAGGTCAGCAGCCGAGTACCTTAGCCACTAGACCACCGCGGTGGGGCAACTATTATTACTATATTACTCTATCACTATATTATTACTGTTATTACTATATCTTCTGCATACATCAATGCTGGTAATGACTGTTCAATGTGTTGATATGTGGGGTGTAACGCCCCAAAACCACCATGTGATCATGCGAGACGTCGTAGTGGAGGGCTCCAGAAATTTTGACCACCTGTGTTCTTTACCCTGCGGCTAAATCTGAGCATGCAGGCCTACAGCATTTCCGTCTCCATCGGAAATGCAGCAGCCGCAGCCGGGATTCGATCGCACGACCATCGTGTTGGCAGCCGAGTATTCTAGGCACTAGACCACCATGATGGGGTGACTGTTCAATGTGTTTTTTTTTGCGTGGAAAAAGAGAGCCTGAAGCCGAGCCTAGTCCATGTCTTCTAGTCCATGTAGATAATCATCTTCATGAGTTCGATGGATTGATGGATATGGCTGAACATTTCAGATCGGGCGGTGGCTAGCAACACGAAGCCGTAATACTTAATGAACCAACAACTAGATTTAGTTTTTTTTCTTTAAATAGTGAGGTTGAGGATTCGTACTTTGCAGTGAAGAGTTTAATTTTCACTCATTTTTTTTACTTAAGCCACCAATCAGATAACCTCCTTCTAGTTAATTCTACCCGCTTGAAGTCTATTTTAACCTCCCTGTCCCAAAACCCCAGTGCAATGAAAGACTCTGCGCCATCATTCTGAAACGTATGGTGAAGCCCTTTACAGAACATTATCAAGTGTTCGGCAGTTTCTTCTTCCTCTCCACACGCACTGCATACCGTGTCTACTCTTCGTATTTGGCTCGATATATCTTGTTCGCAGTACTCCCGTCCTGGCCTCAGACAGTAGAGAACTACCACGAGTATTATCATAGATCCTTTCCTTGGCAATTTCCTGCTTAAAAGTTCAATAAAGCTCTAGTGCAGACTTCTTATTTATGCCGATTCTTCACATATCAGTGTCATTTCCTCATCCCTTTCCTTAACCGATAATTCTTTTTGGTTTGGTCCCCCTGCTGTTTTTTATGTATTTACCAGTCAATTTTTGGGTTCGCTTCCTCAATTTTGTATCGACAATCTTCATGTACAAGTAGATGAATACCTTCCTAGCCCAACGCTTCTCCCCCATTTCTCTCAATCGCTTCTCAAATTTTATCTTGCTGCTAGCTTCCCTGCTCTCAAATGATGTCCATCCCATATCACCTTGTACTCCCTGATTTGGTGTATTCCCGTGAGCTCCGAAAGCAAGCCTACCTATTCCACGTTGCTTAATTTCTAATCTTGCTTGAACTTCTGATCTCATGCACAAGACCGCATTGCCTAACGTGAGCCCAGGAACCATGACCCCTTTCCATATTCCTCTCACAAGATCATACCTATTGTAATTCCACAGTGCCCTATTTTTCATGACTGCTGCATTCCTGTTGCCTTTAGTCGTCACGTATATTTCGTGTTCCCTCAGATATTGGTCCCATTGCTTAAGCATACGCCCATATATTTGTGTTTATCTGTTATCTCTAGCGTGACCTACTGTATTCTAAGCTCACTATCTTCTTTGTCATTAAAAATCATGACTGCTGATTTTTTCTTACTGAGTCTGAAATCCAACCTATCTCCCTCATTACCGCAAAATTCCACCAATCTCTGGAAAATTATCTCGTTGTCGGCCATTAGTACTATATCATCTGCGTACATCAATGCTGTTGGTGCCTGTTCAATGAGTTTTTCTTGTTTGACGAAAGAGAGGTTGAAGCCCAGTCCACTTTCCCCTAATTTGGCCTCTAATCCTTGTAGGTACATTATGAATAATAAGGGTGACAGGAGACACCCCTGCCTAAGCCCCGGTTTTACCTCTGCCGGCTTGGATACCTGTTTTTCCCACTTTATAATCACCTTGTTACCTTTACAGATATCCTTTAAAAGATTAGTGACTACATCTTCCACGCCTAGTGTGTCCACTATTCCCCACAATCTCTGTTGAACCACGCTATCGTACGCTTCTTTGATATCCAAAAATGATAGCCACAGGGCCCTGTGTTCTTTTCTGCTATTTCGATGCACTGCGTCAATAAGAACAGATTGTCTTCCAACCGCCAGTGCTTCCGAAACGCATTCTGCAGTTCCCCCAGCACCACCTCATCAATTATTCATGCATGCCGTCTTTCCTTTATAAACTGCATCGTCAGCCTGTAGACCACTGATGTCAATGTTATAGGACGGTAGTTGTTTATGTCAGCTTTGTCCCCCTTTCCTTTATAGATCATGCTCATCCTGCTAAGGTTCCATACATCGAGAACTTCTCCATAGATTCTTATTTTGCTCACTGCCTCTCTCAAAGCCTGCTTAGACTTCGGGCCTAATGTCTTTACCAGCATAATTGGAATACCATCTGGGCCTGTTGATGTACTACTAGGAACCCTTTTCTCAGCCCTTTCCCACTCTCATTGTGAAAATGGAGCCATTGCGCCACTTCATTCATCCTTGTCTATTGTGGTGCATAAAGCACTTTTTGTTGAAATTTTCTGTCACCCTTGTTCTTATATATTCAATAGCTTCGTCCCCTTCTAGCCTAGCACCTTGAGCTGTAGCTATAAACCTCTGCACTAGGCTCGTCTCATTTATTAGGGAGTTTAGATAGTTCCTAAATTTCGCCACTGCCTTTCTATATTTTTGCTCGGTAATTGCATGGCAACGGTGCGGTGAGTTTTCATGTACGCTTATCATCGGAAGGGTGGATGGATGAATATGGCTGTACCCTTTATATCGGGCGGTGGCTAGTGCCACCAAGCCGTAATACTTAATGAACCAAAAACTAGATTTATTTTTTTTTCTTTAAAAAGTGAGTTAGAGGATTCGTACTTTGCAGTGAAGGGTTTAATTTTCACTCGTGCCTTGACTTCAGCCACCAATCAGATAACCTTCTTCTAGTTGTGTCTACACGCTTAAAGTCTATTTTGCCCTCCCCGGTCCCTAAACCCCAGTGCTTTGAAAAACTCAGCGCCATCATCCTGAACTATAGGGTGAAGCCCTTTACAGAACATTATCAAGTGTTCGGCAGTTTCTTCTTCCTCTCTACACGCACTGCATACTGTGTCTACCCCTTCGTATTTGGCCCGATATGTCTTGGTTCACAGTACTCCCGTCCTGGCCTCAAACAGTAGAAAACTACCCCGAGTATCATCATAGATCCTTTCCTTGGCAATTTCCTGCTTAAAGGTTCGATGGGTCTCTAGTGCGGATTTCTTAATCATGTACAATTACCGGCATCATCGGATGGATGGATGGATGGATGGATGGATGGATGGATGGTTGGATGGATGGACGGACGGACGGACGGACGGACGGACGGATGGATGGATGAATGGATGGATGGATGGATGGATGGATGGATGGATGGATGGATGGATGGACGGACGGACGGACGGACGGACGGACAGACGTGGCTGTACCCTGCAGATCGGGCGGCGGCTAACGCCACCTAGCCGTAATACTTAGTGAACTAACCATTACATTTATCTTTTTTTTCCTTTAAATAATGAAGTTGAGGATTCGTACTTCGCAGTGAAGGGTTTAATTTTCACTCGTGCCTTGACTTTAGCCACCAATCAGATAACCTCCTTCTAGTCAAGTCTACCCGCTTAAAGTCTATTTTGCCCTCGCTGTCCCTAAATCCCAGTGCTTTGAAAAACTCTGCGCCATCATTCTGAACTATAGGGTGAAGCCCTTTACAGAGCATTATCAAGTGTTCAGCAGTTTCTTCTTCCTCTCCACACGCACTGCATACTGTGTCTACCCCTTCGTATTTGGCCCGATATGTCTTGGTTCGCAGTACTCCCGTCCTGGCCTCAAACAGTAGAAAACTACCCCGAGTATTATCATAGATCCTTTCCTTGGCAATTTCCTGCTTAAAAGTTCGATAGATCTCTAGTGCCGACTTCTTAATCATGCCCATTCTCCACATGTCAGTCTCTGTTTCCTTCACTTTCTTCTTAACCAATAGTTCTTTTTGGTTTAGCCACCTGCTGTTTTCTAAGTATTTACCATTCAACTTTCTGGTTCGCTTCCTCCATTTTGTATCGACATTCTTCATGTACAAGTAGCTGAAAACCTTCCTAGCCCAACGCTTCTCCCTCATTTCTCTCAATCGCTTCTCAAATTTTGTCTTGCTGCTAGATTCCCAGCCCTCAAATGATGTCCATCCCATATCACCTTGTACTCCCTGATTTGGTGTATTCCCGTGAGCTCCGAAGCAAGCCTACCTATTCCACGTTGCTTAATTTCTAATCTTGCTTGAACTTCTGATCTCATGCACAAGACCGCATTGCCTAACGTCAGCCCAGGAACCATGACCCCTTTCCATATTCCTCTCACAAGATCATACCTATTGTAATTCCACAGTGCCCTATTTTTCATGACTGCTGCATTCCTGTTGCCTTTAGTCGTCACGTATATTTCGTGTTCCCTCAGATATTGGTCCCATGGCTTATCCATACGCCCAGATATTTGTATTTATCTGTTATCTCTAGTGTGACCTCTTGTATTCTAAGCTCACGACCTTCGTTGTCATTGAAAATCATGACTGCTGATTTTTCCTTACTGAATCTAAAATCTAACCTATCTCCCTCATTACCGCAGATGTCCATCAATCTCTGCAAATATTTTTTGTTGTTGGCCATTAGCACTATATCATCTGCGTACATTAATGCTGGTAGTGGCTGATCATTAGGTTTTCCTTGTTTGACTGAAGAGAGGTTGAAGCCCAGTCCACTTCCCTCTAATTTGGCCTATAATCCTTGTAGGTACATCATGAATAATAAGGGTGACAGGGGGCACCCCTGCCTTAGCCCCCGTTTCACCTCTGCAGGCTTGAATACCTGTTTTTCCCACTTTATAACTACCTTGTTACCTTTATAGATACCCTTTAAAAGATTAGTGACAACATGTTCCACGCCTAGTGTGTCCAGTATAAATGTTCTTTGCACTCCTGCTTGACCCTTTGCCAGTCTGTACTTTTATGAATGAATGCCCCAATACCACCCCCCTTTCTGCTGCCTTCTGTTCTATTACAATATTCCCACGCGTAGTCCGGATTGTTCGGAGGTTGTTTCATGTCCCTGAGATGTGTTTCTACAAAACCGTATACCATCGGCCTCTCTTCTCTTAGCTGTTCTTCTATCTCTTCCCACTTCAGCCTGTTCCTACCACCCTGCATGTTAATATACCCTATGTCTGAATTAGCTCGGCGCTCGTGGCTACGTCTATTTATGCCCCGGACTCTGCCTATCTTAGATACATCATCATGTACAATTACAGCCATCTAGTGAACACTACAAGAACTAAACTAAAGGTGGACACCTACAACTACATACGTGGATGATGTGCAGACCCACGCCTGAAGGAGCTTCGCCCCTAAAAAAAGAACGTTTACGGCAATACACAAATTCATCATCGCTCCTTCATTGAAGATGAAAATTTATTTACGTTTTTAAGGTGTGATGGTTCAGCGCTTTCCATCGAACAGCAGGTGCTGTGTTCGGTGGTTGCATGGCAAAGGTGCGGCGAGTTTTTTGCCATGCCACAGTCCTTAGACTTCAGCTGACAACTTCGCTGCTAAGAGAGTCATATAATGAAGTCTGCACACAAACGCCACGCTTACAAGCTTCATGCATATAGTTTACAAGGCGCAAGATTCATGCAGTGCGTTATTTAAACTCGTAAACATGAAGTACACCGTTATGAAGGGCCGTGAATATGTCGACCTGATGTTCTTTATCGTGCACTGCCATGGCATAGCAAACGAGCGTCTTACCACAATGGCAGAGATCACTGCAGTGGCGCTGAGTGCACCACAACGGCGTACAATAAATACGAAAGGTGCGATGTTTCGGTGGTGCACATGAAAGAATGCATGACCACTTTGCTTCAACAAATACACCTAGATTACCGGGGCGAAAGAACCATGCCATTCATAAAGAAATTCAAACTTTCACATTGTAATCTTGAAACGCGAAATTAATTGGTACACCCTGCTCCAAGCCGAGCAGCACCGTGACAAAGAAAGTGCAACTGTGACAGAAAAATAAATTTGAACAATTTGTCGTTGTGCCTGCTGACGTAGACCATCCGGCTGAATTTTTCGACAGGTGCGAGAGCCATTAACATTAAAGAACCGGACGAGGATGTCAAAACGGAGACCTCCGACTATGATTTCAACAACATGGCGAGTGTGTTCCAGGCTTGCAGAAAAGGTAGGTGATTGAACACCATACTGCTTTTTTATATACTGGTCGCGTTTCTACCAAGCAGAGCAAAAGTGCTGAGTGTCTCTGATTGCGCTCTTTAGTCATGACATTCAACTGCTTACTCGAGTCAATGGCACTTGTAAAGGATCGGTAGACCTGGACCTGTTCTGCAGTCGTACCTATTTTCAGCCAATGCCCATTGCTGGAAGACCAAGGCATGATACCGCATATAATTACGCAGTTTCATTAACACGGGCATCACCACAGTGCAGCTACTTGGTGACTTACATTGATGAACTTGACTCGGCATTACCTGTTTTGTCAATACTTAGCCCTCTCGCTCATGCAGTCGTCTTCTTGTCCTCTGTAGATATTTGAATGTATTGCTTATGTGACCGGTGGTTTGTCCACATGATTTAGTAAGCTTTCAATATTATTTATTATTCATTTTCTTGATAATTTATTTTTCTTATCATCAATTGCCAAAGCAATACAAAGACGTGTGGGATACAACATACTAATATTCCAGAAAAACAAAATGTGTCATAATATAGAAGAAACGAAACTAAATAAAACACAATCTCTACTTGATGAAACATGAAAATTGAAACGTTAGTAGTTAAATGGCAGTGATGGCTACACGATTTGAGCATCCGCTTCCTATGCAGGACGCGCCGGTTATGACAGTAGCCGCGAAAGTCCGCCTAAACTTATGCCGCTGTGCACTCAAATATCGCCGGGAGTATACTGGCTACAGCAGTGTTACAAATGAACGAACAAGAAGGGGCGGCGGGCACGAGCACGAACCACGGGGCGCTGGCTCACTCAGTTTTTCTGTTCACTGTCGATGAAGCCAGACGAGTGGGCCAGGATCTCTTTCTTCGTTTTTCACAAACGCCACGCTGGCTTGCCCAGAAACTTCACTGAAGAAGCGTTTCTAGTGGAGCGTTGAGATGAGGATGCTTGGGAAGAAGGGGCTAAGGGTGAATGGCAATTTGATCAGTACATGCGCCGTGCTTGAGAAGCATTATTTTCAGTCGGAGGGATGGAAGTGCTCTTGGTATATCTCTACTCATCACCTTCGATAAGGGAAACTGTGCTGTCTTTTTTAAGGAAATCATCAATGTAGATAGGCATTCACTGTTCTACATGCATTTCAGAAAAATCTGCTAAGATCAATCTATGCGACATATTCTGAAAGCCTTTACAAGCCTCTAGTCTAATACTGAAAATAGACTTAAAGCATCGACGTCTGTATGCATGTTTCTATAAACCTCTACCTAGACTACCTCATAGATGGCGCATCTTGAATTGCAACTCGCTTCAGCCGTTCAGCTTACTACGGGTGATACGACCTCGACCAACACATTCATTGCACTCCTTCATGAACACAGATAATCTTGACCTCTGACCAGGTACCATCATCGCCACAGTTCAGTGAGCCCTAGATTTCAGCTCTCTGGCTGAGGCAGTTCTTAGCATTGCACTTGAACGTTATATCTGTCAATATTCTGTCTTCAAAGGCTAACTTCCGAGTTAACTTTTCATGAACATATTGTTGGAGCTATCCTGTCTCATGCTGCAACGCTCACTCGAGATTTTTTGTGACTTGATCAACTTGACACATTTTGAGACGCTCAGCAAGCGTCATGGCGACACCAAACGGCTGGTGTTATTCCTTAAATAAATTGAGCTCGTCGAACGCAAAGCTGCTGTCTTCCTCTATCGCATGCAAACTTTCAACGCAGGGGGGCAATCCAACTTCGTCTTTATTGTCGACACACGAATCTCTGAAATAACTGTCTAAATATTAGATGTTGGTTTTTTCTTCATTTTCTTCATGGCTACACTTCGTCACCTAATACATCACTTCCCAAACACAGCTAGTCATGAAATCTATGGGCATTTCCTTCTTCCTAATGAGAAACTCACCTGAAAATTCTATCCCTTACTCTGGCGATGCAGGTGTAGGCTATGCTTTTTCTCAGAACAAACAAGTCCCGTACTTTGTAACAAACTCACTACAGCAGCCCAATTCGCAATGGATGCCACTCCCTCTCGATATCCTCTGTTTGTACCACACTTTCAAAGAACACGCGCACACTATTGCCAGCCCTTCACCTGTAAGGATAAGGACTAGATCAAAGAGCAGCAGTGAACGCTTGTTGTGGCCCCGAGCGTAGTCGCCTACTCCATGCCATCGATCGCTTCATCGAGGCCTGGCATATCGTCAATACTGGGGCGAAAATCTGCGTCGTTTTTCCTACGTTCGCTGAGAGGTGCCATCCAGCCGACTCCTCTCTTCTCACAATGATCAGTGGATCCACAATCCGTACTTACGGCCAAAAATGGGTAATGCTTGACATCGGCACCAGATGTTCTTTTTATTTCATCTTAGTCGTAGCACACGCGCGCCAAGCTCGATATGCCACACACATACATTCTGAAGTCTTGAGTGAAAATTCAACGTCCAGGACGTTTCCTGTTCTGTTTCATCACTTCAGTTTCTCCAGACATCATCACCAATAGAATCACAGAAAGTTGTCATCCCTAACTTGTAGGCGTCACTCATGGCTTCAACTTTTCCTTCACCATGAACGGAACGCCCTGCTATGCCTGGAATCTGCACGTATCTTCGTAGTACCTTTTTCACGAGCACTACAGAGCTAGGATTAAGCACAACTGCTGAACATATTTTAAAAAATCACCACGGTACCTACAGGCGTATCATGTGCGCGACGGCAATGATAACTTAGCTCTTTACCAACAAAAAGTACCCCTCCTTTTTGTCTTATTCTTGCCTACATAACTGCACACACGCTTTTGTGCGACACCACGCCATGTGACCCCCTTAACAGCCCCATATGTGGTGCTCAATCGCACGCCTAAACACTTTCTCTTGTTGACACCTTCTCTTAAGACCTCCCCTCAATGCCATACTCACTATGTGTATTTGAAGCACATTAGCTTGCTCATGGAAAGAATGCTCTGAAGCGTGCTAGAACGTGCAAAAAAAATTCAAACTCTGAGCACAAGATCGCTGCCCAAGCACGAGGTGATGAAATATATATTACGCAGACATCAACGTTTTCCTATATAACGGCACACAATATTGCTCAATAAGTGGGAACACGCAGTGGAAAATAAACCACCTCTTCAATCAGCGTTTTTCCACTAAGGCACTGTGTACCGTGCCTCGGAATAAGTTGATGCACTTGTGGAGAGAGACCGCGGCGGAGGATAGCCGTTTTTAATTTTTCGGAGAACACATAACTCAGGAGCTGGGGGTTAGACGGTCAGGTTTTCGTGGTAACGCCTCGTAAACCAATTACATCTCCGTGTGCCTCCTAGCAGCTCGTTCGATGCAGGAGAAGAGGAGCACTGGAGCAAACAAGTGAAGAGGTGTAATGGAACAATCTAGCGATGTTTTCTCGTGAAGTTGAATTGAACCGTGATCTTCATACTTCTCGGTTCTGCAGGCACGGTGATAAAACAAGCATTTATGCGAATCTTGCGATTGCGTCTCTATGACATCAAAATTATAAAAAGAATGAAACGTAGAGAAAGCTAAGCAGAAAAATAAGCAAAAATGTAAAGAGTCGTCAACATTTTAAAAATTACAACAGAATGAAATGGAAAGTGAGAGGAGTTTTTACAAAACTTACCGCACTATACAAGGTTGTTGGATAGTAACCTTCTGGGCTTCGAATCGTCAACTGACACCGTCACGAATGTCCTTTAGATCTTTGGAAAAGAAACCAATACTGTTCGTTCTAGGAAGAATACTTCTGCAATGAATACCAGTGCGATTATTACCAAAACTGCAGTTTACCCAACAGCTAGGAGCCACAAAGAAAGTTTACAGCAGTTTTAAGGCTTTTTTTATTTTTGAGCGCAAGGAAGCATGTTGGCGAGATAAAAGACAAGGGGAGACGGTGCTACTAGAAACTAAGAGAACGTGAGAGACCAATGCCAACTAGCCCAGCATTTCATTTTTTTTACCAGTTATGGGTGAGGCCTGAAGTTATCAAGCTGAGGCGATGAAGTGCCATTTTCGGGACCAAGTTCAATAGCTTTGTCAATAACTATCGCACCACCAAACGGGTTGAGACTTCCTGTAAATATCGAGAGTAGCAGGGATAAAAAAAGTCTTCTCTTTCACAATCATTGATATCTCACCTATTTGACACGATATTTATTAGTCAATAAGTACTTCCACACTACCTTGATTCTTTTAGTTTGCTTGGCTAAGGCATGACATTACGATAATATGCACAACATCCTGAATTCTTTCCTGACCAAAATAAAAAGATGTAGGTCTGAAAGCGTTAAAGCGAGGAGGAGTGATGTCTGTGTGAGGAAGGCACCGAGCTTTGCGGTTGCCGGTCTTCGCGCCACTAGAGCGCAGCTGCCCATTTTTAAAGCAACATTTTTGAAGTCAGCTTCATTGTATGTGATTAGAAAACTCGCTAGTTGGGTTCAAAGGATCTGAGGGGTAAGTGGCGTTGCGCTTCACCTAATGGTTTTTAAAATGTTGGTCGAAGCATTTACACCATTTGCTACGACTGCAAGTAGAAGCCGGTCCTTCTGCGTGAAGAAGGGGCGTCCTACCACAGAGCTACTTCATTGTTCAAAACAGAGTCGAAAAAAAAACACTATGTAAATCACAAGTTGTCGCAGGGGTCTCCTTAAAGGGAACCTGCAACAATTTTTGAGCATGGCCAGAAAATGCAGCCGATTGGTAGTAGAGACATGCGAGCCAAATGATACAGCGCAGCACGCGGCTTGCAATTCATAATAAATTTGTTTATTCATCAACTAAAAATGGCTTTCTCTTCTCTCGACAAGTCACGCAACAAGCTTCAAAATCACTTGTAGTTAGTCTATTTATCAGCCATTGGCTGATATGAATATGGCGCTCTCGGGTTTTTTTCAGAGATGCCACGGGAGGCCGTCACTTGTCCACTCGTGCCCGCACGATCGCAGTGAAAAAGCCACGTATTCGAAGAAAAAAAAGAAAAAAAGGCTCAAAATCACGAAGTCCGCTTGACTTTTTTTTTTGCCCCTCCCAATTCTCTCTGCTTCACTTCCAGCGCTTTCGTCAGGACGAGAGAAGACAGAATGCAAGTGCAGCGTGCGACAAATCTTTGCAACTCCGCTAGTACTGCATACATTGTTAAAAATGTCGCCGTGTTGAATTTGTGAGGCAATATGCTTTTCCAGTGAATTATTTCCGTGGTAACTCAAAAAAGTGTACAGGGCCCCATGTTCTCGGACATTTGAGAGGTGCTCAGACGTTCGTTCGTGCTGTTGTAACACCTCAAGGAGTGTGCATTACTTAAGGTGCTGCCCTTCCTTGAAGTTTGCGGTGCTGCCACAGTGCCACTTTCGGACCGGCATGGCGAAATTGACGGTGCAGTCACCGTAGGGCGCCGAGAGACAACCTACGGTGATGTCTATTCCTTATTTGAATAAAATCTGGCCGTATATTTAGAGCACCCATTGGTCTCCACTGAAGGAGCTACTCACCTTGCTCTGGCTAAGAACTCAGTCACTTTGTTCATAATATGCAGAATACGCGGAATATTATTATTATTATTATTATTATTATTATTATTATTATTATTATTATTATTATTATTATCACAAAATCATTGGAAGCTGTGGCACTTGTTCAGGGGAGTAGGTGGAATATTGAAGCATTGTTGTTTTCTTTTAAAGGTGAGAAGAAGAAAGATGACTTCGCCAAAAAGTTCACGGCCGCTTTTGATCCCGCCTGGAATCTGAAACCTACATTCCGACCCGACGCGGAAGCAGACTCTGCTATTTCCACTCTACATGATTACCACGAGAAGCTGAATTTCTTTCCGCTGGGCGATATCAACGTTGCTAAGGCAGACGACGAAGAAGCCAAGAATACCCCCACGTTTACCGTACGCAAATTCTCTTAGTACATAGTACACTCCACTCCACTGTAGTGTTCGGTATGCATGTATTAGAGCAATTAGCGGCTTTTTTTAGACTACTTGAGCAAGAATATGCTATCTTGCGAGGCTGTCAAAATTTTCATGGTGCTTTTCTCTCAAAGAAATACACTAGAAAAATTAACTTCATCGGACTTCAAAGAGAAGTTAGCAGTTTTTGTGTGTACGAATACAACCGATCAGTGCGGCTCTTCAGAAACCAAAGGGAAATGACTACGCGCCTGAGCTGGCTGCTGGCTTTCATGAAGACAGTTCGTGGAGCAACGTTTTCAGAACCGGTACAGTTTCGCGGCTTCACTTGGGAGCTGGCACGCGAGGCTATCGCGTCAAACTACGGCTCTGCTGTTGCACTGTTCTTTTTTTTCTAATATTCATTGTTATTTGTTTTATTTAAATTACCTTTTTATGTAATACTAATTTATTTGTTTATTTGTTAAGTTTGAAATTTTCAGAAAACACCCAAAAAGGCAAAAATACAGTGTCTGCTGACCTTGCCCTTTCTTCGTGAGGTGCTTCGCGCAGTTCCAGCGAAGCAGTACATAGAAGTAAAGTAGCAAACTGGGCTAGTTGAAACATATTCATCCCAATCAGCGTACAAAAGAAAAAAAACACAAGAAACTGCCCGACAAAGCGCTGTCTAAGTGCTCTTCAGGGTACTTCTTTAAAGCCGAAATCAAGAAGACATCATGCCCTAACTCATCACCAAATAAGTCCTGTCCTCACGCTGTAGGTGAGTTTTTTTACGGCACGTTATCAGATATGAAGCGGCTCGTTTCCCATGCCTGGTGCTTGCCTCCACTTCCCAGTGACTGTTCCATCACCTGCACAGGGAACAAAAAGAGGGTATTCAGGCTGTGGGTGTGGCATTGAATCAGCAAAATAAAAAGAGGGCCGTTATCCATTACCTGCATGCAGTGCCGCCCCGTTTGAAGGTTTTTATATGCATTCAATATTTGCATATATGATAAGTCGATTTTCAGTCGTTAAACAGCGCTTGTGTCTTGCACTTTCTTGTGTTTTTTCTTGCTTTGAATGTTATTTTTATTTTTTGATAAATTATCATGGCAAGAAGCAGGGTAACACGTGTGCGAGAGTTTAGTAGAAAAAACAGAAGAGGTGGGCTACTATCAGCACTGAAAGTTGCAGCATAAAGCACTCTAAGCGCTTCACTGACTGTGCGAGCTGATTAATGTACTCCATGCCTTTGTCATGCGGTTCATGTACACTGGGCAGACGTTACGTTGCCTACACTTCAGTCTAAGGGAGCACGCTAGCTCTGTGAAAGGTACACCATAGACGCATTGTTGCTTTCTTCGCCGCCAGAGTGATTGCCCGGCTGAGCTAAGCAGAAGCGCTTTGGTGGTGAGACACAGAGACCAGCACACCCGTGGAATCTCTGAAGGGTATGAAATCATAAAAGATGAAGACAGGTGCGCACGCCGACCGCCAGTCGCTGTTACAGATGGTGAAATTACGTACCTATAGCATACTTGATTACGTGCTTGGTAGAATGTTTCAAGGTTTTTATATGCATTCATGTTTGCATATATATCATATGTTTTTTTCACCAAACTTTCAGTCGTTTGACAGCACTTGTGACTTGCACGTATTATGTGTTTCTGCTTTTTTACGCTGATTGTGATGCGTACAAAAATATTTAATAACATACATACAGATAATAAATACACAAAAATATTACAGTATTCGGTAAAATACGATTTAAATATTCAAATAAAGCTGTTCCCTAGCGATAAACACAAAAGGCATTATCTGCTCTATTATCGTACACTAAAATACTTACAAATAGAGTGTAATATAAAAAGCCCATAATGAAAGAATAATGATTCCAATCAATATACTACATGCATTGCCCATCTTCAGTACATGCACCCTTCAAGTCGGTTTAGATTATTACATTCGTAATTCGCTTACCAAAATGTGATGTTCCTAGTCTGCCTAGCGTATTCAATTACTTCAGCAATCTTGTTGAACTTCAGCACAATTTGAATGCGAATTGACTGTACGCCATTGTAAGTCCAACACATTGGCCTTACCAATGCAACAGTGCGCAGGTTATAAGTAAGATATTTGCTTAAGTATGTATCAGAAAGACTCTGAAAGCTATTTTTAACTTTTTATAAAGTACCATAGCAGCTGGTTGCCTATAGCACTGTGGCAATGGCTGAACGTTATACAAACGAAAAATAGACATCTGTGGTAACCGAGGTAGTTAGCAGACGTGGTGCACGTTTTGGAGAACAATATTATTTTAACTATTTGCTACGGTACACCCATCTGAGACTAGAATACAATACATGATGCGAAGGTGGTTAAATAAGCACTCTCCCTGGACGTATATGATGCAAGCATCGATGTAAACTTGTGAAACTTGATATTTTCACTAGAGGTTATCCATACACTCGGAGCAACAAAGGTTTCATTTAAAACATGCGCCCACAAATTGTGTTTCGTTTACCTTAGAAATACTTCCGCCATTCAAAACTAAAGATATAGCAATATCTCCAGGTCTATTTTTCCGCCTAAAGAGCATAGTATAGCTTTTGTCGTATTCAATTCTAACTGGTTGGCTGTAAGTCTTTTAGTGCATTCAACCAAAAATTCGCAGTGGTTTCAATATCACGGATATCTAATCTAGAAAAAATTACATTGGTATCATCGCAATCCAATGTGCTTAAAACATTTGTAGCTTCTTCATTAATATGTCAAGCTTTATTGAATCAGAAGCTTTACTTAATTCAGAACTATTCGCGCAGTATAAAGATTCTTTTGAAAGTTTCAAGTACGTTGTGCTTAACACAGAACAGTGCAGTGTGGGTTAATCTACCTGGTAGAACTCCACCCTGTTCTTCCCTAATTACATTTTCGTTTCACGTAGAAGAATGTACCCTTTTATGTATCAAGTGTTCCGCGAACACTTGTGTCCCGTGGGACTATCAACAACAACGCATCCATGCTCTCAACAGTGGGTTGCAGAAGCTATTCTCGGAGGCGATGCATATTCCGTAGCCAGCTGAGACACACTAACGGTAGCCATTTGCGACGCGTTGCGCATTCGTACTAGCTGAATTTCTCTTTACTCTGTCATGCATGATTTGCGAATCCGTAAGACATTAGCAAGCCCAAACTGCAGTGCCACTAGTTTTTGCGTCGTCCGTCGGATCCACGTCGAAGAACAAGCGCCCATCGGGAGACAATGTGGAGCGGAGCTTCGACAGTGAAGGTGGCCGCAGTGAGTGCGGGATGCGAGATGAAGCTTCGCTCCTAAACAGATGGAAAAAATTGTTTCGTTGACAAGAGTCAAAGCAGTGCAGTCTTTGTGCACAAGATGGCTGGTGGGCATTCAACCTTTTGGGTCAACATCGAATGTTTGAACGATGCTAAACGAACACACTTTTTATATAACAAATACTTCAATGATCAGTACAAAAGAGGTACTGCTAAAGAGAACTAAGAGATGATGCGCGTGGCATTTATTTTCAAATCTTCAGGGCACTGCGGAAAATTACAGATTAAGTATCGACGCATTTAGGGCAAAAGCCGTCATTGTCGTATGCTCACGTGCGCCCATCCATTCATCCGTCCATGCCCACCCATCTTTGCTCTGGCACACGCTGGAAGCTTTGGCCTTTGTATCGTTACAGTGGAAACACAAAGCACGTATTTTGCGAACGAAGAGCGCCCGTGTAACCATGCACGCAAATGTGCACCCGTACAAAACGCACCGGCGTTTTTGGTTCTTCTTTGTGTCAGGTTTCTATATATTCTTTAAATAGAGCACGCCTCCATCGAACCTCAGCAGTTTTTCTGAGTAGAAATATAATCGATGGGCGAAGCTCCCTAGAAATGGGACGCAAAAGACACTGTGAGTCTTTAGTACCCGAGAGCATCTTTTGCTAAGGGCAGTGTCCGTTTTGCAGCGTCTACACTGCGCTTGTACTACTCTCCCGCATTCTCGTCCTCTACGCAGATTTGCGCACTCCTCCTCCCCTCCACTCCTCTGCGCGACAAATTTAGTGCACCAAATCATTGCATATATATCTCTCACCCTCTCTCTCTGAAAGGGTACACTGCTAGGCAGTATCACCGCGCAGTATGAAGTGGGCGTTTACTGCTTCCGTTATTCCTTCTCTCTGTGCAAAGGCCACGCACGTTGCTGAAAACCCAGGACGTCAAACGTTGCAAGCCGCGTTGACTGAACGGTGATTGATGATTGATATGTGAGGTTTAACGTCCCAAAACTACCTATGATTATGAGAGATGCCGTAGTGGGGGGCTCCGGAAATTTAAACCAGCGGGGGTTGCTTAACGGGCACCGAAATCTGAGCACACGGGCCTACAACATTTCCGCCTCCATCGGAAATGCAGCCGCCGCAATCAGAATTCGAACCCGTGACCTGTGGATCAGTAGCCGAGCTCCTTAGCCTCTAGACCACCTCGGCGGGGCGGCTGAACGCTTCCACATACTTCTTGCCTGGAATGCGCTTTTGTAGCTCACACGGTCGAGCGACGCCCGTTCTAGAGCTGTTCATTAGTCGTTGACACTCGCTTCATTTAACGTGGCATGGAACGTTTCCAACGAGTAGCTGTTACCTGTCTCAAGTGCTTCGTGCATCGTTTCATGCAGATTCTTTCGGCATTGCACTTTCGCTTACTCAGTGGCAGAAGCGACATCGGCCAGCAGAGCTTTACCCTGCATTATGGCTGGAATTCTCTACAGAGATAAACGACACACCCTGCGCGATGCTTTCGCATCGCAGCATGGTTGATCGTAGGAGGAGATGATCTGTAATCTTTTACGCCGCGTGCCTATGCGCCGCCCGCGTGAAGAATGCTGCTGTGCTTGGTGGTGGTGGTGGAAAGTATATATTGAGAAAACACGGAGAGTTGCACAACAAATGTACACGGGTGTTCTCCTAGCTCTAGAAGCCCACTGGAGATCATGTCTGCTCGGGCGTCGGCTGTCAAGGAGCGCTGAGCATCCTGGATAGAGCATTTGAGCAGGAACTCCTCGCAAGTATCTCTTGTGGGTAGGGTGAAGGTAGATGAGAAACTTTGACGAGTACAAGGCATACTGTAATTATATGGTAAATCTAAAGCAGCATCCCACATTGTGCAAAGTAGCGGTATCGGCCCTGCATAAGATGCATGCGGCTGTAGGACCCAAGAAGGTGTTTGTTTGGAAGCGTGTCAGAAGTCGGTTTCCGCTTTCTAAAGGTGCCGTGCAGGTGTCTGGGTAAAAACGGTGGGATGGTGAATAGCAATTGAGCATTTCGCAATGGCGGTGGTAAATATTAAAACAAAGATGTGGTCAAGAAATCCTGCCCATGGTGGGTCATCTTCCTTATATAACAAAATAATCGGGGACTCTAGTCGGGGACCCGATAGGTCGTGGCCGCTGTTTTGGCACACTGGACCCTTGAATTTTTGCATAAAGGTCCGGGAATTCAAGCAGAGCCATCTCTCAGTTGTTCCTGGTTGGATTAGGGTCAGGGTTCACGGAGGATTGAGTTGGCATGTCCATACCGTGGGGTGTCAGCCACATCAGCACAATACTGGCAGAGGTCAGAAAAGGCTCAGTCAAAATGGTGAAGCACTGCCGGGAACAGCAGCTTGTTAGTGATAGAGAATTATTTCGTTCGCCTTCCTGAGTCCTTTTCACGGCACAGAAAAGCAGTGGTAGTCCCGACAATGAGTCACTATCTCACTGAAAGTCAGAAATGGAAGTCTAACTTCTGGATTACAGGGCTCAACGGTGGGCGCGGTTGTGTCGCGAGGAATCAATGCGTGGTTGGGAGTGTTCGACGCCTCAATGCTTGGGTGTACTGCTTGGCAGGAGTCGATATCACTGAGCGGAGAGTGGGGAAACTTACCTACGGTCGAGATAAAAAAATTTATGAGCTATGGGTGAGTCCATTCCAGTTGAAAATTTCGCCAGACTCCTTTGGAGTTTGATATTTTAATTGAAGCTGTCGGGTGAAAAAGTTATGGCCACCTCTTTAGCATGACTACCATAAGGTGCGTGGAAAGACAGACCAACCACTTGCCCGTCTCGCTGGACAGCAGCGGCTGTATATGAACCCCCACAGTAAGGGGTGGGGATGTCTGGTTAAAATACGTAAAGCCGTATTTGCGCCGGAGAACAAGTGTGCGTGCATCTCGATGGCCAGCGTGTGACTCACGAGACATGTGCCCCAAAGAAGAACGGGCCCTCATAAGCATACAGTTCTCTGTGTGTAATTCATGTCCTATGTGTAGGCAATCTAGAAGTCATCTGCCTGGCGGTTACATTGATTTGTTAGGTGTGCCTGCCAGAGATCCTGGATGTTTCAGAAGCCGAATAAATTCAAAGCAGGTTATTTCTTTATACTTTACCATAAAAATTATACAAAATAAGTGCCTATAACAGAGCGAACGCCGGGTACACATGTGCGATAACTTATTCAGAGGAGTGTTTCATCGAAGCAATATGGTTGAAATGAGTATGAGGTTCAGAAAATTGTTGTTTGGTTGCAGCAGTGAGGGTGCAGTGCTAACGGCAGAATTACAATGCGTTATTTTTCTGTAATGGGTAGCACGTAACATTTCTTTATATAGAGCGCAGTGTGGTAACGCGTCTTTCTATTTGTTGATTGATATGTGATGTTTAACGCGCCAAAACTACCACATGATTATGATAGACGCCGTAGTGGAGAGCTCCGGAAATTTCGACCACCTGGGGTTCTTTAACGTGCGCCTAAATCTCAGCACACGGGCCTTCAGCATTTTCGCCTCAATCAAAAATCCATCCGCCACAGCCGGGATACGATCCCATGACCTGCGTGTCAGCAGCCGAGAGCCTTATCCACTAGACTACCATGGTGCGGCACTATGACGGTCGACACCGGTAAGCTGAATGCATCGCAGCCTAGGAAACTGTTCTGAACCGAGCTGCATGATTATGGTGCATAAAATTAGTTGTCCGGCAGCAGTAAGAAACTCTTCACCCAAATCATCATTTCAGTGCTACGCAAACTAGACTTTTATTTCTTGGCTGAGCCCATACCTTCAGTAGCCTGCATTCGTTGTACAACCTTCTCATACACCTTTTGTTGTAGATATTTCCTGCACGCTTCGTCGGACGGGCAGTCGATACCGGTTACGGACCACATGACAGCGTTATACAAGCAGGTTTCAAAGCAATCTCGACTATTCTGCCAAAGTCATGCTGTGGAGAAGATGGCGCGAAGATAACTACGTTCGAAACCGCAATGATGAAGGTGAGTGTGCTTCTAATGTTTATCTCAATTCTAAATAATTTTAACTAAAAATGTGATACTGAATATGTACCCGCAAGCACATTTTCTTAACTTCTGAACACAGAAACGCAATAGGGACAGAAGTATTACAATTTGTGGGAGTATATTCGATAAGCCTTGTGTTAGCGACAACTTTATTTTCTGTCAAATGCCATCGGCGTGTAATATAGCATAGTTGTTCACCGGCCGGAGAAAAGTTCCATATATACTTACAGTGCCATGTTATCCTACACCGTAAATATTCTTAGAAGTCACTGATGCTGATTGACGTAGCAGGACAACTTTATTCACATAACTGCGCACAGAATGCCGCAGTTAAGAGCCGTGTTGTGTGGAGTCGGAAATGGTTCTGTTAAATTCATGAACGCAAGACCACACCTTAATTCCGTCTGCTATGTTGTGCTGCTTTAAATATGCCTGAAAAGACAAGGCATGGAGAAATGTTTGCATTTCCCTGACTAGGCTACTGCGCATAGCCGAATCGCTAGAACAAAATTACGATCAAAGGAGCAAGCTAGGCTGGGCCAGTTGCATTTAAACAGAGGCAAACTGTTAGAAAGTCAAGTACAGTCTGAAGCACTCACAACAATATTCGAGAGCTACGAAAATTTCATTGTTATAACGGAAATTCGCTATAGAAGGGTTCAACGCAGTAACGAACAAAGCCTGTAGTGAGAAAACTTAATATTGAATAAAATAAGCAAATGTGCATCACTGGGAAAAATAGCAGAGCCGAAATTTTTCGCACATGCTTGAAACAATGAATAGCATCATGACACCGCCCCAAGCCATATAGAGCCATTTTATGGCAATTTCTGAAATTTCGGACAATATATCTTTTGAATGTAAGCAATTTTAGACCAACGCTTTCATTAAACGCTCCAAATTCAGAGGTCACAGCGTCTGGAACTTCAGAACTTGCCATATTGGCCATGCGGGGCTAGTGGTTGTCCCGTGAAACCGTACAAATAGTCAAGCATGTCTGAAGAATTGACAGCTTTGTCGTTCTTATCACTGATGTCTGTTGTATACTCAATCTGATCTACCACTACTCCAATTCTGGCGGATTTCACAAGTTGGCTGTGCCAGAAGGCAAATTGACATTCGATGCAGCATACCATGAACACGAATGGGTGCTGAGGAGTGTTTGGGTTGTGCAAGAGGACTCAGCACCGTGTCAATTAGAAGGACGCAACTCAAACTAAAACACGACTGTTTGTTATTATAGCAGCAGCAGCGGGAGGAGCATGCTAGAGCTGCATGCGCTCGAACGGTTAGAGAAAGGAAAGTTGAAATGGAGCTTGAAGGTTTGCTTACATAGCCACCAGTGCTGAAGTTAGCCTCCAGTGAAACTGCAGTGGCGCTGTCCCTCATCGAAAATACGTTGCAGCAAGTGGCCGCGTCATGCCGGTCAAACAAGGGACGAAACGGAGGCGGCGCAGGTTTGTGTGCAATGTCGCCACGTCAAACCACACTCCTCCCTGCAGAAATCTAGGATGCGTACCAGACGACCAGAGCGTGTGGTGAAAGCAGTGACGCTGCCCGGTTCGTTCGTAGAATTTATGCGGCCTTGAGTCGGCCTTGCGCCGGCCTTAAGTCGGCCAATGGAGATGCCGTCGTCATTTCCGTTCAGCTTAAAAGTGAAAATTTTGTCATCATGGTGAACAATGTAGGGTTCTCTGTAAGGTGACTCCGAAAGCCGGTGGACGGTGCCGTCCTGGAGGAAAGCGTGCGTGCACGATGGTTGCTTATTAAACACAAGATGTGTAGGCTTCCTGTGGTGGGCTACAGGTGGCGGTCGTTAAGCGGAGATGGTGCTCGGTAACGATTGACGAAGTCGGTGGGGTCTGACGTCGTATTGCTGGATGGCAAAGCTGCGAGGAATGTGAGGAATCTGGGATACGGAGTGGTACCCTGTTGACGAGCACTGATGGCATAGCGTGGATGTCCAGCTTAAGGTAGCACGAAGACCAATAATTACAGCTGGATTAACCTCGAGTGATTTTTGGTCATTGTGATGCATAATCGCTGCCTTCACCTGTTGGTGGAAACGGTCAATTATATAGTTGGAGAAGGGGTGGTAACTGGTGGTCCTCAAGTGTTCGAAACCGGTAGGCAATCCAAAGAACCTGAAGAGATGGGACTTCAACTGTCATTCTGGGTCACTTGTCACACGGTGGGGGGGGGGGGGGGGCTCCTAAATGAGCAATCCAGCCAATCTCAGCACACGCGCCTTCAGCATTTTCGCCTCAATCAAAAATCCATTCGCCACAGCCGGGATTCGATCCCATGACCTGCGTGTCAGCAGCCGAGAACCTTATCCACTAGACTACCATGGTGCGGCACTATGACGGTCGACACCGGTAAGCTGAATGCATCGCAGCCTAGGAAACTGTTCTGAACCGAGCTGCATGATTATGGTGCATGAAATTAGTTGTCCGGCAGCAGTAAGAAACTCTTCACCCAAATCATCATTTCTGTGCTACGCAAACTAGACTTTTATTTTTTGGCGAACCAAGCCGACATCTTCTGCAGCGATTTCCTCGAACGGCCACGCCTCAGGCCATAGAAGTTCGCATTCTCAAACGACCCTTAGCCTGACCTGTAGATTATCTCTACACTTATAAAAGTGCAAAAATGGTATTGGAGAAAAAGAATAGGACAACTTCAAGAATGCTTTCCTAATTGGTTAAATGGGCGGAATAAAGGTTTGAATCTCATAAGTAAACTTGAGGAAAGGATTACGTTGGTTTGTTAAACCGGGTCCGAGTGTACCGGTCGATAGCGGTGAGGCTGTAGCGTCAGGGTAAAGATGGGGTAAGGCGTCTCATGATGTTTAAGTGAACGTGCTCGAACTGACCAGAGGGCTGAGAGAGTGTGCCGAGAGGGGACATGACGTGCCTAGTGAATTTGGGGTGAGTCCATGAATGCGGTCAGCCCACTGGGGGAGGGGGGGTTCGATCAGCATGAAACAAGATTCACGCGTCTCTGTTCCTGAATAATTGAACACACTCTAAATAGTTACACTATCGGGAGACCATTCAGCTTCACCTTCAAGAGTTGAACGCAATAGCGAAATCTGGCCTCTAGTAAACCCTTCAACTGCTAAGTGCATATTTATTCATTTGTTATGTCACATATACACTCACGCACACAGTAGATTAGACCAGCGCGTGCAAGTATCGCCGAATGGGCTCGATTTAGTCGTGACACCTGTCGAAGAAAATGAGTTAAAGGGGACCTGAAAGATTTTTCAAGTAACCATAGAATGAATTCACTATATTAGCTTATTGTCTCACAAATTCAAACGCTGCAAAAATTTTAGGAATCCGTCCAGTGCGAGTGGACTAAAGCTTTGTAGCATGCGGCTATTGCTTTATTTCTTCTCTCGTCCCGACAATGGCGCTGGAGGCTAAGCAGAAAGGGGTGGTGGGGCAAAAAACTACCACGTCGCGTGACTTTAAGCACTTTATTTCTTGCGAATGCACGGCGTTTTTCAGTGTGATCGCGCACGCACGCGCGAACAAGTAGCGGCCTCCCGCGGCTGTTTCGGTAACTTGGTTTTTTCAGTCAGACGCACAGACGTTTTTTTCGCTCAGAACCAACGGCGCCAACGCACGCGGCAGGTTTTCTGCGACATTAGCTCTTCAACGCTATCACGTTAGAAAAGGTGAGTGCCGTAGAATGCGACGTGGGCTGCATACGTTGGCGTGCCCCGGTGGCCACGCGGCACAGTGCCGGGGCACGGATGGAGGAACGGACAGATGGAAGTGGGCATGTGATAATAAAGGCTCTCACCTGAATGCGAAACCTCACCAGCGATATTCGAACACTTTTTTCGTCGTTTGTGGCGCGAGTTATGTAGGGCCCCCGTATAAATGTTGAGGATTGCGGAATACGAACGAGATCAGCATAATACAAATATCGCAAAAATTTAATGAGAATAATGATTATGAAATCCAAAAGTTAATGAGCTTGTTAGTGAGCTTGTTAATGTTATTGAAAAGTAATGAGCGTTGCCGCCTGCGTTGGCACGGTGATCTGGAACAGAATAGATCATGTCACTTATTGTTAGCTTGCTTAGGAGTGATGTTCGTTATTGATTGTAGCTGGCGGTGGCATCGCTGCGATGCGGAATCTTGAAGTGGACGTAAGAAGCGTAGCTTATTGATATTTTGTTTATTGTCTTACTGATAGAGAAATTTTCCATGATTTCCTATTTTTTTTGCATACTACGCATTACTGAACAAATCAACTTCGAAAACTCCTCGACACGATACGATAGACAATTTCGCCAAGGTCATAGGTTTCGGTGGTTCGATGTTTGCCGTTATAAGTCTGGGGTACGCTGAATTCGTACTCACTGGAACCCTTTTGAAGTAATGGTTGCCTCTAGAGAAAAGTCACCGCTTGCAATTCAAACAAAATATTTCATGCAAGGAATTACAGGCATCTGCAAATCTGCCGCGTGCTGCTCCGCACAAATGACGCACGAAAACAACGTACTGTGCTGAGAGTCCCATTTGTTATTACTTTGTGTTGACGCAACGCGTTACTTGTGTCGACTACGCATACTCTATCAGAGAAATCTGGGTCAACTTCTACAAATACAGCCGCTGCAACGAATATATATATTTTCATTCGCAAGACTTACAGTTTCAACGCAAAGTTCGCGTACAAGCACAAAACATACAAACTTGCGCTCTCCCGAGATAAGCGCGGTAGCGTGGTAACCCCTCTGGAGTGCAAAGAGCCGGTCTCGCTCTCCGAAAAATTTTCCAGAGATGTATTTTTGGCTTTTACAAATACATACATACATACATACATACATACATACATACATACATACATACATACATACATACATACATACATACATACATACATACATACATACATACACACATACATACATACATACATACATACATACATACATACATACATACATACATACATACATACATACATACATACATACATACATACATATTGTTATGGAGCAATGTCCAACATCAACAGTGATATAAGCGCCGAGAAAGATGACGTGATTTCAATAAAGTGCGTACTATTGTTCTCCGTCCTGGCTTGCGCGTTCGCGCTGTTGAAATTTATCTGAAAACGCATAGTTTCACGTTTGCCTTCACGCAACAATATAATGGATATGAAGGCAACGGCGGCAACCCGCCGAGGGGGTCTCTATACTTCATATTGCCATAAAATGTTTACGAGCTCTTCGGCGGAACAGATAATTGCAGGCTCAACAAGCGGCGACCTTCATTTCAGAAGAAGCGTTGTCGGGTTGTCGCAACAAACAAGTTACTTCTCGAATTTACGAGTTGATTTTTGAAAAGCAGCTTGACTCGGTGATTATGCGATGCAGCTATAGCGACACAAGCAAGGATTTTTAAAGAAAATATTCTTTCTTGGGGACCTTCAACGCAAAAATTTTAATCTGTCTGTCTGTCTGTACATTTGTCTGTTTGTCTACTCTTACCGGCATCGGGTACTTGAAACGGCTGACCCCATCCGCAGCGACCACTATTGTAGCCCAAGGTTGAGCGTTCATGCTTGTGCAATAGTCAATTAAAAAGCAAATATTGCGCATGTCTGGGGCACCATAACCACACGCATATATTCTGCATATGCATCTCTTACTAGAAAACGCAATACACTAGTAATTTTAAGGACCGCAGCGCTTATGACGCTGCGCTTACCATGCAATGCTTGCACGGCATGGGAAGTGTTCACAACGCTTTGCTAAGACGAGATGGTGGTGGCACCTACCCGTCGCCTCACGTTCTACACCTTGTCACTTCTGAGACGGGCGCGCGCGGCCACGCGCTTTGTTTTCCGAAAGGAACTGCCAGGTGATGCTCATGGCTCACGTGTGACATGACTTGATGCGCTCGTGAGCCTCCGCTGCCCGCTTGAGGCACTCTAACGCAGCGCCTCCGGAATACCATTCACCAATTTTCTTGCGCAAAACATCAAATAAATGTTTTGTTCACTCTCTCCACACGCAAGACTATCGTCTTTCGACGACATTTGCAGATTCCATGCAGATACGAGGCCATTTTTTTCAACAGCATTCTCACTGCCCCCGATTAAAACATGCATGGCCACATGCTAGATTTGACAACAAATGACCTAGCATGTGGTGGTGCTGCTGGTTCGATGCCAGCGGTTGCATTTCACTGGTGCTTATCATTTCTTTCTTCACTCGTTGGTATGAAGGGAGCAAGACATCCCATTGTATTTCGTGATTGAGCTACTGCACAGTGGCACACAAAATCCTGTCTTAGCGGCTAAAGAACGCATGTGAATTAATCAAGAACGTGTTTGCAGCACCGTTCCCAGGTTATAGCCTATGCACGCCTATCGGCACTTCTGAACCAATATGACCACCAGGTGGCGCGAAACCGTCCGCCTGGATTATAAAGTGGTAAAAACAGGTGTCCAAGCCCACAGAGGTAAAACGGGGGCTTAGGCAGGGGTGTCCTTTGTCACCCTTGTTATTCATAATGTACCTACAAGGATTAGAGGCCAACTTAGAGGGAAGTGGATTTGGCTTCAACCTCTCTTTCGTCAAACAAGCAAAACTGATTCATCAGGCACTACCAGCAACAATGTACGCTGCCGATATAGTGCTAATGGCTGACAACAAAAAAGATTTGCAGGGATTATTGGGCATCTGCGGTAATCAAAAAGATAGGTTAGATTCCAGATTCAGTAAGAAAAAATCAGCAGTCATGATTTTTAACAATAATGAAAGTAGTGAGCTTAGGATACAAGAGGTCACGCTAAAGATAACAGATAAATACAAATATCTTGGCGTATGGATAAGCAATAGGACCGAGTACTTAAGGGAACACGAAATATACGTAATGACTAAAGGTAACAGGAATGCAGAAGTGATGAAAAATAGGGCACTTTGGAATTACAACAGGTATGACGTTGCGAAAGGAATATGGAAAGGGGTCATGGTTCCTGGTCTGACGTTCGGCAATGCGGTCTTGTGCTTGAGATCAGATGTTCAGGCAAGATTAGAATTTAGGCAACGTGAAATATGTAGGCTAGCCTTAGGAGCTTATAGGAATACGCCAAATCAGGGAGTACAAGGTGACATGGCATGGACATTATTTGAGGGCGGGGAAGCTAGCAGCAAGATTTGAGAAGCGATTGAGAGAAATGGGAGGAGGAGCATTGAGCTAGGACTTGTACATGAAGAATGTCGATACAAAATGGAGGAAGCGAACCAGAAAATAATGGGTAAATACTTAGAAAACAGCAGGGGGCCAAACCAAACAGAACTATATGTTAAAAAGAAGGTGAAGGAAACGGAGACTGACATGTGGAGAATTGGCACGATTAAACAGAAATTGCGAAGGAGAGGATCTCTGATCATACGCGGGGTAGTTCCCACTGTTTGAGGCCAGGGCAGGAGTATTTCCAACCAAGACATATCGGGCCGAATTTACAAGGGTAGACATGGTATGCAGTGCATGCGGAGAGGAGGAAACTGCCGAACACTCTATAATGTTAGGTAAAAGGCTTCACTCTATTGTTCAGGATCGTGGCGCAGAGTTTTTCAAAGCACTGGTGTTCAGGGACAGAAAGGGCAAAATAGACTTTAAGCGGGTAGATATAACTAGAAGGAGGTTATCTGATTGGAGACTAAAGTCAAGACATGAGTGAAAATAAACCATTGACTGCAAAGTACCAGTCCTATTATTCACTTTTTAAAGAAAAAAAGATAGATATAGTTGTTGGTTGATAAGGTATTACGGCTAGGTGGCGTTAGCCGCCGCCCGCTCTCAAGGGTACAGCCACATCAAGCTACCATCCATCCATCCATCCATCGGAAGCACAGACTTTCTCTACATCGAGGCACCCTACGTTGAAATACGTCCTACTGACATCTTCATTGGCGAAATTGACGTGGCAGATCTTTTGCTCGCTATCCCAGTGGTCGAGTGGCACGACCCCGTTTCGTTGTACAAGAGTCAGTCACTGTTCTGGATTCTCGCATGATCATAGACAGATTGTGGGTAGTTGCAAGGACTGCTGCGTTACGTCACTTGCACAGGACATGCTTGGCATCGCGTCCGCTCGTGATGTCGTTCTTCTTAAATCGTGAAAAAGTGGTTGGTCTCTCAAACTGTTCAAGCCCTACGACTAATTCACTGCCCCAGAAGATAGTTGGCGTATTCTTCTAAGTGTCGGCTTGCTTTCTTGATTTGGTGCGCCTGGTTGTGAGTAAGCATGAGCCCGCACCAGTTGTGATGTAGTTGTCACTATAATGCAAGCAAATTGCAAGCGAGAAAAAAGTGTTTTGACAGGTGAACCTTCTCGGGGAGAGAACCAACCCTCCCAATAGTAGAACAAATGCTCCCAAGACGGCCACAGCTTCATTCAGTTTTATTATACAACCTTAAAGACTAGCGTTGTAGCTAGTCTTGCCACATGGATGTGCCCATCACAACTGACTCAAAAAATGGCCTCAAAATTTTGAAAAAGTAGGACTCGTTCGCCGCAAACTCGTGATATGTGAATGCTGCTGGTAAAATGATGAGTTCTGAAAAACTGTTTTATTAAAGGGGACGATCTCATATTCCTTTGGGAATCAAGTTACGTAGCATTGAAGTGCAGATAGCTGTCCAAATGTAATGAACACTAATGCGAAACAGCGAAACAGACTGAAAGGCTTCATGTACTGCTTATTTTTTTTTCAGGCCTTGCAAGTGACTGACGAAAAGATTATTGATGTTGGAGGAACAGAAACATCTAAACTTGGAAAGGTAAGGCAACACGACATTCACCTGATAATAAATGAAAATATACTTATTCGATAAGTTTGCACAACAGCTTTTTTTAGCTTACTAATCCGCACCAATCACAACGAAGCTTAATCAACTTTGTATCTCTGGTAATAAATAAAATTGTAATAAAATTTTCTTAAAAATAGGTTTGCACAATGGATAGGGGGAAAACAGCACTGACAGCAAAAGACGAGGATGAGAACCAGTTGTTGGTACTCGTGATTGCTTTGATTCAGACCACTGATCGCACGATTTGGGTTCGCTCTTTAAAAAGCCACTCAGGAAACCCCTTGAGATATATCAGTTAGAACACGGAAGTTTTGTGCCCTATGAGGAGCATTCGGCCACAAACGCTTTTCGATCAGTTCATTAAAAGCTGAGAAATTAGTTTTTTTAGGAGCCAAGCTCCTTATATAGGGCGTGAGTCTGACCTGCCTCCGTCGTTGTCGTATGTAGCCACCAGGATGCGAGATGGGAGATGACAGTACTTGGAGTGTTGATGGTCGTACGGACGGACAGACAGACTAGCAGACGGAGCGTCGGATGGACGGACACGCGGAGCGGGTATGTGCCACAGGGAATGAGAGATGCGAGATGGCGATACTTGGGAGTGTTTACTACATGGACGCATCGAAAGACGGACAGACAGACTAGAATACGAACGGACAGATGGATGGACGCCCGGACGTACGGGTGGACAGACGGATGGATGCATGGATGGACGCACGAAAGTCACGTGGACGGACGGAAGCACGGATGGGCTGACGGATGCTTCGCCCCACTCATCATCATTCACTCCGTTGTTATACTGTGATTTATGCTGTGTGGCGTGAAATGAGGATGAGAGGAGGCTAGCTCGAAACCATTCTTACTCACCCAGTTTGCTTTCTCAAGTCAACCTCTTCCCAAACCTCTCGGGCATCCGACTAAGTTGTCCACGGCGCATGATGTGCCGAACAAGCCCTACCTTCGAGCAGGCGAGTGGACTTGTTTTGTTGACCAGCATTACTTTGTGGACCACTGCCTGTGCCGGAAGACTGGTTTGGTAACGCTAATTAGACGCGGTATGAATATTCGAACGAGCAGGAGCATTTATTTCTTTTCCGTGGCAGGCATCTGCTTGATGCTCAAACCACGGGAACATGAACGCTAAGAAACAAAGGTGCACTAGCCCCGCATATTGTTGCGACTTACGAAAAAAAATGAAAAGAGGCACACAATCGATTATTGCTTCTCATTATTATCTTAAGTTTTAATAATCTCTTGAGGCAACAATCTACAAAAACTACACATGCCGTGTACGTCACTGCACTGCAGTGTACGTAGGGCTCTTCATAAGTGCACGTCATGCCCTCCTTCTTTAGGTGCGCGCCCGCGAAAGGAAGAGGGAGCAGCGTTGATCATCAATTTGACCCATTTCCGCGGCGTTTAGCGTTGAAAATTCCGATAGACAAGATAGTGAACATCCCGTGTACGCTTTTCGCTTGTCAGCTCAAAATTGGCAAACCTGCTGAGTGTCCCTTTAATAAACGTAGAACGAACTTACTGCTAAACGCATACTACTATCAAGTGGTGGAAAGTGCTGGTTTTCTTTTATAACCTGGAACTCTATAGCCGAACTCTACCTTTACCACCCACAATGCCTGACAACGTTACAGTAGAGCCTAATGCTACTACACACCAAGATCTCCGCTGTCCCGGTATTTCGAGGAAGCGTGACCCAGTTCTGTTAACTACACTGAGCAGCAGGGCGTCAAGAACTGCCTCGATTCATATACAATAGTGGGAACAACTAGCCAGATGGCAACGACAAACTTGGCCGCGTCCACTTCTAACTTACGGGAGTCACGGAGCTTGTTTAAAAACCACGAGGCTGAAATGACCTCCCTGGCCTCTTTTAATACGATTGTCGTGAATGTATTTGGCTGACCTGCAGTACGCAAGCTCCACCCAGAGCAGCGCTTGCGTGATCGCGCCCAGCTGGAAAGAGGAAGTTTCACGTCTTATATTGAGGACGTCGTAGGCATCTGTCGATGCTTCAATCTTGCTTTGTTTGATGCCGACAAACTCAAGCATATTATGATGTGCATCCAGGGCGATTCATTCCACATGGTTGTGGTGAAAACTCCTCAAACCCTCGCAGACGGCATTCATTGCAGCCAGAGCTACCAGTTTCAAAAGCAGCGCATTTCCATGCGATGTCACACTTTGGACACGTCTAGAGCTTCAGCAGTGACCGTCAGCGCCATCTCTATGAATCGCGTCGTATCGACGCACCAAATTTAGCAGTTCATCCACAAAGAGGTTGCGCGACAGTTATTTATTGCAGCCATGCTTCCCAGTAATATTTGTGTAGCCCCCTCGTCCCAGCGTCAAATCATTTAGCAGCAAGTACCTGAAGTTCTTCTGCCTACGCACCAGCCCCTGCCAGTATCAGCACCATTGACCTATGCCGACGTCGCGAGAAGGTCTTCACATGCACTGCCACACAGCACAGACTCCCCTCGACGCCCTAAAGTCTTGTACCCCGTGCGGCCGCCAGCAGGCCCGCACGTACCACTTGATCACCGTCCTGCCATCCTTCGCAATTTTTCTTGGCGCACACATTGAACAACCGTCGAATATGCCAATACAGTGGTCTACCTGGGCATGTGGAGAGTTTCTGCCACCACTGCATTCCTCGTCCAACTGCTGTTAACGCCAATTGCAGCTACGACCATACAGAACCGCCACGTTCAATGCCCTCTCACGCTCATTCGATTACCTCATCCTTGAACCACCGCACCACCAACTCGTCTCGTTGAATCTCCCCGCACCGGAACTCGCTGTCGCCAATTCTTATTCGCCCCACGCCTGTCCAAACGAAAACTGACCATCGCAGTTCTGGAGTCAACAAATGCGCCCCTGTGAGAATCTAAATCTTCAGATCTTCCCGGTGGCTCAACTCGCCGAGAGGAGGTTGCGCTCAGGATGATTCATGTAGCCGCCGCCTTGCTTCCTGCAGTCCGGGATACATGGACATCCGGTGCACAGCCTCCCCCCAATGACTTGCCCATGCTGCGTTTCCCCAGCTACAGAGGCAACGCTTGATCAAATACTGGGAACCTGCCCGAGCCTTCACCAGGCTCGCACTCGCAACCTACGCAGCCTTCACCACCACCCAGGCTGACCACCTGACTTGAAGCGCTGGACGCGCGATCCACTACATCAACCCCTCCTGGCCTTTCTACAGAAAACAGAACTATTCCTTTTTATTTAACTGATGCCATAGGGCATACTGGGGCCAATAAAAATTATTGCGGCTAGGCTGCCCGTGTAACAAGGGTATCACAGTCTCAGAGTCCACGGCTCGATGTTTTCTTTTCGATTCGGCTTCGTGTTGTCTCGAGCCTCGGCGTCTTGAGCTCGATGCTTCTATTGCACTGTGGCTTCGAATTGCCTCGCAGCTTCGCGATTCGCTTGCCGATGTTGGCGTTCACGTTGTGCGTCCCGAGCCTCCTTCAACTGAGTGGTACAGCTAGCGCTAGTGCTTTCACAGCTTGCGTTGCTTTCACAGCTTACGTTAACGATACCGCTACAACTGACTCCAACGTTTACGTCAACAGCGCCGTTCCGAAGGAGAGTGCAAAGAGAGCGAGCGCGCCGCAATATATACGGGCACACAGCTGTGATGGAGAGAGAAAGAAACAGGAGATGCGCAAAGAAGCAGGGGCAGCGCTCA
The DNA here is from genome assembly GCA_013436015.1 of Rhipicephalus annulatus. Classification (NCBI taxonomy): domain Eukaryota; kingdom Metazoa; phylum Arthropoda; class Arachnida; order Ixodida; family Ixodidae; genus Rhipicephalus; species Rhipicephalus annulatus. The sequence goes on from WOVY01010989.1 coordinate 293,024, forward strand.
CACCAGACATCCAGTTTTATCGGGGTATTGCTCTCAGGCACTTTTTGGTCGTCAACCTGTCGGAAAACAGGATGTTTTGATTTGCGAGAACAAATTAGGTCAAACTTGCAGAGTGCAACCCTGCACGACTGGGCAAGGGCCGAGTCGCAAGTGCTTCATTGAAATAATATCCGCAGAAGCATCGGAACACACGCAACCACGGCGAGCAACGAAGTGAAAAATAGGCTGAAAAACAAAATCCAGAGGCATGCTTTCGTTGTACGCACAACGTTGCCAGAGCCTGGAAGACGCTGGTAAAATCGTCTATAGACGTCTGTCTTGAGACACATGAACGTAGAAACTTGGCCTGCATATATTTCTATCCATCCACATGACTCAGCCACCCGGCGAAAGTTTAAGCCCTTGCTCAAAGCCTAGTAATCTTGATATGGAGGCTGCGTTGCGTTGTAAAGATTGTGAATTAAAAAGGAAATATTGCGCACATGTGAGGCGTAACATCAATACGTCAGAATTAGGTAATGTGCTCCTTTACTAGACAACTTTTCTAGATACGTAACTCTAAACACCTTGGTGTTTATAATGCCGCGCCTAAAATAGTACGCTATGCACGAAAAAAACTGAGCTGATGATATAGTGCATTGACCTTGCAGTGACCCATGCAGTGACCCTGGTTGGGCTCTGTGCCAATTCATCAACTTTTGATGAAATTTACAGGAAAGTGCGCGAATATGTAGCACGCAAATGTGCAGCCAGTTTTCTCACGCTTGTAAGTGGTGCTGTGTAACCGACAGAGCTTTAACAACCGCACGAAGAAAGCAACGTTTCATTTTTAATTTGCTTCTGATCTCGAAAAACAAATCATAACTGAGAGACCTTCAGCAACCAGCCTCGCAACCTTTGAATGCGCATTTATCAAAGATTGGCGTTACATACGTGGAAGAAACCGTGACAGATCGTGATCTTGCATGTAGGTGTTGCCGAGTGACGAGTGTCACACTTACCAGCAGAAGCTTTCTAAATTTACGACGATTGCCTGACACTAGCAGACTCTTGAAAAAGTCAGCCAGGTCAGGCCTAGCCGACTCTTGAAAAAGTCAGCCAGGTCAGGCCTAGCTACTCTAAACGCAATGATTCTACAGTGTCGATGCACAAGCGCCAGGTTCCTTGGTTAAGTGAAATGATTGTGTCGCAGCATAGAAGTCGTGACTGGTGTTAACGGCCTAGTTATATTCTCCATTTGTTTTGTCTTCTAGTAAGTTCATCATACTTCCAAAGCACTAGACTAATGCATGCGCAGATAAACACGCATATTCCGTGAATGTAAACAGAGTGAAAACATATGCCAAACATCTTGAATAAAAAATAGAAATGAAACTTTTGCTTTGTGCCTTTGCTTTTAGTTTTGAATGAAAGTGCATCATGTGAAAACCCCTTTGAAATGTATAAAAGGGTATGTTATCAGAATTGTGAAGCAACCCATCTTCATGGTGTTAAACAGTCGAACCGACAACAGTAGCGCCAATTAGTGCAAGTCGTAGGTGGCCAGAATGACGTCACTCTTATGTATAAAAATTGCACTTGGCCTTTTTTCACCATGAAACATAAGATATTGAGTTCAGCCCGCACCATCCCCTCCGAGATGGCTGGGCGTTCAGGAAGGGCTTAAAATTTGGCCGGGTGGCTCAATCATGTGGCCAACGGAGAGACAAAAATGTCTGCGTTCGAGGATTCCACTAAAGGCTATGATCTGTAAATAACGCAGCAGATGCACAGAAAGAAGGCCGCGCCGTGGTGGTCTAGTGGCTAAGGCACTCGGCTGCTCACCCGCGGCTCGTGTGATTGTATCCTTGCTGGTGCAGCTCCACTTTCGGTGGAGGCGTAAATGTGGTAGGCCCGTGTGCTCAGATTTGCGTGCATGTTAAAGAACCCCAGGTAGTGGGATATTTCCGGAGCCGTTCACTACAGCATCGCTCATGATATGATGGTTTTGCGGCCTTAAACCGCACATAAGCACCACAGTCATAAGCAGGTGTCACACCATGCCTCGCTTGCTGGATTCCGTGCCGACCGGTTTAGCCCTCGCGATCTCCGACGTCAGTGCCGCTCTGGCCGAGTGGACTTGCCCTACGCCACCTCTTGACGCCGACAAGAGCTCTCGCAAGTGGTGCCCTATCCTCGGACTCATGTGACCGTGGTTCCATCTTTCCTATCTCTTCTATCCCCTCGATATGTCCTCGCTCGCTGGCTTAGCGCATCTTTCTCTCTCTATATAGCTTTAATCCTATTCTTTTAATCCTTCCTCACTTCCATCCCTTGTGAGCTACTCTTGAGGTGTCGCACCGTGATGCAGACAGTTACGGGGCTAACTTTTCTCTTCCTTTCTCTCTTAGAACCACTTTGTGTCACACCGTGCAACCGTTTCCGCTCATGAAAGATAGCATCTGCGGCACAGTGGCACCACGTTGTGGCACTTTGGGGAGCGTATGAAGCTCCATCATAAAGTGAAAGCAATATTTTTTACTATAAACAGTATTTAATGACATTAGCGCTGCTATGTATATGCTTCGTACCTTGTCCTTTAGAATAAACATAGGAAGAGTGGGCAACTGCTAAAGCGGGAGGGGGGAGAAGCGACAGTGATAAATGGCCTTAGGGAATTGGATGAGATTCTCTGAAAAAGAAGTGGGCAGGATACTCGGTGTTAGACGCTGAATCATCCGTGTCATGGGAACTAATATTTAACGATGGCAACTAACAAATTTCCGAAAGAAGGACCCAACTGTAATTGTTTTCGTTGTGTATGTAGCGAATCAGATGGCTTTGAGAGGTCCCTTAGAAACGGATATACCTGCTGGCTGAAGTATAAGTAACTGGTTACTACACTATAAACAGAAATAGGCCGAGATGGGCGTAAATGACCTTGTCCTCTAGGCACGCCCCGATGGGAGTTTAATAAACACCTTCCGGAGGGAGTAAAAAATTTACTCCTCATCAGGAGGGGGTTTTTGCATGGTGGTAGGGGGGTTTTTATGTACATCCATTGGGGAACTTTTTCAGGTCAGTATGGGAGTAAATTTTTTGCATCGACAGAAAAAAAATACGTCAGCAGCCGTACCATACGCAAGCGTAACTTTAATTACATTACACTTAATGCACACAACAATGATTACAGTACACAAACATTACCACAACGTTCACTTAATATCACAACACTCGCACTCACTACAGCTTGCCTTTTTTTTCTTTATTTCCGGTTCAACATCACAAACGGGTTGCTAAGATAAATATATTACAATTCACAACGAACAATACAATAAACTTAAAAATAACTAAGCCCGTCTAGCATTACTATAACACATCACGTCCTAGAATTCCTTCATGGTCAGTAGGGCTTCTACCCTTTCTACCCATAATTTAGAGTACAATCATCAGAGGTCAAATTACCCACATACGCTGATGATGTTGCGATTTGTAGCACTTTCTATGACGGTATTGAAGAATCAATCAGAGTTTCTAAATCTTTCGCCGAAGTTACAGGAAGCCATATAAACTGGGGTAAATGCCTCGACTTCTGGCATGGATATTGGCCTTCAACACCAGAATTTTTTGCAGCCATTAAATGGGCAAGAACGCCAGTTAAATATCTCGGAGTACCGCTCAAAGGGAAAGCGAATAGGTGGAATGCAAGCTATCTGTCCATGTTTGCTAGGGCTACTGCATGCAACTGGTTTTTTGTGTCTAAGTTGTGGTATGTGATGCAAGTGCTGTACTGTTCCCGGGTCAATGTGCAAAAATTACATCGAGTGTTTGCAGTATTTGTGTGGGGCTCTAACTGGGAAAGGCGCAGTCGCACGAATTTGTTCAGACGGGTGAAGTGTGGTGGCCTTGGGCTAGGACATCTGTTTATCAAGTAGTTAGTAAATAGGTTTTTCTTTTTTCGCGAGGCAAGAGATCCTTTTCTATTAACAGTGTGTCAAACAAAACTAAGTAGACTGTTGCCCGAGTTTGTTGTTAGCACTCATGCTACCACAGGGGCTGTGCAAGGATACATGAAGGAAGTTGTGGCCAGCGTGCGGTTTTTGTGTGTTTGGTTTTCAACTGACTACCTGTGGTCTGTTGGAAAGAAAAAACTGTACAAAGATTTATGTGACACGATGCTCCCCATTCCACTGTACAGAGCGCTATATACAGCACGCAATGGTCAGAATGTACTTAAACGAGTTAAAAAAATGCCAGCAGCTCCAAGTGCGAAAACGTTCTTTTTCAAATTACGCACTGGAACACTTCCTGTAAGAACCTTCCTAGAGGAGCCGGGGTTTTATATGCTTTGGGGATCTCACTGTCTAATCTGTAAGAAACCGGAAACTATTGACCATGTTTTTCTGCACTGTTGGGAAGGAGTTTATTTTTGGGATGTATTACAAAGGACAATCAAAAAAGAGTTCCCGTTAGATTCTCGTGGGATCAGGTATTTGGCAATAGAGAATGAGGATGGATTACCTTTCGATTTTATCATGATGACTGCCTTGCACAGTATATGGCGCTCTAGAATGGCTGGATTTCATTGTGACCCAGACAGAAGACCAGCAAGAGAGTATTTCAAAGAAAGCATCTCAAGATTACTCGAGGTAGTAAGAACAGACGAAACTCACCACAGCTTGCCACACGCAGCACACACCTACCATATAGTCACCGAGTATATATAGGCACCACATTCTTACCTCCCATGTAGCCCTGGTGAAAGCCTTTTTTCGCTAATATTTAGGCAATAAATACGCACGGCGTAAGTATGAACTTGCGGTCGTCAAATGTAAGCACTTCAACACGCACATGCCTTTTATCCTAAGCCTGCCTAATATTCAACATTTTTCTACTATAGCGGAAAAGTTTTATCAGTTGATGCTCTGTCGCACGGGCTGAATTTGCATTAGCAGTACTGTTTGTGGACCCGTAAAATGCACTGAATCATACACAAAGTGCGCGCGGCCGTGAATGAACACATTAACGAGGCACATTTAGCAGCTCCAGCGATGAACCGAGGTAGACCGCCGCTACCGCGTTCGACGACTAGGCCTCACTCACGAGTACGGCACGGTGATTCGATGAATGAGAGCTGGCGATCACAAAATGCTTGCTGATGTGCAGTTTACGTCTCGTTATTTTTCCCATGCACAGAAATAAGTGTCCGCTATCCACGTAGTTTAAGCTACGGAGCGATAGACTTAAACGAATGAGGCGGTTCGCAGTCGCTGTTCACGTTGCTCGCATGCATTGCATGTTTAGCTCGGAGAGCTCGCCACGGCGCCCGGTGCACAGTGCGAGCTCGATACGATGCCGGCTTGATACCGACGCCATTGCGAGGCCTTCCTACCACTTAGATGTTGCAGCCAGTGAAATACCGGTGACACTCCGAGAACACACCATCGGCGGAGACGGGGCGAGCGCGTCGCCGGCGCAACTCTCAGACCGGTTGCCGGCCAGCCTGCCGTAGTCGAGCGAAGCCTACTTCAGACCGTTTCGAAGTTTTTGACGGTGAAACTCCAGGAGCAGCCGCTGACGATCGTAACAGCTTACTTTTGCTACCATTAATTTATTCTTCGAAGTTTTTTTTGTTACTCGGCCCTTTGAAGCGGCGTTTCAAAGAGCCGAGAACAATTCACGGCGTTTCGTTGAGGAATCGAACCGATGTGCAGCGTGGTTTAACGGTGCGAAATATATTGAAATGTTCACAGTAAATACCAATCGGTCGTTGCTATTCTTCGCTGCACTTACAATTTCATTGCCTGTTGACAGATACTTACACGGTTAGCCACACAAAGCACATGTGTTACACACACACACACACACACACACACACACACACACACACGCACACACACACACACACACACACACACACATGCGCGCGCACCCACGCACGCGCACGCATGCACACACACACACACACACACACACACACACACACACACACGCACGCACGCACACACACGCACACACACGCACACACACGTCACGCCACAGAGGGTTTTTAAAGCTCCTATAGGGAGTTTGTAACTACGTGACCTGATACTCCCTGGGTTCGAATCCCGACTGCGGCGGCTGCATTTCCGATGGAGGCGGAAATGTTGTAGGCCCGTGTGCTCAGATTTGGGCGCACGTTAAAGAACCCCACGTGGTCGAAATTTCCGGAGCCCTCCACTACGCCGTCTCTCATAATCATATGGTGGTTTTGGGACGTTAAACCCCACATATCAATCAATCAATCAATCAACCTGAAACTCCCTGGGGAGTTTAACAAGGTCATGTCGTTCATCAACTCTGTGATTAAGCAGGGGGCGTTTTACGATGATATGTACTGAGTTCACTCCCAACCAGAGTGTAAATAATTGGGACAGGGGAGTTTTGTGGGCTCATGTGCTGGAGAAACTCCCATCTCGGCTAACTTTTGCTTACAGTGTAAGGTGTGACTTTTTATAATTTCTATCTGTTGTGGAGCGCATTTTGAGTGAAATATGTAAAAATCGATGACAACGAGTATGTGACCTAGTGCAATGTATTGCTAAGCCACGGCTTTTTTTTGTCGCATCCTAGTGATGCTAATTTAGTCTAGCACAAGACTGTATTGGCTAGCCAAAATACCGCTTGTCAAAAACAAAATTAAGCGAAATGTATACCCCCTAGGCTTTCTTTTTCAAAGAATATTTTTCTCACTCCAGCTTTTTTTTAGTTTTATTGCGATAGCAACTAAATGGACACTCTCAGCTAGATTTCGCCGCCAGCGTTGGCATAAAAAATATGCACCGTATATGTATACGTATCTATATATATATGAAAATGCAAACAACGAAAAAAAAAATCTGGATAAGGGACTCCGGCGCGCGGAATCGAACGTGAGACCTCTGCGTCTTGAATGTGAGGCGTTAACTACTAAGCCGCCAAAAAGTACCTTGCACAATATTCAAACGGCAAGCTTCTATATCTACCTCTCACTGTTGTTGGCGAGCATCTTGGGGGGGGGGGGCTATCGTGTTTTCAGCATTAACAGCAAGATGACGCCATGAGCACGCGCCGGCTCTCATCTCGCACGCGTAATTTGGCCAGCGGAGAGGAGGGGAGTGTTGTAGATAAGGGGCGCACAAAGGTCACTGCAATCGTTGCAAAGCCTCTGTTTGCAAAAAATGGCGCGCTTTTCAGACACAGCGAAGTAACAACTGGGACGCTTATTCGCGTTCATCTGTACCTGTGAGTACATCTCGTGCGTCCCTTGTGCGTGAGAAACACGGGAAATGTTGCGATCCGCTTGCCATTTTGCGCGTCACCTTTCAATTTGTTGCTATCATGTTCATTCTTTTGCCTTTGCGGCAAAGCTATGACTGTTTTTTTTACTTTCCTCATCACTTCTTTTTTTGATTCGAAGAAAGGGTACGAAGCATACACGCACTTTTGCAAAGAAAAACCATTCTATCCTCGAAGAAGACAAGTTCACTCGTCGTAATTCTGGCTCGAGCACACACATCCTGTTCACAGATCTTTTCACCACAAGCATTCATCTTCCTCATCCCGCCATTTGACTTGAATGCTGAGACTTTCTCAGCGAACTGCGGTGAACTTTAGCGTATCCATCCATTCATTCATCTATCCATCCACCTGTCCATCCGTTCATTCATTCATTCATTCATTCACAATTCATCCACCCATGCATCCACCCATCCATCCTTCCATCCCCCCATCCATTCGTTTATCCATTGACCTATCCGTTCATCTATCTATCTATCTATCTATCTATCTATCTATCTATCTATCTATCTATCTATCTATCTATCTATCTATCTATCTATCTATCTATCTATCTATCTATCTATCTATCTATCTATCTATCTATCTATCTATCTATCTATCTATCTATCTATCTATCTATCTATCTATCTATCTATCTATCTATCTATCTATCTATCTATCTATCTATCTATCTATCTATCTATCTATCTATCTATCTATCTATCTATCTATCTATCTATCTATCTATCTATCTATCTATCTGCGTATGACTTCATGCTCACATGGTTATTCGCTTGATGAGATGTATACGAAAGTTGACTGACTACTGATTTACTTGCCTTGGATTTACATGCAATCTTGCTGCCGTTCCATTACCTTGAAATATACTGATATTTGTATTGTATGAAATGAGTGTATAAAAAAACATATCTAACAAGTTTTAGGGTTAACATAAGAACACGCATGTCATGTAGAGCATGTTTGGAAGTTTATTTAAAGGATATACAACCAAGTTCATACTCCTTGATGCGACTGCATTCATTAAATACCATACTGGTGGTAACGTGGCAATCATAACATGCCCAACATATACGCCTTGGCTTCGATGGCCTGTCACGGTTGTTGCAGCCGCTTTCTGTGCAGAAAGATTGGCATGGCGTATCGTGATTGTATGACGAATGTGACAAAACGTGTTAACAGCAGTATAATGCTATGCACGTCATCTGCGCCATGACTTGCGTGCTACGACCATGGTGAGCACGTAGCAATTTGCTCGCTTGATGAACACCGAAATCGGTGTTGTTTTAGGACTGTAGGACAAGCATATGACAGGTAGCAATAAGGAAATGACTACGATGTCATGCATTGCATCGAGGCATACTTTTACTTTTCTTCTGGTGCGACACATTTGGGACATATACTGGTGGTGGGCAGTCTGCTGGAAAAAGGAAGAGGTAGTTGGAACGATGATGGAGATGCAATAATAAACTGCGCTGCGTTCTAGAAACGGCGTTTCCGATTGCTACCGCATGATTTATATACCATGCTTTTGAAAGTAAGAATAAATTAGTAATCGTACACCTAAATATATATTGCAACATATTGCACTGTATGTATCAAGGGCACTATTGGTAAAGATATGTTTACCCTTTATTTATAGTCATCCAGTAGAAAAAATTTGAAAACTAAAGTGTGTCTGTTTGGCAAACCCCATGAAATTTCGCGCCATTCTAGAATAACCGCAATACTAACCAAGTTTGGCTGACCATACTGAAATTAGAACAAATGTAATGTTACTTTCACCCATCGTCCAAATTTGTCTGTTTTTGGCGGCGAATGAACAGCGGTGTGATTAATACTAATGAATATTGCTACAAGTAGCTCTGATCTCAGCCGGAAGCCGCCTCAACGTATCCGTTATTAAAGTGCCGGTCACTGTACTATGCATACAGTGAAAGACCAGCATAATAGCATTTATTCGCAACCGCTTTTGTTTTGCTTTTCAGGGATTACCAGATATATGTACTGAGGTTTACAAGCAAGACCAATGTCGGTTCTTGAGCGTCAATTCAAGGTCAGCGTTTGGAGTCCCGTTGAGAGGAGCGTAAGTAGATTTTTGTATACTCAATAGCTTGCATTACATGTAAATACTAAAACTTACAGCTTCACTGGTAGTATCAACATACACTACAAAGAACTCTGATGTTGGGCAAGGGGCGTAGGCACATACGTTTGACGGTTGGGGGCCACGTTCATCTGAAATGGGGACCAGATGCGCAGGCGTGGTCGAGTGCCGTTTTGCGTCCAGTGTGCCCAGGGTAAAAACAAAACTTCGGCGAGGGTGGCAGGCATGGGCCGAGATTGCCACGTCTTGGCTACGCCACTGTTTCACTATAATGAGGGTATGAATTTAAGCAGTCATGAATATCAGCATATTTGTAGGCTCAGAAAACGCGGTAAGAAGACGAGAGAGACCAGACAGTACCAGCGCTGGGCAGGTGCGTTTATACGTATTTTTTTTGCTACTGAAATAAACACTCGATTTTTAACACACAAACGCAAGACAGAGAAGAAAGAGTTATGCGGTGATGACGTGGTTTATGAGAGAAAGCGAAAAATTCAGTGGTGGAGATACCACAGACCTCTTCTATATGAAGGAATGCAGCCACACTCAGCACAATGTATTGACAATATTCAACCTACTTTAGCTTCATCTAGGTGAAACCCACCACGAGACGTATGATCTTGGCAAACGACTGCAACCTTCCATGGATATAATGTCTAGGAACTCTGGACGTCAACAACTGGCGCCATTTGTAGGATTGGCTGCTACGTGACAGCACCACCCGCTGGGAAACAATTTTTAAGTATTTATTGCAACGCGATGCTACAGCATATGCTTAACTCGGTCCGTATGTATAACCTCGGCGCCATTAATTCACACTGAGAAAAATTTTCCTTCCTTTCTATAAAATACCTTGGTAAAGAGCAACGTTTAAGTGCCATGCCAGACTCTTTAGAAGGGAATCGAAAAATATTGTAACAACAATCTGCCTTCAACTGCTTAAACCATTGTAGCTAAGAAATCACGACGACTCAGTCTTGGTACCTGTGAAGTTTAGTTTATATCGGCAAAGCCCCAGAGGCCCGGAGGGCAGCTCTGGGAAAAAGTGCTTCAAGCGATACTCCTTTACAGGGGACATGCGCATCATAGCGCTTTCGGCTACCCGTAATTGCACAAATTTGCAGTTTTAATGTAAGGTTCTTTCTCAATATACGCACTGTATGGATACTCTGCAGATGTTATGCTGATAAATAGCAATTACACGTGCCAGGTTAAAGTAGACGATTGAAGTTAAGAATATATTTTGCTAATCAAAGGTAAAAAGTAACAAACGACAAGACCCAATGATATACATACAGTTTTTCTCTAAAGGATACATAACTCAATGCTGCTGTTTAACGTACTAATCAATTTATAACCAATAGGGGAAAGCTCAACAAAGTAGGTCATAAATAATTGTTTTATACTATTAATAATATCATGCACACCATTGATATTTGCGTATTTTCGCTATATATAAACATCTTTATTGATTGTAATTGCTTAGTAGTAATTTTTGAAAATCGTCACTGCTTTGTAAAATTATCAGTTATTTATCGCGGATCAAATCACGGTCCGGTCACAGGTCGTCACAGGTGGTCTAAATTTTTGAAGTACTCCACTACGACGTATCACATAATTACATGGCCCCGTCGTGTGGTCTAGTGGTTAAGGTACTCGGCTGCTGACCCGCAGTTCATGGGAAGGAGCCCCTGCTACGGCGGCTGCATTTCCGATGGAGGTGGAAATGTTGTAGGCCCATGTGCTCAGATTTGGGTGCCCATCAAAGAACCACAGGTGGCCCAAATTTCCGGAGCCCTCGACTACGGCGTCTCTCATAATCAAATGATGCTTTTGGGTCGTTAAACCCCACATGTCAATCATTCGATCATAATCATGCGGTTCTTCAGGGATGTTAGACTGGAACAAATTATGGAAAACTTATGCTTGCAGTTCGATGTGAACGAAGTAAATAAAAATGAAATAATCGGAGGGTAAAGTTGTAATGTATCGTATGAAAGTACACAGAAGGAGGATGAATGATACAAATATTCTAAGATGCTAGTTAGTGGTAAGCATTCTCTAATTTTATTGATATGTTTTTAATGAAAAGTGAGAATTGGTCTCAAAACTTCGTGACGGAATTTTCCGGAGAAACATCTATGCGAATTTGAACATGTTGTCATAATGATCACCTGTATTAAACAATATGTCTATTGTAAGATTGAAGTAAGGAGCTGTCCAAAAACTGGAACTTATTCAAAAATATATCAGCCACTTATTGTAATATGGTGACCGGATATAAATAATAATATTGTTTTCCACGATAGTGATGGATGATTGGTATTTGGCTAGGATATTTGATTGAAAGCCGTTTCAGTGTATCGATTAAAAGAGTTAAGTGAGCGGTGTAGAAGAGATGGTGATTAAAGCTTATCGTAATAAACTCTGGGTAGATAACTAGTAATATTCCATTAGGTCACTTTATTTTATGAAATGAAAGAAGTGGGAGGGGCAGAATGAATTTGAAACGTTTTGCTAATTGGTGGCTCGGGCCTCTGTACACTACTTAATGTGATAATTTTTTAGATAAGCTGTTTGAGTATTTCATGATGAGCTAATCCAACTTCAAGTATGAGCATTTCTTTCTCTGTGTTCGTTCGAGATGTTTGTTTTTGCTTGAACTTCCTCACATGTTGTTCTCCGTTACACGCATAGGTTTGGGAAATAAATAAACCTAGTAAATATACGCTCAATGCTACTGAAAGTGTTTTATTTGCATTTAGTGTGTTAATTGTCATTATACTGCTGCATATTTAGGCTTTACAGAAAGACTTACTTCTCTTCAAAAACCTACAGTTTGTTTTTATTTCAATTATTCCTGTAATTCTGATATTTGCAGCTTGCTCTGAGTATTAGTACTTAAAACTTGTTTATCTTCAAAAGTGCCATTATTGAATTTACGTGTGTCACACACTGTTGTCCTTTATCAAGGGAAACACGCGAGCACATGGTCTGCACTGTGCGGAGGCTACCTACAGGACCGTCATCAACCGACCGCAAAAAAAAATACGTTAGCTTTTGACGTCATGTTTCGGCAAAAAAAACAAAGAGTTATAACCGCCGGACAAGCACTGCACGATACTCCAAGCTGCCGTTGTAGAGAGCTTGCCACACGACCACGTGTTCCCTTTCATGAAGAACGACAGCGTACATGTCACCTTTCCCCCACAAAATGCTTTCGCTGTTATCCTAATTAGGCGTGCTTGCTTGAATTCATTTTGCCTCAACCCACAAGAAGCTGTAATGAGTAAAGATATGGTTATTTTTAACCCGCTGTACCATTTTCAAGCACGGTATTTTTTCTCAACATTATCCAATCTTAACATTTAATAAAGCGCTCTGCTTGGTGCTGCTTGGCAAAAAAAAAATATTTGTAATTTTCCTTTTGTGTGCATTCAACTTTATTCTTAGTGCTGTACATAGAACATAGTGCATGCGTGCGTTTCCGCTATGTCTCAATGAGGAGCTGCAGTAAGTGTAACTGAATAAACTAGTAAAAACAAAGGCCTTGTTTGACACGTTTTGAAAATTCTTGTACCAGAAAGCGTTGAGGTGATTTTCATCATTCAAGGAGTACAGTCATAGTTTTTATTCACTTGAGGATTAGTGTTTGAAGAAAAAACACTGCAATCAACAACCCAAAAGTACTGCAGTGCCTCAGTGCATCAGACAATGATTGACATATGTAGGGTTTGACATCCCAAAACCACCATATGACTATGAGAGACGCCGTAGTGGAGGGCTCCAAAAATTTCGGCCACGCGGGGCTCTTTAACGTGCACCCAGATCTCAGTACATCGGCCTACAACAAATTCGCCTCCGTCTAAAAGGTAGCCGCCGCAATCACGATTCTATTCCACGACCGGCGGGTCAGCCGCCGAGTACCTTTGCCACCAAACCACCGCGGCGGGTGAGTTCATTGGATACGTTTTAATAGCTGTAAAAATGTAGATTTTAATATTGATGATGTAGTATGGGACTGCCATGTCCACTTCAACGCTTGCCTGCTTTGCAAATATTGAAGTGAAGCAACACTCAAAGGTAGAAAATTTGTCCGGGATGCCAGATATTTACTATAGAAATGGTTCCTCAGGCTAACATGGCGTCATTAGAGACGGCGTACTAAAGCTACCGAAGTAGTACGATGGTACAGCAGCACTACGATGTTAGACGACGTAGTAGGCTTCCTAAAAGCAGTTTTTTGTTTGCTATACGTCACGGGAACCAGCATGATGCTTCAACAGCAGCTGTGTGACGTGATGCTAGAGGCACGTGGGGAAGGTAAACAACGATTAGTGCATTGTCGTGCCTTCACTCCGATATTGACTCTAGACTTTGTCTTCAAAGCTGGTTGAGATAAACAGCGCAAAAAACGAAGAGTAAGGGAAGCACACGAAACGAACGCTCATTTTCAGCTGAGAAATGTAATTAGAAAACACGAAAAGTATATTTTTCTTTTCGCGCATGCGAAAAAAATTGTTTGCTCTTCCTTCATTACAAGGCAAGAAAACTGAAAACACTTCTTTGTAGGCACAAGAGATACTATCTTAACAACGTTAGCAGTAATAATTTAAAAATGATATTTCTTATCGTGGAGGGCGATGGACGGTTCACCGACGCTGTATAGCTCTGTCTTTTATAATTTGTGGGCTTCCTATATTTCCCTTGTCGGCTTGACATGGTGGCGAAAAAAAAACTTTCTCAAAAATCTGCAGTGCACCCACACTCCCGGCAGTGCATGGCCAGCTGTGTCGAAAGCACAATATCCAGAAGGGAATTCTGGTGCCTACTCAGTCTCGAGTTCACACACCAACCCGTCTTACCAATATAAACACTTCCTCCCGTGAAGGGTGTGCTGTATGAAACTCCGCTGACACATTGTACAAACATAGTCTTGGGTTTTAAGGAGCATGCATCATGCAACTACGAGCCGCTTTTGTCGCGTACCCGCACAGCTGCGCAAGCTTTGCCGACCTTATTCTTGGCAGCGAAAGCCACTTCTATAGCCTGACTTAGCACGCATGCAGAATGCAAACATAGAAAATTCTGTCAAGTGTGTCTATCTAAACGAGGCTGTCTTGCCGATGCTGGGCTAGTAAAATTAAAGCTAGGCTCTTCTGACATCTTGCATATAGTGAGCGTTAATCATGTGTAACTATGAAAGGTCCCTTTTGCAACGCCTCAGAATTGTATTATTTCTCTTCTGACATCTTGCATATAGTTAGCGTCAATCCTGTGTAACTATGAAAAGTCCCTTTTGCAACGCCTCAGAATTGTATTATTTCTTTTAAACACCTAATGATGATATTATGTTAAGGAATATGACTAGACTCGAGTCTGCATACGATAACACCTATATTTATACATAACGGGCTAGTAGCACATTAATATGGGTTAGCGCAGAGAGCATTGCGTAAATCACTTGCTCGCGATGCTCTTTCCTTTGTGACTATTTTGTACTCCTCAGTAAAGTTAGCGATATGACGGAGTGCTGAGTGTAATATCATATATGCCAAATTTTTCTTGTTTCAGTGCGGCCGCTACCATAATGAATTGGGCAATGATGAAATTCGTAATCTTGTTTGCGCCATTTCTGCCATCTGATGACCCTTCATTGCTTCCGTTTTACCAACTGGTGGCCCTCTTCCACCGGAGGGCCGAGATGCCGCACAAGGATATACTCTGCATGCACATCCTTGAGCGGTACTACAGTGATACGCTTCAGTGGTTAATCAACAAGGATGACTACCTAAACAACGTGAAGGCACACGTAAGACCTATATTTTTAATTTATGTGAATAGGATGAACTTGTGTTGCTAAGCGTGCTACGCTAGACAATGCAGAAACTGTACCGTATATCGCCTCCCGTCGCCACATTGTAGCTGCAGTTATTGTGTATGAATGGCATGTTCTGAAGCACCAATTGTTTGTGTATTGGCGAATGTGTCCGTTGATTATATCACCACTGATCATACAGCAAGGGTTCCTAACAGTACGCTTCGTGAACATGTAGTGAACTTCGTAAAATGAACTACTCTTGAGAGTATTCTCCCAGTGCGAATGGAAAGAAAGGGATTCAAAAGTGGGTAAAGGGGAACACACAACTGGCAACGACGAGAGTGGTAGTGTACCTAACTGCTGTAGCAACGTTTTGATGGCAAAGCCGCTAAAGCTATTCGAAGATCTCACAATGTAGCTGATGAGTTTTCTGTAGCGCTTGTCGTCGTCGACATTGACGAGCTTCGCTATAAATAGCCTGGACTTTTAGGACATTCCATCGGCCACCTTAGTCTGGTGACTAGGGTGCTCGAACGCTCAACTCCAGGCCGTGGGACCTCATCCAGGCTACTGCGGCGGCATATTCAATAAAACCAAAAAAAATATTGTCCCTCGTGTTTTTTAAGCTATGCAGAAAGAGAGAGCAGCAAGGTTAGTCACAATATTTTTCTGAGGAACACATCCAGTCATCATAAACAACGCACGAACGTTACCGAAGCAGTACGTTGCTGGTGACAGCACATCGCTACAGTGAACGGGGTAGTGTTATGAAAAATGTAAATTTCGCGGTGATATAAGAATGCTTCCGAGTACCCTGAAAGTTGTATTGTAGATTTCCTTTCGTGCCACCGTCGTGCAAGTTCCTTGCACGACGGTGGCACGAAATAGCGGTGAACATAAATAGCCAGTTATACGCAACGTATCGAAAATTCACTGTCGCCACATGGGTAACGCATCGCATACGACTGCAACAAATAGGGACGCCACACGAAAAAGTGGAAGCGAATCGTTACTGTAGACTCCTTTCTATCGCGGTGTGCACATAATTACAGTGGTAGTTCTTATGAATGGGAACACAGGAGCCCGTGGGCGGCGCACTCCGGCAGCTTCTGGCTGCGCGTTCAAGTGGGAGCGAAAGCAACCACAGCCTCTTTTCGTGTCATCTCGAGGTGAGCAAAACAAGCAGTCATTGTTGAAATGGAATCCGAGTCAAGACATTAACCCCCTCTCCCTTCAAGGCAATTACCGACTTCTTGCGTAATCGTCTTTAAGGGGAGAGGATTACAGCCTTGCCAAGGGTTTCTGACAGCGTTTCTCCAGTGACTGCTTGTTCTACTCGCTTCGATATGACGCGAAAAGGAGCTGAAGTTGCTTTTGTTCCGGCTTGAACGCGCTGCCAGCAAGCGGCGGAGCTTGCAGGCCAGACGCTCTCCTGTTCCCTTTCATGAAAATTGCCTCTGCACACGCGAACTTTGATGGCACGTCACGCACCACGTATTTCATCACATGGTTTGAAATTCAGTGTACACAATCACGCACACTAAGTGAGTAAACACTCTTGAGTGAACAACTGGCGATCAATAAACTTTACTATGCTGAGTGTTTTTGCAGAAAATTGCTTTGCTGTGAACACTATCATGTTCGATGAGAATCCAAGGGGAAGTGTGCTAAACCTAACGTAAAAAGTCTTTTTTATTTGTTGGAAACAAATGCAACCACAAGGTGAACTGTGCAGGTATTTTGTTTCTGGTAGGGCGACTTTTTATGCAAGTTGAGTGGTGACATAATATATAGATGATTCGCTCATAAACTTAAACCACTAAATATGAAACGAAAAAGCGGTTTCGTTCTTTTTTGTTCAATTAGAACGTACAAGTGAGTGCCTTGAATGTAACGCGTTTCTGACAGCGCATCATAATTTGTGACTGAAGGGGGCAGCGCGCCAGAACACACACCGGAACAGTACTAACTGAACTGCTGCATACACACTTGCGTCACGCTGCCCAGCTCAACGCTGTTCAAACACAAAGATGACGTTCGAAGAGAACGTCCAGGTATACGAGGACGAACGAAAACTAACATGGGTCACAGTTGTTACTTAAGTTTTATCAGTACGCTACAACTTTCAACTGCGACAGTGCCTCCGCTTTGAGCCCTGTGGCCCGTGGTGAGCTCTCGATGCATCCAGATTCGTGGTGATGCTTGAAGCATTGAAGGACCTGCTCTGTACATCATGAGAGGGGTGCGGA
This sequence comes from Rhipicephalus annulatus, assembly GCA_013436015.1. Classification (NCBI taxonomy): domain Eukaryota; kingdom Metazoa; phylum Arthropoda; class Arachnida; order Ixodida; family Ixodidae; genus Rhipicephalus; species Rhipicephalus annulatus. Next base: position 310,497 of record WOVY01010989.1, read on the forward strand.
AATGAGACAAACTTCAGAACATGCTGCGGAAAGAGCAGGTCTTTTTATCTTTGCTGGTTCGACTTGGAGTGGAGTTCGCTTTTCAGGCACATTCTTCCACCTCAAAATTTCACTTGGCTCTGCCTTGTTCATTTTTCTTTTTTAAGCTGTGGTGAGTGTGAGTGCTGTAATATTACGTGAACGTTGTGAGCATGTTTGTGTACTGTGTATAATTTTGTGTCCGTCGAATTAAAGTTGGCTTGCGCATGGTACAGCTGCGGATATGATTTTTTTCTCAGTTGATGTAAACATTTACTCCTATAGTTACCTGAAAAAGATCCCTGATGGATGTAAAAAAACTCCCCTCAATCCATCCAAATCTCCCTGCTGTAGGGGAGAAAACTTTTTACTCCTTTCAAACGGTCTGTATAAAACCCTTATTGTGGCTTGCGCTATAGAAGACAAGTAGGTTACTCCCATCTCGGCTTATTTTTGTTTACAGTGTAAGCCTTGTGCCCGTTGTGCCAGGTGACGTGGCATCTCGTTTTACATGCAATATTATTTTTTTTCATTATTACAGATGCAGCAGGCAGTGTCCAAACTTGACAGCCAAGTATCAGCCCTTGGAGCAAAGGGCCAGGAAGACTTCTTCACTATGCAACTTGCATATCCGAAAAGTCCATTCCCACCAGAAATGATCAAAAAAGTTCCGCTCAAGCCATTTGTACGTACACTTTAGCAGTTTTTACCATGATTGACAACTATTGTGTTTATAAAAACTAATGGACTTTCTGTTCGATAGTTATGATAACATGCCCAGGAGTTTACAATGCTTTCATCTATTGTATTCGTGAATTGGATGAAGCGAGTTTTCAAAGCTTTTAAGCACAGAAAATATGCAGACGCTCAATGTTTTGATCCAAAACTGAAGCAGTATCAGTAATTTTCAATCTCTTCCCTCCACTTGTAACAGCAACACAACCTGCAGTACAAGGCGTTCGCGAAGTTAAAATATTACTTGAGACACGTGGTATGTAAAATGAAGTCCATCACGAAAAAAAAAACCAAAATACTCTATGCAATGAGTATTGTTGGCTTGTATTAGCTCTAGAAAAACGTAATGCAATGATGAAAGTAAATTGAAATAAAAGAACTCTTTTCTGTGCTATGGTGAACTTGTCCCGACTAAACTTTTCTGAAAAACGTTGCTATCATCCTCAATTGTATGCGCTTCTCAGCTGAGTTTGCGTGGAAAAACTTAGGTATCGTGCTACAGACGTCTCCAAAGACAGTGAAGTGGTGGGTTTGTCAAGATTAGGATTTAATTTTATAGATTATGAGTCGCACAGAGCAAAAAAACAAAATAGTGCGTTCAAGTATATAAATACAGATTTCAAAATAAAAAAAAACATATTATAAATTATAAAGTTGTGTGTTCAGATATAGAAATAGAGTTCATTAAAGACCATGAAGCATTGTACAAATTTTCATTTGTTTTAGATAAACCTGTAAAATGCTACAATAAGTGTTACATAACTTCACCTACATGCTTAACAGCGTAAAAACGGAAAGCTACCATAAAAAACTGTTCCATAATAAAATAACCATGCTTTTCTTAGTTTTTTTTTATACAGTGAACCCTAATAGGGACACATGACGTAGAACAATTGATGTAGCTAACATCCACCTAATGGTGAGCGTGTGTTTGACAGCAGGACCGAATGGTCTGAAAGAAAGCGCCCTATGCTGTTTAGTTTGAAGGAGGCGCCTCCAAGAGTTGCAAAATAAAGGAGGTTAAGTGATGAACCTCGGAAGTAGTAATTACTGATAGCGAGAGTAATTGAGGAAGTAAAGCCAAACAAACACCCTTGGTCAGCCGGGATTGCACAACAAAACCGTATGTTGCGAAAGCAAGTGCACTAGGCTCTGCGCTTACAAAGGAATGGTTGTGCAGCGGAAATTTTTGGAAAGTGTACGATTTTTTTTTATTGAATATCACGTAAAAAGAAAACAGAAATGAACAGTCAGAGAGAAGGCAAGGGAAGGTAGTCAGGTGATTGACAGCAGAGAGGAGCTTTGGTTCATAGTCAGAGTGAATAAAAAAAGAGAGTAAAACAAGCAGCCCCGGTACAGCGTTATTCGACAGTGAAAGCCCGTTGTTCGAAAACAAGTACCCCAACCACTCGGCTAGATAGGCACGCTGTATGGAAAGCACATGGATGCATTGTATCGAATACGACGTAAGAAGGAGTCATGAGCATTCACAGAGGAGGAAAGTGAAGGACAGGTGCTAGACAAGAGCGATGAGCCTGACTGATAGGGAGAGTCTTGGTGAGCCGGCATGCGACGGCACAACTTCGTGATTCGTGGATAACTTTTCTAACATGGTTTCTCCACCGTTTTCCAGGAGGTCCGTTGTAACCTTATCATCACCAGCGGCTTCGTTTCTTTGCGTTCCTTTAAGATTTTCCCTACTTCCGTGTCGTTAGTAAGATGTCGAAATACTCTGAAGTAATATGGTTTCTCACAATATCATCCTGATTTTTTTGGCTTCTGCACAGCTATGTGGAACTCCTCTGCCACCTCGACTATTCTATCCTTAGTGGTAAACTTGGTTATCACATTGTTTTACTTGTTCTTCAATGCATACTTTTAGTTTTAGCGTATGCAGAAGTCTGCTTTGGTAGCTTTTAGGCTTCCGCCGTTTTTTTTGCAGTCTGTTAAATTCTTTTTATCTCATACCTTCTTATGACGGCTATACCTTACGCCTATTGGTTAACTTGAACAGCTCGACTAGCTTTATTTTGTTGGTTAAATTTGATTGGCGAATCAAGGGAGATGCCCTTGCGCTCAGTGGGCGTAGTCAGGCTGATTATGATGACAGTGCCATGAACGACGAGACGTGGTTCTGCAGAGCCAGCCTGGCCGACAGTACTGTGAACGCAGGGAACAATTAACCACTATATGAAGCTTTCATATATTACGAGAAGGCGTTTTACTTAGTCTTGACATCAGCAGTAATGCAGGCACTATGGAATCGGGACATTGAAGCACCCTAGATACACAGGTTCCCAGGCAAGAAATGTGCAGCGGATAGACAGCTAGCCAAGTCATCCATAAAGAAAGTGACGTAATCCCAATAAAGAAGGGTGTAAGGCACGCAGAAACAATTTTCGCAATGCTATTCACCACGTGTTTACAACAGAATTCCAGGACCCTAGATTGGGAAGAGTAAAATATAAGTGTTAATTAAGAGTATCTTCGTTACGTGCGATTCGCTGATGGTAACTCAGAGGACAATTTTCAGCACATGGCTACAGAGCTGGAAACAAAAAGCAGATATGTAGGTCTTTAAATAACTTGCACAAAACTAATTTGCAACAGTTTCGGCAGAAAACGGCACATTGCGGCTGGTAGAGAGACGCTGGAAGTTGTAAAGGAATATGTGTACTTAGTAGTAACCGCAGAGTCGAATTGTGAGAGTGAATTAAGTAGAAGAATAAGAATGGGGTGGATCACATTCGGCAAGAACTCTCAAGTCATGAATGGTAATCTTCCACTAACCCTCAAAAGGACCCTCAAAAGGAATGTATATAACAGCTGCATCTTGCCAGTACTTACTAGGGAGCAGAAACCTGAAGGCTTACAAATAGGGTTCCGCCTATATTGAGGACGACGCAGCGAACGATGGAAAGGACAAAGTTGGTGTAACTTTTACAGACAAAACGAGAGCTATGTGGGCCAGAGAACAAACCCCGCTTTGTTCCCTGACCTACCCTGGCACGTAGCTTGTAGGCAAGATAAGCACTGGTCATTCGGAGTAATTGACTGGTTTCCAGAGAAGCCAAACGCACCAAGGGGAGACAGGAAGTTAGGTAGGCCGATGAAAATAAAATGCTCGCAGGTATAACGTGGCAACAGAAAGCACAAGACCGGTTGAATGGCGAGTCATGGGAGAGGCGTTTGCACTGCAGTATGCGTAGAGAGGCTGATTATGATGATAGCACCATAAACGGTCAGACGCTGTTTTACAGAGCCAGCGTGGCCGCCAATATTGTGAACACAGTGAATAAAGGATGCCGCCCCACTCTAGTGTACAAAACTGAGCGAAAAAATGTTTGATACGTTTTCCGTCTTGAGGCACTGAATGAAGAATTTTCTCCTCCATGACCGCAAAGCACACAGGAAGACTAGGCGATAGGTGAGGGCAAAAAATAGCTAGAGGGAAGGGTGGTTGATGGCTGGATCAGGTACATCAGACTGACATTGATAAAATAGAGGAGGCGTGGGTCAGATGAAGCACCAGTTTGGGTAGCAGACACCAGTTTGGCCAGCAGGTTTAGCAGCAAGCCCCTACCAAACCGGCAGGTGAATGACCGCCTGCGAGAACACCGAAACAATGTGCACAATGTGGTAGAAGAGCATATTGGCATTCATTGCCGAAATTGTGGGTGCGCCCCCTTCTTTGATCAGTGCTCTATATGGGCAAGGCACAGGGACCAGCTTACCCGAGAAATTATCGAAGCCAAAAAAATACACTGCAGGGCTAGGAGATAAATGCGTAAGCACTTCATCGGTTGCTTTATCACAGGCTGAACGTGATTACGTGGCTGGGCTTGGAGGCAATAGAGGTCCCGTCGCACGTGCTTTGTTTCTGATGTGAAGATTAGGTTTGCACTTTATCGTCATGCTCTGTAATCATTCCCTTTTTTAGACGTATACATTCTTGGCACTCTGTGATATAAAGTTAGTTGGAAGTCAGCGCTCTTTCTGTCTACCCTGTCCTTTTTTTCTTTTTAGCGCGCTGAAACATCTTGCAAATATGGAGAGGTTGGTATTAGCAAGCCTTTTACATGCACCGCCGACCATTTGGCGGCCCTCAGAGCTCCATAACTCACGCCCGTTTTCGTCACCAGTAGCGAGATGGCCCAGAATGCGCACGTCGTCGCCTCTCGCGTTGCGATGAGCGCGGGCATGGTTTCATGGTTTCTCCTGCGTGCGTGCCTATCAATATGACTTGTGATGCGGTTGAGCAGGAAGGTCAGTCATCTCGCTGCGGCGGCCGTGTTTACAAAAGGAAGTCACTAGCACTCGAAGAAGCAACGATTGTGACAGTTGTTCGCGCTTGTTCTATGTATCGTTGTTCATTTGTTTCGCGAGTGTTTCTTTCTATTTGAGCAGTGCACTTTATGTGTTTAGCTAAGACATTTCTTTGTCCGTGCTCGTCCTTTGTAGGATATTTCCGTGCGTGCTTTCTGTTTAGTAGCGCGCTGCAAGATTCGAGTTGTTTGACGTTCTTCCCGTGACATTGGGCATTAAACGCTGAACTATGTCCATGAAAGACGCAATTGAATTTCGTGCTAAGCCGATTTCCAGAAATAGGGATCGGCCACGGTTTTCTGATCTCAGAAGGCTCCTATGAAAATTCTCAAAACATTTATAAACGCTCACCTACCTATGCGAAGGCACGTTTCACTTTCGTGACAGACCTATTTCCAGAAAAGGCATCAGCCACAATTTTCTGATCAGAGAAGACGTTTATCGAATATGTGTTAAAAGTTCTATTCTGCCAAAAATGTTTTGACGGAGATGTCTTACTTTCGACTTTTTCGGCCCCACTGCGTGAACCTCGTACTGTTCAAGCAGCCGTCTTTCAGGGCGAATTATTGTTGCTGCGAACAGATTTTTATTATTATTTTGTAGTTCTGTGAAGAAATGAAGAAATTTTATTTACATCCTAGTTTTTTCCTGTGGGCACTGGTACTCTTTCTTTTTCTCTGCATCTTCATGAATCTGCGTTAGTTCATTTTTTCATTTACAATGCTCACGTTGAAAGCTTCAAAAAAGAAACCAATGCCACATAATCTGCATGTGTCAGAACCACGCCTGGTCAAGAAAGATAGGATTGAGCCGTTTCTTTTTCAACAAACCGAAACAGGCCAAATGATGCAAGTGACGGCGATTTTTTTCTTGGGGATGTTTTTTTTTCATTTATGGGTTCAACTGTGTACAGATGCGTGTGTGGACACAAAGGTGTCTTAAATACAGGAATCTGTGCTTGTATGTATGCAGAAGTTTGTACGTTCAAATCTTCGAGAAAAGTAATACACGTTTCGAGTGTTCGGTGCTTTTGTGTTAAAATCAGATTTCACTCGGGTATGGAAGAAGTTCAGAATATTTCGGTTGTGATAATCGAAAGTAATGCCAATATAGCGCAGTATTTCTTGAGGAAAATGATCTCTATTAACATATGTGATACTGTCGAAGTAAAGGAAAGACTTGTTCATTTGAGCACGGAAATATGGAACATTTATGTCAGGTCATGAAGATGTGTTTTAGTGATGCGATTTTTTTGTTATTGCAGTTTGCTGACTACTCCCGCATGATATATTTTGCTCCAGAGACACCCGACCAAAGCATAAAGGTAAGAAATGACGTCAATGTTTTGCTGAAAATTGTTCTCAGGTGTACTTATGTGTACTACTCCTTGAATATTTGAATGTACGGGAATCTACGGGAGCAACCCTGATAGCTTCCGCCGCATTTGAATACAGGCTATAAGCCCTCGTGCTCTGTGACGTCTTTGTGTGGTAAAATATAAAAGGTAGTCTAAAGTGGCGCGTAAAACTTTCCAAAAATATAATTTGTGCGTGAATTGTGCTAGGGCGAGGCGACTTTCTCATCCCCTGAACTTCCTCTGTTTGAAGCTACTTTGTTGCACGAAAATTGAAGTACCTAACTTCAAAACGCGGTTATGCTGTGCTCTGCTGAGGAATTTCAAGTGCAGCTCACTTTACTAGGCTGATTTGCTGTGTTTCTCATGTAAGGTTGTTTTCGCTAGACGTAATGCTCCATGCGTATGATGTTAAGCGAGCGTACGCACCGAGAATAAATCACGCGTAACGGAGCCAACACATAGTATAAAAATTGAAAAAAAAACACAAAGCAAAAAAACAAGGAAAATTCAGAAAAAATGAAAAATCTGGAACTACAAAAATGTACAGAAACGAAGAGAAAAACTCAGAAACACGCAAAATGTAAAAACTGAGATAGTACAAAAAAAAAGATGTCTTTCTTCCCACTTTCTCTAGGCATGGCAACCTCAGGGCCAAGTTCGTCAAGTTTTCTTTTCTATTGGGGCAATATTTCGTCTCGGCACAACAGTCGCGTTGAAGAAAACATTTCACGGTATTTCCTACGCTTCGCGCAAGAACGGAACGAAAAAGAAAGATAAAGATAGATACGGAGGAGGAAAACAGACAATAGAAAAGGCACAAACACTGTCAAGCTCCGCTGTTCTTCCAGCTTGGCACACTTAATGCGAAGGCACCTTATTTGTTCTTACCCGAGCAGCTATGATTTGCCATTCCATGGCAGGCGTGTTGTAGCGAACGCTGCATGGCATTTGTTCCCAGCGCTTTGTGTAAGTACAAAAAAAAAATCGTCCAACTCCACGTACCTTTGCATTCGTGGGGTCATCGCTGCCAATGTCCGGTTATTCTTAACACTCAGGAGTTTAAATTGCGCTTGTGTATTCTTGTCGTTCCTAGGTGACATAATAAATGTAAATCACCTGTGGCATATACCGGCATACCTATGGCACATACCCGCCCGCAGTTATATATGTGCCAAACGCCTGGCGGAAAGGGTTTGACGGCATAGGCAACAACGTTGCGACATTATTCATGTTATGACTAGAAAGTGATTCTTGTCTAAGTAGCTTACTCAGCCATACAAAATTTGAGTCATGCTAAGTTGAGGCACTGCTTACGAGACCACCCAGGCGTATGCGGCTCGACCCACATACACATATAGACGCTAAATGCGCTTTCAAATAAATAAATTTTCCCATTTAAAAGAGAAATTAGATACATGCAGATGAGGAAAGAACGAGAAAATGTATAAAGGAACTGCTTGCTTTCTCGTACATGTACCAGCGTCTTATATATATATATATATATATATATATGGGAAAGAAGTGTATACCTAAGGGCTCGTCGTTTTTGCGTGTTTTGACACAATAATAATGAGATCTAACAGACAGTAATGCCAAGGAATGTACAGGGGAAGTTAATAGAACCAATGGAATGTAAATAAGAAAGAAAAGTAGATGAAAAATAACCAGCCGTGAGCAGGAACCGAACCTACGACCTTCGAATAACGTGTTCGATGCTCCAACCACTGAGCTACACCAGCGGCCTTCCCTCCATCCACTTTTTTGGGTTTATATGTGAATTTAGAAGTAGGAGTGCCAGTCAGCGCCATCTATAAGCCAAGCGACGAGTGTGAAACACTCTTTTATGCGCATATGTGGCGTCACGTAGCACGTGAACTTATTACGAGCGGGCAGCTGATTAATAGTCCCTCGTATACGACCTAACGACACCAAGTCTGCCAGTACGAGACCCTCGTTAATAAATAAGGGAAAGAATTGCATACCGAAGGGCTCGTTTTTGCGTGTTTTGACACAATATTTATGAGATCTAACAGACAGTAATGCCAAGGAATGTACAGGGGATGTTATTAGAACCAATAGAATGTAAATAAGAAAGAAAAGTGGATGAAAAAATAACCAGCCGTGAGCAGGCTGGTTATTATTATTATTAGCAGGCCTGCTAATATTTATTATTATTATTTAGCAGGCCTGCTCACGGATGGTTATTTTTTCATCCACTTTTCTTTCTTTTTTAAATTTTTTTTCATATATATATATATATATGTATATATATATATATATATGAATCATCGTTGACGACCAAAGAACCCTTTTATTTGGTCGACCCAGATTCCCAAAACCCAGTCCTAAGAGGTGTTTATATACACTTTACAAATTCAAGCTCATGAATGATGCTCACACGCATCCCCCCCCTAACTCTTGCAAGTGGCCAGCCCGGCTGCATATTAGACGGACGTGGGGCATGGAATAAATGGTTTGAGACGCGAATCATAAACAATTCCCGGCGCACGACAACGATGATTCGAAGAAAGCTCAACGGGAATGACGCTATAGTTCACAGATGACAGTTGTTAACTACCTAAATAGAGCCAAATATACCGGAACTCTAATTTACCGCATAATCCGGGAGTACGAGTAGGCGTCCAAAGTGGGACTTCATCTCCAGGACTGAAGTAAACATCGCGATGAGAGCTGTCGTAGCGCTGTTTGCGATTTTGCTGAATGGCTTCTGTGTTAAGGCGTGCACGATTCCGACATTCGTCAACACTTGAGATGAACTGCTTGGATATGGTCGACGAGGCGCTACTTGGAACATTAAAAAAGAGACGTCGATGATGAATGCTGGTGCACGGCCGTACGTCGAGTGTAAGGGCGAGTAACCAGTGCTTCGTAGAACAGCGTTGCTGTGTGCGAACATCACAAAATATACTGTGTCCCAGTCGTCATAGTGTGGTTCGATATACATCGATTACTTGTCGATCATTGGGCGACAAAATCGTTCTCTCAACACTTTAGTTTGAGGGTGGTAGGCTGACGTTGTTTTGTGCACTGTGCTACAAGTCTCCTGAAGGTCTTGAATAACTGTAGACGTAGAGGTTTTGCCACCATCAGAGGAGGCGAGTTGCCCTATGCTGTACCAAAATGGCGTTGAGAAGAAAATCAACGACATCTGAGGCTGAAGTAGTACGTAGGGGAGCAGTCTTTGCGTACCGTGTGAAGTGAGCAACTGCTGTCACTACCCATCGATGAGCTCTTGGCGTGATGGAAAAATGCCTTACTGAATTTATCTCAACAATGCCAAAAGTTGTTTCGCGACATGATTTTGGCTGCAGTAGACCAGCTGGACTTCAAGTTGGTCGCTTCCACCGTTGACAGAAAGGCTAGACGCAACGTACTGTGCTACAAAGATAGAGAGGACAGGCAATTAGAAACGTTGCTTGAGGCGGCTGTGTGTTTTGTAATATCTAAAGTGACTTGCACATTGGTCTGCATGAAAGGCTTCGAGAACTTGGTGACGTAGAAAACGTGGAAGAAGTGAAACCCAGAGAAGTCCATCATTGGTGTAAACGTAACGTTGCAGGACATTCTTGTCTATCTTAAATTGCCATAGTTGCCGACGTGATCTGGCGCTAGGAGAAGGCGACCTGCCACTCACGCGGTCGATAATGCGGTTGCAGTTAGTATCAACACGTTTATGCGAGGCGAACTGAGTGTAGTTATACGAAGGCAGCATGCCAGCAACCGCTAGTTGAGATTACATATGGGTGAAAACAGCGTCTAGATCACGTGACAAACAGTGACCAAATGGGTTCGACAGTGATAGTAGCAGGGGGCAGCGGGAGAGAGCCTCTACATCTTGATGTTTCTTTCCAGACTGGTAAAAACGACGTCAAAATTGTATTCTTGCAGACGGAGTACCCAACGACCCCGACGACCAGACAAGTTATTCAGTGATAATAGCAAGCATACGGCGTGCTGATTCATTGTTACTGTGAAGCGGCGCCCGTAAAGATATGGCCGAAAGTTTTGAATCGCCGAAACGACAGCAAGAAATTCTTGCTGTTATGAAGCAGTTCTGCTAGGCAGCCGTTCGAGCCCATCTGGCATAGGCAACTAGTCCCTCTCGTGAAGTGTCATCCCGTTGTGGAACTGCACCGATCCCATCGCCACTAGCGTCGGTATGTAAAGAAGTGTGTGCGTTCTCGTCAAATTGTGAGAGGACGGGGCTGAACGTTAGGGCATGCTTGAGAGCTTGAAAGGCACGTTCGAAGTTTTCGGTCCACGTAAAGAAAGGTCCGGATGTCGGAACTTTGTGCAGCGGCGAGGGGATGGTAACAAAGTGGCTGTAAAAGCAGCAAAAGCACGACGCCTGGCCTAGCCAACTGTGTAGGTGTTTTTGAGCTTCTGGGCGAGGGAAGCTTATTACAGCAGCAATCGTTTCACGATGTGGCCTAATGCCGTCCTTGCTGACAAGATGGCACAACACCTTTGTGTTCGTGCTGGCGAAATGACATTTCTTCGTGTTAAGTGGAACTCCAGCGTTGGAAATACATGACAAAACTTCGTCCGACCGCTAAAGGTGCTGACTAATTGTGGTGGAAGTTATGACAATGTCATCTAGATAACAGAGAAATGTTTTTCATTTGAGGCTGCGAAGACACGTATCTATCATGCATTGAAACGTGGTAGGGGCGTTACATGTGTCAGAAGGCAATACATTGGATTCATAGAGGTTGTCTGGAGCTGCAGATGCAGTTTTATTTTTGTACGCCTCATGCATGAGTATTTAGAAGTACTCCAATGGAAGGTCAAGGCTGGAGAAGAATTCATTGCCCTGGAGAGGGTCGAGTGCTTTATTGATACGTTGCATCGGGCACACGTCTTGCACTTGCTCCTAATAAGTTCCCGATGATCAGCGCAGAATTACACCGAACCGTGCTTTTTGAAGACCAACGTGACAGGTGAAGCATATCGGCGACGTTGTCTGCAATGATCTTTCGTTCAGGGGAAGAGACACGATATGGGGCGGCGGCTTGCGATTATATTGCCTTGGGTTTTGTTGCAATGCAGTGCGACGGGAGTACGACCACGGAGATTGGTATGAACATCAAAGGAAGCGCTGTGCTTTTGAAGTAGAGCTAAACGTGCTTCTTTTGCGCTGCCGCGAGATTGGGGTTCAGTGCTGCCGTTAAAGCAGTCGTCCTAGCTTGGTACGAGTAGCTGAAAATGGTGGTTTCACCTGGAGGGGCGTGAGAAGAGGTGGTTTTGTGTCGGTAAAGTCACAGTAGTGCCCTGGGGCAGTGAAACAGCAGAAGTTGTGAGGTTAACTGCTGCGACCAAGGCTCTACGATAATAAAACCGCACCAGGCTAGGAGCAGTGGTACGGCCGCCAGATATGTAACGTCCGAACGGTGGAAGAAACACATCCGTACTATTCATGGCATCGCATATCAGCTTCAGGATATGCTCACAACCTGCAGAAATCAGTAGTGCCGACAGAGCAAAGGCTTTGTGCATAATTATCCCTATTGCAAAAACAGCGTGATGCCAGTACGTTTATTGGCACTGGTACAGGCTGGAGACTCTGGTACACGCTTGTAATCAATGGCCATTCGCTAGGCGCACAGGGAAAAGGCTGTGTCGCACTGGTAGGAGCGCTGGCTCAACCACTGTGATGCTGGTGCGCACTGCGAAGCGTTGGAAACGCTGGAAGTTTCGTTGACAGGCGCTGGTGAATACTGGAGCGCGCACTGTTTTTACCAGCGCAGCTGCAACGTGCATGTTATTGTAGCGTGTGCCGTGGTTTGCTTCGGTGTCGTTGAATATAAAACGCTAGCTTGATTGGACGGCAGGGAGAGATGCTACTCTAACAGATATCGAGCATACGTAATTTTTTAACAGACACCAAGCATACGTAAGCGGTCTTACCCAGTGCCCGGCCCAGCGAGAATTGAACCTGTCATGCCAGCCGCGTTGGTATATATGTTACCGGCGCTTCTTTCTTCGTGTACACAGGACTTTAAAGTGTGAGAATAACTGTAAAGTATAGTTTAGATATCCATGAACCTAAATCTACTATTTTGTATTGTGTCGATGTTCGCACAAGGAGCGCTGACGACCGAACGTTGCGCTTCCAGCTACGCAGGCTGTCACCAAAAGCTGCCGGCCGCACTTAGCCGGTACTTCTCCGATTGATATGTAACAACACGTAATTTTCATTTGGTAATTTAGTACGCCTTCGTGAACTGACTCCCTGGCATACGTTTTCAGCGGATTGCACTCGTATATCTATGGGTGTTTTTTTTAATTGTCGGTATTGATGTAACTGCATATATCTGTACACTGGCATGCCAACTGTTTAATGCCAGCGGAGGCCAGAAAAACGGCTGTCGCTCACCATCGCCACTCCGTAAATGCATATCTGGCATTGATTGATCTTCCACTTACTTCAGGTACTGTTTAGAGTAATAGTTAGGAATATTACGAAGCTCAAATACACACACTTCAAGCATCGCAACACAGCTGCTTCGAAAGCATCCTTACCCAGTGCCCCGTTCCTGCGAGGCCTATCGTGCCGCCCACGTCGGTGTACCTGCTGCCGGCTCTTTTTACTTCAAGTAGGCACAATTCTAAAGTGTCAGAATGACTGTAAAGTACAGTTTAGACATCTGTGAGCCTAAATCGACCATTTATCCGCGTGCGTGGTGCCCGCGCAAGGAGCGGCGACGATAGGTGTGTCATGCTTTCAGCAACGTAGGCTGTCACCGAAAGCTTCCCCCTGAGCGCAGGAGCCGGCACTTCTCTGACTCGTATGTAAGAACACGCAATTTCGAGTTGGCAATATGGTACGCGTTAATAAACTAACATACTGGCATACTTTTTGAGCAGATTGCATTAGTCATTTCTTCGGCGGTTTCTTAGTTGCAGGTAATCAACTGCAAATATGTAATCTGGCACGCCAGATGTGTACTGCGACATCGTCACTTGCGCGAAGGAAAAATACTCAATATTCACTCGTGTGCGTCGATATCTACCAAACGAGACATGTAAATCATCTGCACTTGTTAACCAGTAGCAAGTGCTAGAAACGACTACCAAAGTAAAAAAGACTATCGGCAGCAGCAGCTAACAATCTGTGGCTGCTTCTCCAGTAAATTTGAGATTTTTCAGAGTTAAGATTTAGATCCTGCAAAAAACTTTGCGCTCGATCTTGCTAATGTCTGCTCAACATTCGGTGCCCCGAAACTGTTTGTCACTGTCGAATCAAGACGCAATCGTTATTTGGAAAGGAATATTGGGTCAGTCTTGATTGTGTGACTTGTGAACATCAAGTTGAACGGCGCGTTCTTCGGGTAAACATTCGTTTTTCAACTCAAAAAGCACGTTTTGGCGTGGCGTAGTGGGTAGCGTACTCGGTTAGAGATCAGGAGGTAGCATGTTCACATCTCGTAGGGCAGTGTTTATTTTTTTATTTTTTTAAATTTTTATTAAGAATGCGCGTTATTTTACTTATATATTTATTTATTTATTTATGGCGATCAGGTGCCCCTGTTTTATCCCTGGGAAGCCATTTTGTGGAGAGTACTGGGACGCTGCCGCTCCAAAGTCCCAGTACCTGCGCTGGGAGGCGCTGGTACCAGCGCCATACTAGGCCCATAATCAGGCATGACACTGGACGCTGGTACCCAGTAGCGCTGGTTTTTGCAATAGGGATCTCAAGAAATTGTAGTATCTGCCATGTTAATGATTCTCTCTCAGCAAAATATCACCGCAGGAGCTGAATAGAGGTATTCTTTTTCCCAACTGCATATGTTAGAACACGATGACAGAACGACAAATTGTATGTGTAGAGAGGAAGAAGATTATGTGCCGCAGTGGGTCACGCCTTTAGCGAGAGGAGCCAAGCGCGAGCGTTTGCCCCGAGTGCAGTGATTTCTGGGTTCGTTGCTGCCGCCCGCTTTCCGCACCAATAGACCTACTGTGCAAGTACTACTTGCGCCAATAAACCCCGTTTCAGAGGTGATAAAAAATTCCCTAAAAACCTCGCACTGTGCAAACACTGGAGGGTCGTACAAAAACTCCATTAGCAAACCAAAGAGGCAGCCGATGAAATGGCGTCTTGACTTTTGGCAAACAAGAACACAGGTTGACACTGATCACAGGCAACGATGCCACCGTGTTCGCGAAGGCTTCCGTCGAAACATCTTCAGCGCACCCTGAAAATACATTGAAGGGACATTCCGGAGGAGTTTCATGCAGGCCGTACGATGCAGTTTTCCTTCCGGAAGCTGCGCTGTTCAGTTTTCTGGTTAAGGAATATATGCCGTGGTAGCCAGACGAAGAGAAGAAGGGCACCGCACAGGCGATGGGAAGCGACGAAGCGAAGAACGGAATGTATCCACTGCATCGAAGATCTGCGTAGATAGTCACGTTGGCAATTATAAAGGCGGCCACGCAGGCAAACAGAGGCAAACTCATCTCGTTCAAAATTGTCATAGTAACACCTCTCGTCTTGTTGACGCTGCTGACAGAACCTTGCGGTGGGGCCTGGGATTCCGGAATAATAGAAAACAGATCGTGGGGGACGCCAGGCGTTGAAACGTGCAGGCATTGCCCTTGGTGTGAGGGCATTAAGAGAGAGCAGGCATTGTCGACCCAGGTTGCGGTGATAGCTGGGAAGGTGGCGCGAGAGCGGCAGCCTGGGTGTAGGTGCGTGTGCATGTTATTGACCGCAGTTTTTCCCTGACGATGATGCAGAGGCTGTCTCCAGAAGGTGCGGTACGGAGCGATCGAGAGGATGACGCCGCTTGTAATTGAAATTCTTCGCTGATAATAGAAGAGATCAAGGCGCGTAGGTCGCTGTCGTTGGTTGCTCGCGGAGTAGGCACGTTAGGCTAAAAGCGAACAATATGAAGATAATCGAGGCACTACCACGTGCTGAGGATATCCGCGACTGTGGTAGTATTATATGCTACCACCGCATTGAACGCCACCATGTCAATGTCTTTGAGTGGGTGGTGAATGCGGTCATTTTTTGCCATCGATCCCTCGACTGGGCGGCAAAAGGCGAGGATGTCTTCAATATACATATGTGACTCGGATGTCTTCAATACGTATATGTTACTCGCCAAAGTGCTGAACATGGTCAGCAAGTTTCCATTTGACTTTGTCAGAACGGACGAAAGGGTTGTCAAAAATCTGGTGGAGGAGCTGCCTAAAGGTTTCCCAGTTAGGGAAATCGACTTCAAGGTTGAAAAACCAAATCTTGGTGACCACTGTGAGATGGAACAGGACGCAAGACATTTTCACAGAATTCTCCCAGGGGTTAAGCAAACTCACACAGTCGTATTCCTCCAACCATTCCTCTACGTCTTCCCCACGTATACCAGCTAAAATTGGTGTATCCTTCTGAGGACCGGCGACGGTCCTAGAAAGAATACGCAAGGATGTAGGCGAGGTGAATGAACCCACTTGATTCGGATCATGGTGGGGCATGACTGACATATGGCTGTAAAGGCAACGACCGGAACGAAGCTCCAGGGATGCTGTGAAGTGGAAGCGGACGAGGCACCGGAGCGCAGGGAAAACATTGGAATCAGGAAGCACTTTCCACAACGTGTGAAGCAACGTTGAGTATCGAAGCCTATTCTTCTGTATTGGCCGAGACAGATCCCCACAACCCCAGCCTAAGTGGTGGTAATATGCATGATGTGCATATAAAGATGAGAAAATGAAGCGCATGATTGACTATCACAGCATTTATATACAGCTTGCCCCAGCTATTCGGCCGACCAACCGATCAATCAACCGACTGACTCATTGACTGGCTCTGGAGTTTTGCAGACATGTAGCGCTACTTGTCGAGGCAGTTTTGGGTAGGGCAAAAGCCCGACTTCTTTGCACAGCTTGCTGCACACCAAGGTGAAATTAGCGCGGGAGAAACAAGGATTGAGCTGAATATTAGGTGTTTCTATGCATGGTACACTAAGAAAAAGAGATACGAATTTCTCTCTGATACTCGGACATGCCACGAATCGCCATGACGTGCTTGCTTGTTCTCTCGCCAGAAGGATGGCGAAAATAAGAGCAGACACAAGAGCTCCGCGCTCAACAAAAAAAACACTTCAGTCGACAGACACCGCTGTTGCGAGAACTGCCACGGACGTAAAGGACTTCAGTTTTACCGATTTTCATAGTTGTCGCGAAGCAGAATGGTGAAAGCACTGGATGCGGGCCGTTTTAAATTGTTCGGTAAGCACTCCTGTGAGCAGCCTTGACGGAGAACTGTGGTAAGTTTGCCTATGTAGCTCCACAGACTATTTGGTTTCGGCGCGTGCGTTAATCATCGCACAAACAACGACCGCCGGGAATCGGAGGTAGCTGTCACCACGCAGCTTCGCACACCTGGGCTTAAAAGGCAGGAAGTTTCAGGCGGTTTAGCTGGCAAATGTGAACAAGTACGGTATACAGATTAATCGCAAAGTATGGTCATGATCATAATCAGGTTTTTCTTGCCGTTGATCTCCGCGACTGCTGGTGGCCTCAGTTTAGCTTTTGTTGTACAGCGAAAAAGTAAACATGCATGCATTCTCATTTGCCGTATACAAAAAAACCGAAGATAGCCGCCAACAGAATGTTCTAGCATGCGTAATAAAACAGTTTATAGCACGGTATGCGATTGATGAATGGTGAATACAACAGCAAAGTAGAAAATCGCCGGAGTAATCCGTGCCTAAGAAAGCGAGGTTCGTACCATTATCGTAAGATACTTCGCTAGTCGATGCACTTCATCACTTTGGCGAGGTGTGTATGCCCAAATTTACGCATTTAGGGTTTTACAGGACGTACGTCAAAGCGCATGCTTCAAACTCAATGTTCTGCTATGCTCGCTTGCACCTTGATTGCACGTTGTAGCTCACCGGAATAACACAAACATCTTTCGTATCGGTCTTACAGTTCGCTTTGGTACACTTCCTACTTTCTCAAATGAGGTTGTATTGGCGGAAGCAGCTTGTAGGGTCCTTGATTTTTAACGAAAAAGAAGGGCCTATGTAGGTGCCCTTGTTTGCGGATGGCTTTTTGCACCACCCGGTTATTGGCAGTGCGGGGATGATGGCGCTGGTGGCGGCATTTTTCGCAGCGCCGCTTGGCTGAGTCTGAGATCTGTCATGGTGACTCACTCGCGCGCGTGCACTTCTCTCGCGTTTGTTCAGTTTGTACCGCTTGCAGTTCCATCGCAAGTTTCAGTGACGGTAGTTATAGCAGATAAAGCAAGGGCGATGGTCACATACCCCGCTGTCGTGGCCGCGTTTACGAAGAGTGCGCTGCTTACACACGAAGTAATTGCCACATTTGTTTGTGCTCTGCCTGTGTACACTTGTGCGTTCGTTCGTGCGTCTTTTTGTTTTGGTTAGCGCTCTTTAGGTGCCGTGTTGTGACAGCTGTTTTTCTGTGCTCGTCCTTTCTATGCATGCTTATTTTGTGCGTGTGTTGTGCTTGAATTGTGCGCTGTAATTTTGAGCTGCATTCCATTGTTCCTACCAGAGCGTTGAACGCCACCGTGTCGATGTTTTTGAATGGGTGGCGAAAGCGGTCATTTTCTGCCATCGATCTCTCGACTCAGTGGCAAAGGGCGAAGGTTGCTTCAATATACAAATTATGTGACTCGCCAGACGGCTGGACCTGTTCAGCAAGCTTTCTTTTGGCGATTTCAGAACGAACGGAAGGATTGTCAAAAATCTGGCCGAAGAGCTGCTGAAAGGCTTCCCAGTTAGATAAATCCAACGGTACAACTACAAGCGGCGTCATCCTCTCGATTGCTCTGTACTACAGCTTCTGGAGACAGCCTCCGCATCATCATCAGGGAAAAGCTTGCGTCAATGGCATGCACATGCCCTTACGCCCAGGTTGCCGCTCTCGCGCCACCTTCCCAGCTGTCACCACAATCTGGGTTGACAGTGCCTGCTTCACTCAATGCTCTCACACCAAGGGCAACGCTTGCGCCTTTCAACGCCTGGCGTCCACCACGACCTTTTTTCTATTATTGCATAATCCCAGGCCCCAACACATTGTTGCTCCAGCATTCTTTCCTTCGCACTTTTGGCGAAACAATGCACAATAAATGCCTAACGACATCAGCGAGAACACGTTTCACTTTCATGTTATAATGATTCCTAAAAACAGGGATGAAACTTTTTTTCACATTTTTGTTACCTAAATTGCGCTGCATGACTGTAAACCTTCTAAACAATGAGTGGTTGCTGCTTGCTTTTTCAGGGCGTGACGACTAAAACGGACCCGTACTCTATCATTTTTGCACGTGGAGAAGCGGTGGCAACAGCCAAATATAAAGGAATACAGAAGAAGGCGCAGTGGTAAGCTATACCAAAGAATTGATTGATACATATCAGTAGAGATCTTTGCCAAAAATTCTTGCATTGGTCTATTTCCACAAAGCTGCAGGAGACAGGCACACTGTGCGATGTAGTTTTAAACTATGATCGATGACTTTTTTCAATACTCCATGCATCTTGGTTCTGCTTACATAACACCTGCCTAGTAGAACTACAACCCTCTGCGAATTTGTGTGCCAGCCTGTGGGCTACAGGAAGAAAATGTGCAAGATACTTTGAAGCATAGAGTTTCATACAATAATACTTAGAGTAGAATCTGGCGCTAGTGTCTACTCGGGCTCCTTCAGTGGCGCTGGTACCCGCATGAGAATGATAAGAAGTACAGGCTCCGCATCTGCTTCAACTGAATCACCTTCTTGAGATTCACGACGCTTCTTTTCCGAGTGTTAAATCAAAGTCATATCAATTGGAACTTGCTTCATTTTTGTGCACGCAAAATTTAGTGCGAATAGTTCTTGTGACTAGGCGGTAGAAGGGAAACCTCGACAAATTTAGCCACCCAGGTGTGCATTTCTCTGCCGTTTCGTTCCAGATTTGGCATCAAGTAGTAATGAATTATTCTTTAGAACATTTGAAACCAAAAGTTCTTGGTTTGCCCTCGAAAGTACGCACTATCAATTTATGAATGCAACAGCACAGCCTTAAGCGAGGAACACTTTCCGTTTCGTTTTCTGCGACGCCAGGTGCGCCTGTGCAGGTGGTCTTTCCCCAACGCACCTCTCATATTGTTGTAAATTCAAGTCAGAAGGGCGTGGTGGTGCGTCTACTTCGCTTCGCCATCGTTTCGCGGTTGATTTCAACGAGTTTTGGCAAAACTCACTAACAACCAAAGTTATCTTGGTGCAATATCCTGCACTGGCATGGGACGCTACATCTATGCGCAGCGGTGAGTGGACGACGCTTTGCTGAAGCTGTCACTCACGACTTATACAGCTCCAGCGTTGCAGTAAATTGAGAAGCCTAGCAGTTTCTAGCTTCTTTGAACAACAAAGGCGCAGCTTAGGTCCTTTGCACTCTTCCCACTACCCACTCTACGCTAAGAACGAAATCGAAACGGCAGAAAAATATCCGTAGACAGTTCACTGGCTAACGCAATTCGATCCGAAGCCTGTGCTTCCCATAATTCGCATGAGGGCACACGATCGCAGTGCCAGATTCCTCTCTAGGTAGTATTGTATGAAACCCTATGCTCTGAAATAAATGATGGCGCCAGGTGAGTTAGCCTAAAGATGTTCTTCGAACCAAATATTGTGTCAGGAATAGAAAACAAAACCAGCGCACGTTTCGTAGGCCGCCTGCCAAAGGGAAGCTCCTAATCTAGGGAGACGGCACCATGGATTTTCAACAGCACAAGGCACTGCGTCTAAAAGCAAATTTCAAACAAGTATGAAGACTGTTAAGTAACTTGCTTACACTTAGGTTGCGTCAGATGAAGCCTAAGAAAATGCAAAGGCGCATTTTGTTTCAGATGGCGTTGGCGTAGTTGCTCGTAGTGGTCATCTAGGTAATAGTGCAAGCGTGTTTACGCCTGGTTTAATACTTGTAACGGAAGATTACGGGCAATCCAACGTGACAAAGAAGAACTTCTTGTTGTCTTGCCCGGAGAACTGTACAACGACAAAGATGCAGATTAGGTTTTGAACACTTTTCAACGCAGTGGCAAGGCTGTTACAAGTACAATATTGAAAGCTTTGCAAAGAAGGTGAGAAGTCACGAGTTATCTGCTTACATGCGGCCGAAATACCATTCATTTGTGGCCAAAATAGACACATCAGATGTTACTTTCATGACAATTGTATCCGAGCATGAAACGTGGCAGCTGGTTCGATCCACGTACTTCAACCAAAGTGACTATATGCGAAACTAAACAACTAAACGGAAATAACGAATATTGTTTCAAACTAACATCAAAACACTATGCGCCTATTGAATAACCCATCGACATTTTTGTGTTTCTGCAGTGATGCTGAATAATTTCTATCTCTGTTCCTCATGCTACACTCATGCAGCATGTTTAAGAACGCTTCAAAAAGGACAATGACGAGCACCTTTTTTTGAATGATTTGGGCTTTTGGACAGTGACATTTCTGTAAATCTTCTCTTTCTACTAAAACAATACGTCCATTGTGTCGGAAGAGCAAAATTTTATGCAAAAGCAAGGCATTTTGTACATAGTGCGAAGGTGGCTCTCAAGCTGAGTAAAATTTTTCTTTACAAGGTTAACGAGCGGGTAGACGATCAATCGGCTGGTAATTTTAGCTGCGTATTTGGTACGTCAATCATTTCCTCGTCATTGAGGTTTCTTAGACAATAAGCAGTGCAATTTATTCTTAAAGTCTTTAAGAAAAAGTGGGCCCGGACTCCATTTCACACATAAACTTTCAGATCGTCACCAATTGCGTTATTTAGATTAGGAACTACTGTTTCAACAAGACCACCTATGCGGGCCGTATGCTGTTGAGCTTCAAGCTGTGTCACTCCAAGCTTGTGAAAACGGCGTGGTTTCTGTGCCTAGGAATAGCACACACGACAAGCATTAGTCTTGAGACCAAGGAAAGCTGGTATCACGGACTATGTTCTTGTAAAGTATGTGAGTAGAATAAGGAGAACATTTAAATCCTACAGATATTTTTAGAGTACCAAAGAAGATTGATGACCGTAATCAGAATGTAGCTGTATTGCCCGACGTTTGTTTTCTTTTCCTAATGTATTTGGAAAGTAGTGACAAGGGGCCGAATTATCGAACTATTTTTTTGGCGGCGCATTTTTTAGCCGAAAATTTTCTTATCTGGTGGAGACAAGATTGCTCTACCATAAATTTTACTTACTCCCGGCACTTCTGACAAGTAAAGAAAGGAGTGTGTGACAATGATAGCAAGGTAGCACGCAAAGCATCTAGCATCAAGAGTTTACGACGACAGCTAGTGGCTCACTGCATCTCCGCCTCCTGTTCTGCGGGCGTCTGCTGAAGTGCTTACGCGCTGTCGCGTTAGAACAGACGTCAGAGTGTCTTGCGTAAAGCCAAGTGCTCGCGTTTCATCAATGACCGTAGCTAGAAAAAGCTAACGCTCGATAGTTTTAAGCCACACTCCAAACATGCGCTATCTCGCCAAGTGAAATGAAACTGCACCAGGTGCTCCATATCAATGACACTACGCAAATATTGATCCATGTGATGATTGGAGGTGTGACAGCGTTCTCAATTTCTCGGTCACGCATAAGAGTATTTTTTTTTGGTCACAAAGAACGACGTTGTTGCTGACCTCTACACCGACGCTTGAATTTCAGAGAAACGAGCTCTTATCACTATCGCATGAACAAAAAGTCGAGAACAATGTAAATAAAATCTATGAATGATAAAAAAAACCCTGGAGCAGAGTGGGCCCTGAACCAAGTGCCTGCCTTCAATGCCAGAATCAGGGTTGTTGAAGGCCGTGCGGGGTTCGAACCATAATCATTTGCGTGGCAAGTTGTTTTCCCACACGGGCACACCTCTGCTTGTAAAGAGAGTTAAAAAAAACTTCCTTCACTTGAAAATGCAGTTAAAGTAGCTTTCCGGCTTTACAAACACAAGCATCCTGTATACATGCTTCGCAATGTAACACGAAATATTGCAATAATAGTGCATGGTACAAGCGTCCATTCCCGATGGGTGTCAGCATATGTGATTATCATATAGGCCCTGTGGTAAAAAGTCGGTACCCTACTGCAATAGGCACACACGGTACTGTGCCTGTTCTCTGAAGGCCACGTATGGGGTGCATAATAAATTCGAAAAAGTTTCCTGCACAAAGTGTAAAGCACGCACTACAAACAGCATGTCACTATCGTGTTCAACTGCTAAAGGTGAACTTTCAGGGTACCAAGATTCCTAAAAGACTAGACCCACACTATGTTGTGCAGAAACCTTCTAATGTTGTGAGATAACTTAACAGACAGACAGACAGACAGACAGACAGACAGACAGACAGACAGACAGACAGAGAGACAGACAGACGAACAGAAGGACGCACGGACGGACGGAGGGACAGACGGACGGATGAACGGATGGGCAGACAGACAGACAGACAGACAGACAGACAGACAGACAGACAGACAGACAGACGGACGGACGGACGAACGGATGGACGGACGGACGGATGGACGGACGCGTGGACAGACGGGCAGAGGGTTGGACGGATGGACAGATTTTTTTTCTTTAGAGCAGCTTCGTATTCGCAGTAAAAAGATCGCCTGTTAAAAATTGAAGCATTCTTATTCGCACCCCATTGGTTCTTTTCTCACTTTGAGTACAATGCGCACAGCCCATATCTGAGCGACGCGTCTTTCTTCATGAAGCACACGCATAATGTTGAACGCGTTAGGCTTTCGAAATTGTCGACTACATTCGGCTCTCTCCACTTGCGCAATTGAAAACTCACAGAGACGAGTGAAATACGTTCATAAAGCCTGGTAGCCATGCGAAACACATACATGATTATCATGTGCTATATTATTGTTGACCCACTCGTTGTTCATTGGTAGTTGGTTCATCAGTGAGGGGGTGAGTGCGTAGGAAGGTAGTAGAGCATACCATTTAGGCCTGTTTTTTTCCAAATATAAACCGTTTGAGAGTATGTGCGATAATATCGTAACGCGAATCACCGTCCTGGCATCTTGAAAAGTGCATAAAAATTCACATGCCAAGAAAAACTGACGAGTTCGATTCGGTTTTCATCTCGTATTTTCAGAGCCTGTTCCAAGGCTATAAAAGTACAGGGTGTTGCATGCACGACCACAGGAGAGTAGAGAAGAAGATGCAAACATCGCTTATTGGCTAGGTGGCGAGTAGGCAGAACAAAAGTTAAGGCACCGTAGCTCTAGTAGTTCCAAACGCTAAGGAAGTGCGAAGCTGGGCAGCCTATGTGTTTTCCTTTGGTTTTACTTTCCCTGCCAAACTCTTGCTTCTTTCACTTTGTTCCCGTTTTTTTCTCCGTTATTTGTATAACTTTTTCCCTCCATTTGCTTTTTTTTTCTTTCTTGACCGAGTTCAATGTTGTGGAGTCGCCACTCCAAGCTTGGAGTGATTATGGAATTGTTCCTCATTTTCTAGACAACGCTTGGAAGGATGAAATGAGAATGGAATTAGGCGCCTTTCACACGGAACGAAATTTCAATTGAGTTGCATCTATTTCAAACTTAAAACATTAGGAAATGACAGCCTTTATTGTATTAAAGTAGTATTTTTTAAATGTTTTCGCTGAATAAAAGCACTGTACATTTATCAGCAAAAACACATACTGCAACTCTGCCTTTATATAGACTGTGCTGATCTGATATTTGTCTCTGTTTTTTTTTACGGCTCTCGGCCGCTGGTATTCGTCATGCAGAACTACGGCAACCACATAACCCCCCCTTCTCCTCCTCCTCCTTATGCCTTAAAATCTCTTAACTACTGTAATATCATGCTCAAATTAGTCGTGCAGGCATGACCAAATGTCGATGTTGAACGCCTCAACGCATTCTCTAGGCCTACTTTTTGTTAGCCAGAGTCAAGGGTATGTGGAATGTATAAGTGCGAAGAATCTGCCATTTTGCATAAGAGAAGGTGAAGCATAAATAAGTTAGCGTACAAGCAAATACATTATTCCAGCATATTCTGAATTAGCCTAGTGGCGTGTTCTGCACATCTTCGCGGTCGTTAATGTTCTGATGGGATCTTATTCATGCGCCGTTAGCTTTCTATTCAATAAAACTAACAAAATAATATTCATAGGTTCAGAAATCAGCATGCACGCAACTTTTTCGCCCGGTCATTTCCAGAGAAGAAATGGGTTAACATTTTTTATTCTGAGAAATTTAGAGGACGAAATAACAGGCCGTTTTGATCCCCCGGTACGGTATTGAAATAAAAGAAGGGGCCCATCCTGCAATAATGCTTTATACACAATGCATGGTTTAATTTACGGTGCGAATGATCTGATGCTACTAACTATATGAAGCATTTCTGATGGCTTTCTTCTTGACCGCCTTTTCGGACCACTCTTTGTTTTTTTCTTGAAAGTATAGCATGGTGCCTAATATCTTCGTTTCAATTGTTCTCTTACAAATTTGCCGTCCTGGAGCGAAAGAAGGACGTAATAATGTAGCGCTAACTCAAAACGCAGTCGCAGTCATTTTTGTTGCGAGGGGGTACGGCCATGACAAAAAGTGGTCACTCAAGAAAACATTTGAACCGATTTGGACCGTCGTTACGATTTCTTTGTTTCTTGAAATCACTTTTAAAGGCCTTAAAAAGACACTAAAATAAAAAAACAGTCCCGTGGCTTATAGCTATAATTTGTTTTCGCTGCTTTTGTACACGATGCGTTATTTAAAATATGGTGATCAGTCCCTCGATGCTGCATTGAAGTTCCAGCATTTGTGACTCCTTCTTCTTAGCTCAATTTGTATCCGCTGTTTCACATCACTCTTTCTTCTAGGTATAGACTGGTGCCCTGTATCCTAATTCTAGCTTTTTTCTCTCACATAATTGTCATCTTGATTCCAAAGAAGGACATGACAATGCAGCGCTAAACTCTAAAAGCAGTAGCGGTTGTGTTTCTCACGAGGGCGTCACAAAAACGACTCCTGTTCTTTCCAGGGAAAATTCGCTGCATTTTTGACGACATTCGTTTTCTTTTATATTCTTGAAGAAAGTTCGGAAGGCCTTCAAATGATGCGAAGTGTGAAAAGAGAAAGCAGTGCCGTATACCTATTTGTTGCTGCTTTTATATACGATGTGTCGCTTACTTAGTGGTGGTCCATCGTTAGATGCTGCAATCTATAGTCGTTACATGCCTAAGAATAAATGTAAGCTCCGTGGATAGCAGTCACCGTTCTACCCAAGCAAAATTTGCATAAGCGCTTGATTGAATTGCAGTCTGTTCTTTACGAGACATCAGTTAAATTACACATATTTCAGGTGCATCACTTGCCCGTACAGGTACGCGCTCATTGCATTAGTTTACGATCGAAAACGCTTGCTTCTGGGCAAGCCTAAGAATTGCTTTTATGAGCGTGGTTGCTCATTCAAATGAACAACACACAAGAAGAGAGGACGGTGTTCGAGCACTCGTACAGTCGTCCTCTGCTCTTGTGTGCTGTCCATTGGCGCTGAATTCTATTGATGATTCACAAATTTCTTTGAATATTCCGACTTCACAGCTCTGCAAAACGTAACGTGTTAACAAAGAACAACGAACCTATCTACAATATGCGTAGTTTTTGTGTTACCGGTGAATGTGTGCATCAGGTTATAACAAAAATCGCCAATCGTTTCTCTGTTGCCCAGATGAATGACGTAGCACTGCGGGCGGAGCATGTATTTATTCTTAGGCTGTAACAGACTATAGAGTGAAAATTTCTGACAGCCTTCTTCTTAGGTCCTTCTATGTCCCGCTGTTACAGATAACTTCTTCTTCTAAGCTTAGATTGGTGCCAAATAACCTCACCTCACTTGCTTTGACTTAGCAATTTGAAGTGAAAGAAGGGCATGAGAGTGTAGCGTGAAACTTTAAACTCTCTTCGACCGAGTAGACTGTAGGGGAGTAGGTGCTTTGACATAGAAACCATCGTGAAGGTGCAACTAAACACGACCCAAAGAAAGAAACAGACGAGTAAAGGCGTACGTTTGCAAGCACAGCGTTGTTCAGTTGCGGTATTACCTGATTTATTTGTGAACATAATTTTTTATCGGCGTGTTCGCGTTGTTTTACTGTTATGTTCCTATCCAAATAGCCACCGAGTCAAAATTTAGGTCCAGTGATGCTTAACTGGTGCTTTCAAACATGTCAAAATTGTTGACAAAAAATAGAGCATGTATACCTGGTGGGTGACATCAGTACGCATAGTTGGGGTGTTCACGTTTACAATAATATATACAAACGCGATTCTAAAACGTCTGGATTATTTTACGCGGCACTGAAAATGCGATGCTATACCCGAAAAAACTGCTTTCCGATGATCTGGTGTGGTCACCCGTCAGTGTTTCCAGGTTTCCCGAGGGCAATGCCAGATGGCATCTAGAGGTGACTACGCACCGCCGATATTCAAAGAAATCCATCCAGATAGGGCTGATTGAACAAAAGGAATGTGCTGTCGGAGTTGAAACACGAATGGCCGCTTGATCGCCAGTAATATGACGTCTTTTGACGACATTTGCAGCGAAGCACGTAGATACACGGCTAATTTTTAAAGTTATTTTTGTATTTATGTATCTCTTGCGCATTGTTGTAAAACCTACCGCATTTTTTTTGCTGTTTGTACGTCTTGCTATATTAGTTGTCGTTTCATGGTACTTTGCGAACAATTCTCGATATCTTTAATTTCATAATGCTCTTGCTACAGGTGCGCCCTTTTTCCTGCCTTGACCTCGTATGAAATTGGCAGTATTCTTAATAAAAAAAAAAACAGGTACGATGAGGCGATGTTAGGGCCATGGTGTCTGTTTGGATACGATTGTTAAGGCAGTGGTGGTTAAATGAATCTTGCCTTCTTTTAATGAACCAGATGTAGCGTTTCGGTTTGTGTTATTTCGAAACTGCCTTTTTCAAAGCACTTTGCATCAGTGAATGCTATTCAGGCGCATATAACGTACCCATAAAAGTTAGTCTAGTTTCGATTTTTGGATTTGAGTCCTTCGGTTGCACGTTTGTGCCTTTACGCGTATTTTTTCTCGTGTGCGTTCCTACTTTGCGTCGATTGATTCCTTTAATACGATCAGTTGAACCCGGGTATGCTGGCCAGCACCTGTACTATAGCACTCTTCTTTAAGTTGTTTATAAGAGTATGCAAGGTCTATTTCTAAAATTCTTGTAACACACCAATGAAAACATAGATGCTGCATGAAATAGTGCATTGGAGATGTGCCTGCAGTAATATTTTTCTTTTTTTTCAGCTGGGTTGGACCTGTTTTCAGTGGAGAACCATTCCAGGACCCTTTGCATGACCTTATGTGTAAGTGAAGGAACTGTTTTCTTATCCCATTATTGTGCTAATTCGTGTCGTATTTGGCATTGAGCTGATGTTTCTGTAATATATGCAGTTATTTCTAATACTTTATATATACTCGCTAAAATAACGCTACGACGCTCATACAACATGGGCGACGGGGCGGTGAACATTGTGACAAGGCGTTTTATGACCTGTATACCTTGATAAAAGTAACTCCTGGACATAGGGAAGGTGGGTGGGTGTAGCCTGAGCCTAGTATACTGGCGATTATATATGCCTGCACTCTGTCCAGTAGTTGTTACTTTGTCTGTTAAAAAGCATATTGCCGCACTATGCTTATGCATATCAAATGCAGATGCACTAGCCCAAATAGGCATTCTTGAAATCATTTCTAGTACACAGGGCAGTTCTGGAGGTATGTGGAGTTAGGGAGAGTTGGAATATATTGATGTCGAAGCGTAGCGCATAGGAAACGATCAAGACTAGTGAACGTAATCTGCATCACCTAAAAAAGCAGCGAACATTCATTACAGCTTACATTACTTATTATCATTGCATCAAACACGACGGGTGATAACTGGAAAGTAATGTTTATAGGAAAGAAAGCCGCCAGCATCTTATAGTAGGCAAAGTCAACATTGATATGAGGTATCATGAACATCCATGTAACCCCTCAAAATCAAAACCAAAACATAATCAGACTAACAACTTGCATGCAATTAAAATACTACGGTTGATAGCAAACCGAAGTGATAGCAAACCGGTTGATAGCAAACCGAAGTTAACGAGAAATTTTTGATGAAGGCAAGCGTACGTAACTTGTAAAATAGATAGGTGAGTTAGTTGGATGTAATGCACCTTGCGCAAAATTAGCGCGAAAAAGAATGGAGCACTAGAACAGAACAACACAGTACTGGAGCTGCACTAGTGCTGTGTCCTTCTGTTTTCGTGCTCTGTTCCCCTTAGATGCCAATCAGGTTTCGCTCGAGGCTTTGTACGTCTCTCGGCGACCGCCTGCTCCCTCACTCTAACGCACATGTCAACTCTTTCTCTCTCCTCGCGTGTGCGCAAGGAGGTAGGGTAGAGAAGGTGGCAAATGCTGCTTCCGCTTCTTTTCTTCTCTCCCGTTTATGTCTCCGCAACAGCTGTGCCGTCGTTACGTCTATCTCGCATCCTGGCAATAGGTTGCAAGTTTATACTCTCGCACCCAGTCTGCCTTATTTTGAACTGCCAAGGCATGCATCTGCAGCGCCAAGTTGACAAGGCAAGTGGCATCTCCGCCACATGAAAATGCCAGAAAGCGTCTGGACACCACTGCTTCATATTTTTATGCGAAAACAATCAGCACAAGAGGATGGTATTATTCAGTGTTGTTTGTGATGATCACACCACGACGTGCAAATCGTGCCGATGCGGTGTTTTTGAATCGCACAAAATTCTCTCCGCCTTGAAAAGCGCCGCGCTCCACCACCAGTCGATAATCGCAATTAGCAAAAAGAAAAACACCAGTGCAGTAAAAGTGTACGACTTATACTTATTGCTTTTCTCAAACGGGGCAATAGCTGTACCGCTTTACAGCAGTGATTTGCGTGCAGTATGCCAGTGGTAAGCGACAGCAAATCACTGAGACCCCCTGTCCTTAGCATATATTACGACATGCACGGGGACGCATACACGATTAACGGTTAGTACAACAGACCCTTTTCAAAGCCACAAAGTTATCTCCCCTATTATGCAGTGTGAACAAGTAAAGACGGCTTATCATAAACTGCAATGAGCCTGTCCGACCGCGGTTGGCTGACGCAATGTGAAGCAATGGCTATAACAGAAAAGCACCGTAGAATACTGGGCTGGCATGCAGCGGACCCAGGTAGAAATCGCTTTGCGCCATCGGGGTTTTTTATTTATTGAGTTTTTTTGTTTTTCGATATTTTTATGAACGTCAACGGCGATTGCAGCGAACAACTACGACGCCACGCGTGAGCCGAGTTCTGATCTCACTATAAAAATGAACGGCTACCCTCAACTATATTTTTGCGTGGTAACCTGTCCTCGTTTTCCTCGTCCTGTGACCTAGGATGGCTTTCGATGAAATGAACTGAAAGCTCTAACTTACAAGAAGCTTGTATGCGATATTGCGTGTTATTTGCAAGATATTAGGGAGTTTTAGAATGGCACACCGCAAGCCCTTGTGGTGTGGCGGCTGCCACTGCGCATGCGTCGTAACGCGAGCCGCCATTCGCGTTCGCAACCCGCCCGCAGAAAAAAACGAAAAAGTGGATGCCATATGTGGCCCGCATGCGACCCGCAAACGGGGGTTTCGAGGCTATGGCGTCGTTGTGATCATGCATTGCTGTTTTCTGGAAGGCAAACGCTGTTTGAAAAATCATATGGCGCACGCTATGCCCGTAACGCGCGCAGCGCCTGCAAACGTTATTTTAAAACTCCCTACTGAGGACGCCGTTGCGATGGTAACAAAGAGGTAAGCAACGTGCGAAACGAGGCACTTCGCAAAAACGTTCATACATATTGTAATTTCATTTATCTAGTTTATTGCGACAGCGTCTATATATCAAATATATCTCATAGAAATAAATTTTAGGCACACTATATCAAGGTTACGTTTTGTTCACTTCACTGTAAATAATGGCACCTGGAGCGTCTCCGGTGCGTTCCCTACCACGCCATGGCGCTCGGCTCCTTCTTTCTCTGGCTTTATTGCCTGTAACCTGAAGACTTCGGAGACTCTAATTTCTACCACGGTTAGTGAAAACTGATGCTAAATAAAAATGAAATCTAATAGTAATCCCTATTTTGATACCATGCCGTGATTATATATAACGTTTTATTTATCGAATCACAGGCCTGCCCATTCTATTGTCATTTTCTCTTGCAATGGTTCTGGCGAGCACCGCTACGTGTTTATACAGTCAGTATTGATGTTATGAAGCGTTACAGGGCCCCTTTAGGTGGGTGCTCCAACATTCAAAACCTCCGTACGAGACTAGCGCGTCCAGTGACCAACGCTGCCGGTGACCATGACTACAGCACTGCTCAACAACCAGTGCCTCATCGCACATGCCAGAAACATAGAACACGATCTCTTGCTAACCATGGCAGACGCGCCCCCTCTCACAGAAGCGTGCAACACCGCAAAACCGACGATGAACGGCTGCGAAGTGATCGTGTGTACAATGAATGCGTTTTGTTGCTTTCACCGCCGACTCGAGATTGAGACGGAGAGCGTATCACACGCGTGACAAAGGATGAGGGGGATGCGTTTTGCAGTGGGGGAGCGGAAGCGTGAGGAAGGACCAACACCCGAGCCAAATCTGCTTAGACTTTAAAAGCATTTGCTGAAATAGCAGGGAAGCCCATCCTTTTAGCAAATCATATTCTAAAACGGGCTGCCGCTGACTCAACCCTGAAACGCATATTTGGGGTTGACGGCCATTAGGGTTCAAGAGGTAATAAGGCTGCTGACGCAGCCACCCGAGCGTTTACCTACCGACCTCTTTACCCCTGGGGGAGTTGTTAATACTTGAGAGCCCCCCCCCCCCCCAAAAAAAAGAAAGAAAAACTCATATCCCCTTTTAGGAGCCGAGAATAGGCAGAGTAAAGCGGATGAGCAAACTTTGAGACACCTGCAGACGTGTACTCTACGCATTCAGCAAACACTCATTTGCGGACGAGTATGGTGGTGCCCACACTGTTGGGTGATCCATGACATTCTCTACACCGTGTTGGAATCTGCGAAAATTCTCCACCTGCCACCTTCTTCTACCCGTCTCGAGATCATAAAAGGCTGCCCTCTTTGCTGAAGTCTCAACAGACTCGGGTGAGAGGGGCCAAATGAGTAGCGTGGCCATGGTATGGCCCCCAAAGTTTTTTTCTTGAAAAAAAATTGTTTCATCTCTCTCGAAAACTCGCTTGACGTAGTCCATCAATGTGCCTAACGCAAGTGTTCTGTCAATTTTTCGCCTGCAAATCACCCTTTGTCCAATTCAAGTGGGCCGATGAAAACTCTTGCAGTGACTTTCGCGTTCTAGGTGGGAAACTTTAGCTAATATGGTCTGGAGTGAATGTAAAATACAAGCACGAAAACTGAAAAAGCTTCTGAGATATTTCTGACGTTAACTAAGATCCCTCTCTTTGAAAACACCTCAAACATTAATCATAGCGCTTGTAGGGTCAAGGCAACACAAGAAAATTGTCCACACTACAGAAAATGTTGACGCCCTACCGTACGAGGTTTTGGTGTATCAATGTATGGACGCGGCTCAACATGACGTCACTTAGAACAGAAGCAACCTTCGAACCGGCACATATGCCTGAGGTTTAAATGTAGACAACCGTGTTCATGCAACAGCTGTTCATTTGAAGTGAAAGGCCACCAGTTTCACAAGTACTTCGACAGATACAGGGCGTGTATGAATGAATACAACCGGGATATTATGAGCAGTGATACAGTCACAGCGTGCGGGTTCTTCCACCTGAAATAACTACTTCAGTCGAGTTCGAAATCCTAAAGGGTCCTAAGTTTGAGCACAGCCAAATATTTTACAGCGAAATCTGTTATGAGATAACAATACTGGTCACGTACGCTCTGTAGTTTGTCCGCCGCCGCCAGTGTCCATAACCACAATCGCACTAAACAAGGAAAAAGCACCCAGAACGCAAAGGGATTCGAACTCGAGTCCCTTGTGTACCAGCCCAGTATTCTATCAGTGAGCCACGCCAGTGCTTAGAGCTCCTTTGCAAACTGGCTTCAGAGAGGCTTGATGTCGGAAAAATAATCGCGTTAATATATGTAATGAAGCATTTCAGAACAACATAGGTAGAAACAAATGACACATAGTGTGAATCGCGCAACTAGTCGGTCGTCGAATGCCCCAACCGTTCACATCAGCTTGATCTTGTTTACCTATCAACTGTGATGCATACCAACTTATAAGGATTGTGGGGATTACAAAAGCTTCTGCATAGCTTATCATCGTCATCAGACACAGCTGAAAAATGCACCAAGTTCCTCGCAGGTGTACAGTGGGTACCACGCTTCTCCGATGAATGACGAATATGGCATAGTGAATGCCTGCCTACTACACAGTGATTATTGACAGAGTGAATACGGGCAGATATCTTGCAGCAGCTACACGAAAGAGCTCTAAAGAAAAGGCTCTGAAAGGCCACTGTTTCAGCTTTCACTCTGACAATGCTGAGAGTTCCGCGCAGGCCAGACCGTTTTTGCGGAACCCTAGAGATTTAATTAAAACAAGTGCCCCGCTCAGACACAGTACTTCGGAAAGGAATTTCTCGTTTGTGTTTTTGCGCGAACGCATTCAGCACACCGCAGACGCACAAAACTCCAGGAAGGCTCGAAGGGTTTGCGTCTTCGAGCGCGTGGAAAAAAGGACGTCTTTGAAAAACAGACCGAGCAGACGATAATGGTTCACCTGCAAGCAACGCTCTGTGGCCAGGTTTATAGAAACAAGAAACAGTTAAAAATTTGTGGCTAAAACGAAGGGAAAGGAAGAATACTATATTATGGGAAAGTTCATATACATCGCGGACGCACACAAGAGACATGACATGAAGGTTAATATGCCGTAAGCGACAGTTAAGTTGCTAGTGCGTATAGCGTCCTTTTTTATGTATGTATGTATAGAAACA
The DNA here is from genome assembly GCA_013436015.1 of Rhipicephalus annulatus. Lineage (NCBI taxonomy): Eukaryota > Metazoa > Arthropoda > Arachnida > Ixodida > Ixodidae > Rhipicephalus > Rhipicephalus annulatus. The sequence continues at coordinate 343,989 of WOVY01010989.1, forward strand.
ATAATTCGCAATACGTTGAGGTGTCCTAAGCCCAGCTTAATAAAAATTATATTCTTTGTTTGGATCTTAGCCCTACACACGTAGGCGCCCTGTTTTAAGTGGGACGCTTACACCATTCATCTGTTCCTCCCATCTCCGCTAACCGGAATGATGACAGCTTTTGCTGGATCGCAAAGGTTTCCGCAGCCATACAGTTTTTACGCGTTGGTGTTGACATCGACTTGCGTTTTTATGGTGTCACTGCAAGATTGTTCTGAAAATTCACGCAGTGAGAAATATTTCTAATGCTGGCACGAGCTTTTTTGGTTTCTTAAGATCAAAGACTATATATTTTTCTTGCTTCGCGATTCAATTTTCCACTGTTGCACTTATAGGTGTATCAATACACCTCCACATAAGGTTTTCTTTTTGCCCAGTTCTTCCCGTTTCCTTGGCGATGCCGCCGTACTACCACAACGACACTGACAATCTGTAAGTTTACGTTCTTGTTTTCCCTCTGTGCGATAAATGTCTTGCGTTGTCCAGGTTGATATGTTGTGCCTAATACAACATAACCAAGTTTCCTTTAACGTTGAGTAACATGATGTGTGTTGAGTGAGCAAATGTGAAACTTCTGCAATAGCCTTGAGGTCCTCTAGCACGATATCGTCAGGTGGTGTAGAGTTACATGTACACAAATAAAGAAGTGTTTTCTTTTCTGTGACGCGTGGACGTGAGAAAACATGGTCGTTGCCAACGATGTACAGCGACACTACTACTGCCATGACTTATGTTTATTTTCTGCCTATATTCATTTTATGTGCAGCGGGCTAGATGAATTTAGGAGTATTGAAACAAAAGTAAAAATAATAATACGCATACGTGGAAACGTGATGGTAACCCTAAGCTAATCAAGCGTAAGCAAGTATACAGAGAGCAAAAAAATTTGAAGCCGTGAACAGACACCGTCCTTTTGAGCAAAGAAAAGAAAGTTGCAATACATTGAGGTAATTCATTGATTTTACTGACCCTTGTTAACTTACGGATATTCCCCTGGCTACCAATTACTGCAGGAAAATATTAATGGCCTTACGCTCTGGTTTTATGCGCTCGTGTGTAGAATTTGTGTGTATGCTTTAACAGCACACCTAGGCATGCTTGAAATTTTTCCTAAGCGAGCGGATAAGGTTAAAGTGGGTAACTTCACTTCCTAAATATAATGAATGAAGAAACTATACACTTGATGCTTCCACTGTTTTTAGTAAATGAGGCAAGAGGACATAAAATAGCAGAGCGACATACCGCGAGACAATTATCGGTAGATAAAGCGCTGAAATGCAGAATGAATCCTTGCTGTGCTTCCTCACTTGGAGCACAGCAAGGCAAGGTAATGCCAGTACACTGAGGGAATTTCCACAGCCTTCCAACTTTGTAGCTTTTCGTTGCGTATACACATCCACCGTGCGCGTTACACTAGAATTACTTGTTTTCAGCTAATTTGCCTTACACAAAAGAGAAAACAGCCAGCACATGACGAGGATAAACCTTGCAAACACATGACACGTGCGTTCATTAACAACAGAAGTTTTGATACTCCTCAACATGAATATAAAACTATTGTATGAACAATAACAAAAAAGACCAAAAGGAAGAATGCTTAAGTAGGTAATAACGGAAGCATACTCTTTATCAAACAGGTTTTTTGGTGTGTACCGACGCAGCTGTCTTCTTGTTGCATGATTTTTCGGGCTACTATAACTTCATCAAGTCATTTTTCACCATACCTGTGTAGTGCTCTCATGCTGTTACAATTTAGTCAGTGAATGCTCATGTGTCTTCAAGCTTGAAGTATCAATCTTCACTTATGCTTTAGGGATCTTTTATTAAGGCATCGGCCAGCTCGCATGACGTTAGTGCATGCGTGTGCGAGACAGGTTAACAATACAAACGGCTCACTCAGTACATGAAGCCAACTCATAAGGGAGAGTTATGGTATAGCCCACATTCACATGACCCAACTGATTCACTCATTTACAAAGACTACGCAAGCAGCCAAAAACTAAAAAAAGAACTTGTGTTTCATTTAAGCGACCTATCTTTATCAGATTGTCCGAAACTCTAAGTGCGTAGGCACTAACCACTCACTTCTTATATATGCCTTTTACGTGAGTCTTATCTGTCCTTATGTTTTCTCTGCTACTGAAAATACGAAAGTTATCACGGGTGCCCAGCCTGTTATAGACGGCTCTTTTGGTTGCGAAAAACAATTTTCAAGCATGGGCTCACAAGATTTTGAGCTTGCACGATGTTATCACACACAACTTGAGAAATATATATACCAGAGGGCATACTTTTGAAATTCAGACGCAACTTTTGTTGTAGATTCACACACGTACTCTGTGTTAGTCTGGAGTTACACATTTTCATCTAGTTAGTGTTTCGTACTGAGGAGAAAACAATGCGCACTAAGCGAGGATGAAGAGATATGTCTGTTCTCGTCAAATGCGTGCTAGACACATGTGCTGACTAAGAACTGCATTTGTTGCTCTTACGCAACGCAACAGTAGAACTGTGAACTAGATATGCCATACCAATTTAGGATGCAGCACAAATCATTGCTGTCGGTTTCTAACATCTTCTAAGGGGTTGTTCATTCCAATCCCATCGTTTGCGGACGCACGTACATCTGCCAAATGGGCCGAAGTTTTGACAAAGATTGCGAAAGCTTATATATGTAGCATATGACCGTGTGAATTTCAGGACATCTGGGGATGCACTGCCAAGAATATGACTTCTACCCTGAATTTGACAGCATGACAATACACTGCAAGTGTGGCGAAAAAAAAGACGAAAAAAAAACAGGCCCAACATAATTGTGAACCATTGAGACAGCTCAAGAAGCACGCGGTTGCTAGCATATTAAATGCCAGCTTATTCATTAGGCTAGATATTCATCGTGTCTCTCGGTAAACTGCTTTGACCATCTACGAAGCGTTCCTACATCCGCTGTGCCTCTTTCTCTTTGTTTGTTGAATGTGATATTTATTTTCATAGCGTGTAAGGAATAAAATATTTGTTGGTCAGCACCTTTGTCTTGTGTTCCCTCGGTCCGTTTTCGCCAAGTGCGCGCTGTTTTTGACTCAGATTTGTTAGTCTTTATACGTCGGACTCTGTCCAGATGATGCTGGGGAAAAAACGCTGCAAACGCTCTCATTGCAGCCGTGATGCTAACGGCGTAGTGCACAGAAAGCCGTCCGCAAGTGAATATGCACAGTTTCCCTCCTCTTGCGTTGAGGCATGGTTTTCTCAAAATCAAAAACCTGGAAACCTTCAGAAAAGCTATGGCAACAGCGTGGAGGCCCTGAGACCCATCAATTCCTGTTACAAAGCTATCCTGCAGACCATTGACGAGAATTTCAATAATGAAATATGTGGTGTTACGTAAGCTCTAAATGAACACACGTACATACATACATACATACATACATACATACATACATACATACATACATACATACTACCGCACAGCTTGCAGAGACAAACGTCCGTGGTGTGCGAGCACACGACGCGTAAACTACGAGGCGTTAACTTCGTCTTGCCAAGACGTAGAGTCTTGGCAAGATCTCAGTGCGCTGCCGTGAACGACCGTTGTTCACCTCTTGTAAATACAACCATTTCATCACAATTCGCTGTTACAGTCGTGGGGACGTGCTGGTTATCCACACCCAAAGGCGAAGGTGGAACCACAAGTTCTTCAATGGAGCCGTCGCCTTTCTTGACTTCCACCAAATCCATTTGGGCTGGGCATGTCTCACAACGCATATTAGCACCGAACCCCCTCCACTTCTGCGCCGACCAGTTCGGCTCCGCAACTGAGACATGCTCGTCCGTTTACTGGATGTCCAAATGAAAACGTTGAGGTTTGGCTCATCTATTACAAACGGGGAGCGCCGCCGAGAAATGGGATGCCACTTCTCAGCTTTCGTACGTCGTGTTCTTTCTGCCGGATACTGCGTTAATGTGGTACGAGAATCGCGAGCAAAAGCGAATGACGTATATCTTATTCGTTTCTGAGATCCAAGAGCGTTTCGGCGACCCCCACGACAAAAAAGAAAAGAGCAGAACGAAGGCGCATGCAACGCGCGCAAGTGCCAGGCGCAACTTGCACAACCTACATTGAGGTAGTTATGAAGCTATGTAAGATCATTGACTCCGGAGTGTCTGAGAAAGACAAAGTTGGGCACATCCTGAAAAGAATCCCCGAGGATCTTTAGAGTTTCCTTATCGCGAAAGGCACCCAGACATCTGTCGCCCGCGTCATTCGCCATTGCCGCAGTTTTGAGCAACTACAGATGAGGCGCATCACGCCGAAGTTCGGCAGGCTAGCTGATGTGACTACTATCGCGAGTATAGGCAGTAACCAGCCGCTAGGTCTTGCGTCAACAATCCGGCAAATAGTACGTGAAGACCTTTACACGCAAGTGGCACACAACCCAAGCAATCATCCCCCCTACATGTCTCCAGAGTTAGGGCGAAACATTGCTTCTTTCTCGTCTCACCGAGTGGCAGAGCGCATTCAGGATTCTGATGCCACACCTTGATATCAGCCACGTATCTACGATAGAGGCCCTACCTATAGCGCTCGATCGTGGCAAGGACAGCCGCGTTCTTATACTCAGGACTCTGAGCCAGACTACGTCCCACTGCGACAAGGACAGCACAGAACCTACTACGAAGATGCAACTTATGACCAATAAAATGAATTTCAGAGAGCGGTATAAACCGGTTATTCGCGTTATATCGAACTTCATCGCCGACAGCAGCGGCCATAGATTCGTTCTGAAGAATACAGTACTAACCGTGGCCCTCCCATGTGCTACAACTGTTGTTTCACTGGGCATATCACTTCGTACTGCAAACAGCACCGCTCGTCACGATGGGTACTAGCCATGTCTTCACCACCATATGACCTGCGCACGACCGACTTGTTTCTAGGGGACCGTTTTTCGCGCGAGACCAGACGCAGCAATTCACCAGCATCCGAACAGAGTTTGTCACCACTATCCAACCCGTCTTGTCGCTCACCGTCTTCTCCGATTCGTTCTTCCTCTCCACCGCCGGGAAACTAGCATTCATGGCCAATGGAGGTGAGGTGACCGGACGCTCTTTTCAAGGTGTGCCTCCGCCTGTTGTTAGGCTCAAAAACAAAGTCGATGTGTTGATTGATAGAATACCGACGACGGCGTTAGTTGACTCTGGGGCGACTGTGTCTGTGATGAGCCTTGCCTTTAGAAGCCGCTTAGTTCACAAAGTCATGTTTTCCTAAAACAATACTATTACAATTCGTGGTGTAGGCGGCGCGTGGTTTCCTCCTTTTGGTGTATGTGTTGTCAGTTTTTCATTGGCTAGGAAAGTATTTGTACCTAAACTTCTAGTTCTATCTCATTGTTCGCATGATGTATTTCTTGGTATAGATTTTCTGGAGCAATGCTGTGCTTCCTTCTACTGTGGCAGGGGGGAATTATCATTGAACAATTTGTTTATATCGTTGCTTTCCGAACAAGGCTACCGTGGCGAAGACAGGAACATACTTAGTGCGATTGATGAAGTGGTAGCGCCATCTTGGGGCCTGACACCCGTTCGAGTCTCTTCCACCGCAGTTGATGCTGCTTGCATTGACCTTTTAGGGAACCTTTACGCAGGGACTGTTATAACAAGAACATACTTGTGCCCTGTACGGTTGTGTGCGCAAAAAAAGGACCGGCAACTGTGTGGGCGTTCAAATGTTCTGCCACGCTGCTGGTGCTTTCTCTCGGCAGGAAGTTCTAGTTTAAATAAAGCCTCATGCAGCTCGATAGCGGCGCTAGTGGCAGGCCTCACCACCTCTTCCTCCCCTTGTGATATTCGCCATAATGAAGATCTAATGCTCGGTATGATCAGCAAGCCTCTCGGTACAACGGAACGGCAAGTGCTGGTACAAGTTTTCTTCCAGCGTGTGGCTGCTTTCGACTTCAAGTAGAGATGCAACCAGTAAGTTAAACTCGTCTAGCGCTCGCCAAGAGTAGGTACCAGCTCTGCACACCCCATTCGCCAACAGCCCGGCCGAGTGTCATTCTCTGAGAGCACAGTTATCGCCGAACAAGTAAAGGACATGCTGAACAAAGGATGGTTCCCGGAGATTCTGCGTAGATTACAGGCGTCTAAACACTGTGACGAAGAAAGATGTATATTCCTTACCGCGTATTGACGAAGTCATAAATTGCTTGCAAGCCGTCTCCTATTTTTCAACGCTTGATTTGAGATCCGGTTACTGACATGCACTTATGGACCCCAGCGACAAAGAAAATACAGCTTTCATAACTCGGGATGGCCTATTTGAATTTATTTTCATGCCTTTGGTTTTGTAATGCTTTTTCCACCTTTGAAATATTTATAGCACAGTATTACGCGGTCTAAATGGAAGATAAGCCTGTGCTACCTTGACGATGTTGTGATGTTTGGTGGTGCGCTTGAAGAGCATAACAACCCTCCCAGTCTTGTTCTCGACTGCAACGAAAAAGCCTGGCTAGTTCTGAATTCCAAAATATGTCGCTTTGGCGAGCATCCAACTCTGGTGCTGTGGCGCTTATTCGACATGAATGGCATCAAACCTGATCTTCGCAAGATAAAAGCAGTGAGCTCTTTCAAACCACTCCAGTCCACACAAAAACTCATTTGTCGGCCTATGTTCATAGTTCCGCTATTTTGTTCCGCGATTTACGGAGATGGTTTACCCGCTGACAAGCTTCTTGCGACAGGAAGCCGTCTTCAACTGGACACCATAGCGTAACGCCGCATTCTTCTAACTGAAGTTTGTACTAATTACAGCGCCACTGTTGCGTCACTTTGATCCATCTCGCCCTACTGAGGTCCACACTGACGCTAGTGGCATCAAATAGTGGTGCTTGTACAACGTCACAGTGGTGTAGAGCATATCCTGGCATAAGCCAGCCGTTGCCTGAGCAAATCTGAACGTAAAACATAGTTACGGAACAGAAATGTCTGGCAGCTGATTCGCCGTACAGAAATCTCGTTGTTACCTTTATAGGAGGCCAATTAAGATAATTACCCATCATCATTCGCTATTCTGGCTGGTCGGTTTGCGTGATCCCTCTGGCTGCATCGCACGTTGGGCGCTGCGACTTCAGGAATACGACTTTACGATGTCGCACAATAACGCTGACGCACACTGCCTTTTCTTAATTCCTCTTGCGACTACTGAATGCGATGCTGAGAATTTTATCGACCACCTTGCTGATGTTACAAGCACGTTCCCTGACCTTGCTGAATTCCTGAGAGAAAAACGCAGCGATAACGACCTGGATCCTCTTTTTGCCACCGCCCGTACTTCCCAACACAGCGGTCGCATTAAGGTTCGAGACAAGGCGCTCCATAAGACTATCTACTACATACTTGGAGCACGTTTTCTGCTAGTTGTCTCTGAGAGCCTTCGCTTCGATGTTCTACATGCTATACATGATGATGCGACATCCGGTCATTTAAGCTTCATACAAACGCTCCAACGCACACAGTAACGCTTTTACTGTCCCAAGATGTACGAAACAACTAAGCGTTACGCCGCTAGCTGCGAGACGTCGCAACGCCACAAGAGGCCGGCCATCACAACACCAAGTCCCCTTCAGCTAATAACACCACTCAGCACGCCTCTTTAACAAGTAGGAACTGTCATTCTGGGTCCATTCCCGTTAATTATTAATTAGAAACACTGGATAATTGTTTGCGTGGATCATCTTACGCGGTATGTCAAAGGCGCAGCCATTCGCTCTTCTACCGCTGCGTCCGTGGCAGTCTTCTTGCTTCAAATAGCAGACGAATGGCCTCGTCGAACCGACAAACATAACGCCGACTTGCTTGCCATGTACGTTTCCTCTAATCACAAGAACTGCGAGGACGTGCTGCCTTTTATCACGCACGTGAACAGCACGGCGAAACAAGAAACAACAAATTTTAGATAATTTTAACTGTTGAACACTAAGCCCTCTGGAAGCTTTCTAACCCTTCATTCTACACAATAAAAATTCTGTATCGAACACGTTGTGGCTCGCGCGAAAAGCCCGTCGGATCGCTTGTCTTCGGATTCTGGCCTCTCAACGTAGTTCGAAGGAGCGATACGACGACCGACACGAACCAGTATCGTTCAAAAATGGTTACTTGGTTTTGCTTTGGGCACCAAACCACAAGCGTGTCAAAAGCTTCCGTCATGATATCCAGGTTAATCTGTAGTTTTGGAGCCTATGTAATCTCACCTTTGTAATGACTCACCTATATATATATATATATATATATATATATATATATATATATATATATATATATATATATAAGAAAAGCGGGACATTCAGGCTTTTGTTGTACAAGGCATGGAGAGCAACTTACTTTTTGGCTTTCATAGTGCCTGCCTCTTTAACTTGTCGCTAGACCTTGACACCATGACTCTATGCCAAGGGGATGACATCTTCAATATGTGACGAACCGCCCGATAATGGTGTGGTGAACCGTAGAGAAGGAGGAAGACGAAAACAAAAGGCTCATTGTATAGCCATCACAACTCCTGCGTCCCACTAGTCGACGGGATCTACCGTGCCCTTCATCATGGCGACATCCAAGAAAGTCATCAACATCCGGAAGTACTCGCGAGTACCTAAGGGCCTCTCCTTTGACAAGTGGCTCCGGCACTTCGAGGTGAGGACTGCGGCCACTGCATGGACGAAGCGAGACAAGCTGTGGTGGTTCTCCGATTACCTTGAAGGTGAGGCTTTCCGATTGTTTCTCACGGAGGTTTTCGACACTGGCGCATCTTGGGAGAGCTTATCTCAATGTGTGAAGGAACGCTTTACGAGTTATGTCACGAATCCCTTCCGCTAATTCATTCATTTCCGGTTGATACCGGGCCAGAGCATGAAGAAATAATATAATGAATAAATGTCTCTCGAATGCCTAGCCGACCTAAACGACGCGCACTTTATATCAGGGCTCATCGACGGCCTTCCTGCGCATATTGAAATGGCACTTGCTGGGTTTACCTCGTCTACACCAGTGACATCGCTAACAGCTGCACTTTGTGTAAAGTCAACCATGCAGAGAGCAGCGCCTTCCACCAGCTAGGAATACACAGAATAACGTAACAAGTGACAGCACTCATCAGCGTCCTCCTAATACCCCGGTACTAACACCCGTGTGCGAGTGCAAACACTGCGCGATGGATGGCTTACCGCGACAAATGCACTGGCATAATGAATGCCCACTACGCGCGAGCATTTCCGCCCTCTCCATCGACCAGGGAAACAAGGATGGCGATCCAGAGTTCATGTACTTCTGTTTGATGCCCTCGTAAACGGGTACCCTGTCAGCATTACTCTCGATACTGAAGCTACGATTACTTGTATGAGCGAAGCAGTTCTGAAGGCTCTTCACCTGCAAATAATGAGGAATTCGTGAATCTAAGTTCAACAAGTCACATCTTCTACCAAAACTTTGGGTCGCGTAAACCTAAAGGTACAGATGGGAAAAGGGACAAGAGAAATTCAGGCTCATGTTGTACGAGTCATGAAAAGTAACCTATTTCTTGGCTTGGATAGTGCATGCCTCGTTAACTTGTCGCTGGACCTTGACACCATTACTCCATGCCAAGAGAATGACATCCTTCATTCTCGTACACAAAGCTATGCCACGGCTAACATGGGCGCATCTTTTCAAGGTGTTGAAGTTTTCGATGTACCACATCTAAATGAAACACAACAGTTGGCATTGAAGCAGCTTATCCACAAGTACAATGGCATTTTTTTCAAGTCACAGATAGACATTGGGTGCATCAATAGAGAAATGCATCGCAGTCATCTCACCAACAATGTGCCCATTTGTTGAGCGCCCTATTGATGCTCATAAACGGACAGTGTTAAAATAGAGAGACACATCAACGAGCTTCTCAAGCAAGGTGGCATACGACTATCTGCCTTCCCATATGCCGCGGCGGCACTTCTGGCAGAGAGAAAAAAGGCAGGTCGCACGCGCTTCCGCATCGACTACCGCAAACTCAACGAATTGACAGCGCCTGATTATCAGCCCATCCTTTGCATCGACGACGTTCTTGATTCTCTGGGCCAATAGACGTACTTGACGACGTTAGACATACCGTCAGGTTACTGGCACGTGAAGATTCACTTTTATGACATTCCGAAAACGGCGTTAGTCATATGTACCGGTCACTACGAGTGGCTCGTCATGCTTTTTGGTCTTCGGAATGCTCCGGCCACCTTCGAACGGGCTGCCAAATTTATATTGCCAAAACACCGTTCGCTGAACGTCACGAATTACGTCGATGACAATTTTGTCTTCTCGGACACGTTTCCAGACCATCTGAGGCAATTAGAGGGCGTTTTAAAGCTTTCAAAAGCGAAGGGGTCAAGCTGAAAAAAAAAGTCAATTCGCTCGAACCTCCATTGAGTACTTGGGACACAAGGTTTCGCATGGCTATGTTACTCCAAAACAAAGCAACGTGCACGCAAAAGTACAGTTTTCAACATCATCACGCCCTAAAGAGTTGGAGCGTTTTCTCGGCAGTGTCAATGTTTACCGTTGATACGTCGACCACTTCAGTGAAACAGTTCACCGAATGACACGCCCACTCAGAAAGACGCCACCTAAAACTCTAATTGGGACTGTGAGCTGGCTTTCACTCACCTCAAGAAATGCGTGACAGAAGAGCCCATCCTTGACATCTACGGTGCCGCTAAGCCTTGTGTGCTACACTGCAATGCATTTAACAGAGGTATTGGCGCTGTCTTGAAGCAGGCTGATGATAAAGGTAAGAACACCCGATTGCTGCATATCATTCAGGGAAGTTACTAGAACACGAATTTATTTACGCCATCACAGAACTCGAGTGTAGCAATTGTCGACGCCATTGATGAATGTCACTGCTATTTACACGGCAAACATTTCACTGCGATCACGGGCTACGCAGCGTTGCAATGGCTTAAAAGCATAAAAAATTCTTGAGGCGAACTTTTCCGGTGGTCCTTGAAACTCTTCATGTACGACGTGCACATAAAACACCAAAAGGGCATTGACAACATTTAAGCACATGCACTAACTCGAAGCCCAGTAGTTCAAGTTCTATCTGCTGGGCAACTATGAGAGCATCACAACGACAAAGCAACCAGAAAGCATACCATTAAGAACGGACTGAGTAAAGTGGCATGCAGAGCATTGCGTTAAGTTAGGTGGCTTTTGCCCTTCAAAGTTCTCTTCTCTAAAAGCTCATTACGCTTTCGGTCATGTCAGGGTAAAGAATACGTTGCGGCTTCTCTCCACAGTACTATTGGTCCGGCATCATCACCGACGTGAGCGACTACATACGCCACTGCGATACTTGCCAGCGCTGCAGGAAGCTGAAAACTAAACACTTTGGTTCCTTGGAGTCTTTGCAACCAGCGGAACAACCATTTGATGTTCTGGTCATGGGCACTGTTGGAGGTTTTCGCAACTACATCCAAAAATATTCAATCACTTAGCTGTTGATCATGCCACCCGTTATGTGTGGGCTTTCGCAGATCTCTTGCCTACATCTACGCCTACATCTCTTGCTTTAATATTATATTCGCTGCTGGAAAGCCTCGAAAGTTACTTTCCGACCGTGGCACAGGCTTCACTGCCTGTAAATTCGCGCAGTTTCTCAAACACAAAAATATTCATGAGCTTTTAACAAACTCATAACGCCCGCAGTGTGATGGCCTAAACGAATGCACTTATCAGACGATCGTTACTCGCCTCCGATGCAAGATCAACGACAAAAACCAAAAACCATGACCGTATCTCCTGACTGACGTTGTAGACAAGTACAATACAACACCACATGAAGTCACAGGCTACCCACCCTGCTTATGTATGGCACACCATCTCCTTTCAGACGTTGCCGAAAATTTGCAGAAAAGCTCGTACAAACGCAGTCCGCAATTCAGTGGCATATCACGAGAAAAACAAGAGCTTAAAGTGGGAGACTTTGTTTTATATGAAACACCCTGGCACCTGAACGGCGGCAAACTCAGCGCAATCATGGAAGGACCCTGTACAATCATACGCAAGATCCTGGCAGTTAAATACGAGATCGACCGCAGCGTGGCTGCACTCGGTCGCCACACTGACATTGTTCATGTCGGGAGACCTAAAAGAGATTATGCGCCCCTGCATCTAGGTCTCTCTCAGGAGACAGGGGAATCATGTGACAAATTACACGAGAACGCTGTGGGGCAGAAATAGAGAAGAAGTAAGACAAAAACAAATAAATAGTTCACCGTGGAGCCATCATGACTCCTGCATCATATATATATATATATATATTGTTGAGGTGTTTATAGCCGGCAACCAGCGAGAATATACAATAGCGACAGTCACGGCCAAGCACGGGCTCTCCGCGCGAGCGGCGTTCTTTTTGGGTAGACCCACTAGAAAGCACTTGAGAGTTCGACCCATTTCAGTGTTTGGCGTCCTCTGTACAAGTATCCTGGAGTCGAAGAGGGAGCCGCCTGGCGACCTAACAGCTTTTCACTACGAGCGGGTCATAGTAAGCCTTCAGGCGCTCCACGTTGACTATGTCGCGCCCACGACGGCACATGTCCGAAGAGTGTTCAATTGGCTCGATAAGATAGCTGACTGAAGATGTGTGCTTGATCACACGGTAGGGACCTTCATATTTCGGGAGTAGTTTGGCAGAAAGGCCAGCTACAGAGGTCGTGATTGAGAGCCATACAAGGGAACCAGGAAGGAACGTGGGCTCAGAAGTGGCGGAGCCATCACGAATACTCTTCTGCCGCTATTGCTCATACGCAAAAGCCTTGGCAAGCTCGCGACACTCTTCAGCAAGCCTGGTGGTCTCAAAAATAGGTGTACACTCAGATGGATCCGGAGTGTACGCCAGTATTGTGTCGATGGTGTGCGACGGGTGCCTTCCGTACAGCAAGGAGAAAGGTGAAAAACCGGTCGTGCTCTAAGGGGCGGTGTTGTAGGCGTAGGTGACGAAGGGCAGCATAGTATCCCAATTCGTGTGGTTGACGGCGACGTACATCGACAGCATGTCGCCGAGGATGCGGTTAAAGCGTTCGGTCAGACCATTCGTCTGCGGGTGGTAAGCAGTAGTTATGCGTTGGACAGAATGGCACTCAGTGAGAATGGCGTTGACGACTACTGACAAGAAGACACGGCCTCGATCGCTGCGAAGCTCCTGGGGTGTACAGTGGCGCAGTATGAATCGATGCAGTAGGAAAAAACGCAACATCACACGCATTAGCCGCAGGGAGAGCGGCGGTTTGGGCGTATCGCGTTGAATGATCTACGGCAACGATGGCCCAGCGGTTGCCAGTGGACGTCAGAGGGAGTGGTGCATACAAATCGTTACCTATGCGCCCAAACGGATGGTCAGGGCAAGGTAACGGTTGCAGACCGGCTGGTGACATGGGTGCGCACGGTTTGCGGCGTTGGCAAGGGAGACAGAAGCGAACGAACTGCTGAACGTAGCGGTACATCCCGTGCCAGAAGTAGCGTTGTCTAATGCGATGGTAGGTTTTGAATACCCCAGAGTGCGTGCATTGTGGATCAGAATGGAAGGATTCACATATCTCCGACCGCAGACTGCGGGGTATTACGAGTAGCCACTGCCGGCCATCGGCGTCGTAATTGCGTTTGTGTAGGAGGCCGTCACGAATGGTGAAAGGGTGAGCTCGACGACGCAAGGCACGCGTGGATGGCGTTGCGGACGGATCAGAGAGCAAGTCGATCAGTTGGGCGATCCAATTATCCTTTCGCTGTTCGGTAGCGATGAGGTCAACATCAATGGCAGAAACAGCAACCAAGGATACTGAGCCGAGCACGTCAGCTTCAGGCAGAGGGGAGCGCGAGAGGGCGTCGGCGTCAGCATACTGGCGTCCGCGTTGCGGTAGAACACGCAGATGTATTCTTGTAAGCGAAGAGCCCAACGGGAGAGGCGGCCTGAGAGATTCTTCAATGATGACAGCCAGCATAGTGCATGATGGTCGGTGACGACATCGAATGGGTGACCCTACAAATAAGGTCGAAACTTTGTAAGGGCCCAGACGATCGCCAGGCACTCTTCTTCCGTGATGGTGTAGTTTGTCTCGGCTCTCGAGAGCGTACGGCTTGCATATGCCACGGCATAATCAGGGAACCCGGGTTTGCGCTGCGCCAGGACAGCGCCAAGGCCTACACCACTGGCATCCGTGTGCACCTCCGTTGGGGCCATAGGGTCGTTGTGGCGGAAAATGGGAGGAGATGTTAACAAATGGCGGAGCTTCAAGACCGCGTCGTCGCACTCTGACGACCACAAATTTAGGGGCCCGTTACTTCCAAGGAGCTTCGTCAGCGGTGATATGATCGTGGCAAAGTTTCATATGAAGCGTCGGAAGTATGAGCACAGGCCCACGAAACTACGCAGTTCTTTGACGGACGCACGTTTTGCGAATTCGGCCACGGCCCGATTCTTGGCTGGATCAGGAAGAATGCCATCTTTGGATACGACGTACCCTAGGATGGTGAGTTGGCGTGTTGCAAAGCGGCAGTTTTTCAGATTTAGTTGCAAGCCGGCATTTCTCACACGTGCGAAAACTTCTTTCACACGTTGGAGATGCGTGGAGAAATCTGGAGCGAGGACAACAACGTCATCAAGGTAACACAAGCACGTGTGCCATTTCAAGTTGCGGAGAACGGTGTCCATCATGCGCTCAAATGTCATGGGTGCATTACACAGACCAAACGGCATGACATTGAATTCGTACAAGCCGTCGGGTTTGACGAAGGCAGTCTTCGGTCGAGCGTCATCAGCCAGGGGTACTTGCCAGTACCCCGAGCGCAGATCGAGAGAAAAAAAAAATTGGGCTCCGTGAAGGCTGTCAATTGCATCGTCGATGCGCGGCAGTGGGTAGACATCCTTGCGCGTGATCTTATTGAGCCGTCTGTAGCCCAAACAGAACCGCACAGAACCATCTTTCTTCGCAACAAGAACAACAGGAGACGCCCATGGACTGTCCGAGGGCCGAATGACGTCGCGTCGGAGCATATCGTCAACCTGCTCGTTAATTTCCCGGCGTTCAGCAGGCGACACGTGGTATGGACGTTGTCGTAATGGTGGATGGGCACCAGTGTCGAAACGATGCGTAACAGTGGACGCGCGACCGAGAGGACTTCGCCCGACATCGAAAGAAGAACGGTATTCTCGCAATAGGTCTAGAAGCTGGGAACGCTGTACCGACGTAAGGTTGTCATCAATGTATGGGCCAAATACATCACGAGATGATGGGTCAGTAGTAGAAACAGCACTGATGATACGCGAATCAGGACAAGGCGAGTCTTCGGGTGTGTCCAGGACTTGTGCGTCGTCGACTGGTTCCACTCTGCCGAGACATTCCCCTCGAACCAAGGTAACAGTGTACGGAGATGGGTTGATCACGAAAATAGCGGCGTTGCCCTGGTTGATTTGCATGGTCGCGAAAGGTACTAGCAACCCTTTCCTTCTGGAAGCACGGTCGGATGGTGAAACGAGTGCAATTGTGTCGGATAGACCGGTGCAGTAGACCGATGCACCCATCGTTGAGCCTGGAGGCACTATAGTATCGTCTTTCACGTGAATCTTGCTCAATGTCGAGGGACCGTCTTCTGGCGTCAAATGCGAGAAGGGCGAGAGCTCGATTTCGGCGGCGGCACAATGAATGACGGCGTCGTTGCGGGAGAGATAATCCCATCCCAGGATGACGTCATGAGAGCATGCAGGAATGATGTTGAATTTGGCGACATACAGAACGTCCTAAACGACAACGCGAGCTGTGCAGCCTGCTGTAGGATGATTACGATGTGAGCTAGCGGTACGAAGGGACAACCCAGTAATAGGCGTCGTCACTTTTCGAAATAAGCGGCAGAGTTTTTCGTTCATAACTGATAGGGCAGCTCCACTGTCAATAAGAGCCGATGCACAAATACCACTCACAAGCACGTGAATGACAATCGCGAGGCTGCTCTCAGGGCCTTCACATTGCGATAGTGTCGCAGTCCTTGTCTCGGGGACTGCGACGACTAGTTTTCCCGCTCATGAGCAGCCGCACTTGGCCGCCTGGGGGACAGGGAACGACGTCGTGAAGACGGGATCTTCGAGATAGACCTGGGTGAGACCTAGTTGGCATTGACGGCGGTTCTTCGCGATAAGGATGACTGAGTTGGCCAGCAACAGGTGTAGAAATTGGAGCCGGCTGTATGCGATGGCAATAACGGGCCACGTGACCGGCGTAACCGCAGGCAGAGCAGAAGGGCCGGTTGTCGGGTGTGGGCCATCTGTTCAACGGGGTAGGTCTCACCCATGTCACAAGAACCGATGGACGGAACGGTGGCTGCATGGTAGGCTGAAGCTGAGGGGTTACTTCAACATACGTAGCGGGCATACCCGCTGCAAAGGACGGAGGTCGAGCGGTAGCTTCGGCGTAGGTCAGGGGGCGGTAGCTGGAACGACTTGGGGCAACCTGGCGACCACTTGCGTGTAACTCAGAGACGCAGGAGACGGAGGCTGTGGCGGGTGGTACGCAGGCATTACCTCCGCTATTTCCTGTTCAATCGCTCGACGGATGAGAGGGAGAAGGGTAGTAGCCGATTGTTGAACAGCCGGTTGGTGGGCAAAGAGCAGGAGCGAGAACTGACGCGCGATTTCCTCACGAATGAAGGACTTTAGGTCTGTCATCAACGCCACTTGGTCCCAACTGGCCTCCAAGCCTGCAAGCGTTGCAGCTCATGGTGCGGAGCGTCGGGTTATTGAACGCTGCCGGCGGAGCTCCTCGTAGCTCTGGCACAGTGTGATGACCTCAGCCACTGTGCCGGGGTTTTTGGCAAGCAGCATCGTGAAGGAATCATCGTGAATGCCTTTCATGATGTTTCGGATCTTATCAGACTCGGACATGGTGTGATTAGATTTGTTGCATAGGTCTAGGACGTCTTCAATATAGCTGGTGAGTGACTCATCAGCCTCCTGAGCACGTTCACGTAAGCGCTGCTCGGCTTGCAGCTTGCGAACAGCAGGGCAGCAGAAGACGTTGATGATTGCCTCGAACCAGGTGGCAAAATCGGACGCGTGGTTGTTGTACCACAAACTGGCAACACCCATAAGGTAGAATACCAAGTTGGTCAGCTTGCCGTCCTCGTCCCATTAGTTGGGGACGCTCACGTGCTCGTAAATCGCGAGCCAGTATTACACGTCAGTGCCATCAGCGCCAGTGAAGATGGGTGGATCGCGGATTCTGGAGACACCGGGACAAGGGGGTGGCATTGGAGGAGGCGTTTGCTGAGAAGCGTCGTGGGACATGGTAGATGGCAGGGTACGTGATCGTAGCTCCAAAGGCATAGATGGGGATCACAGCACCTCCACCAATTTGTTAAGGTGTTTATTAGCCGGCAACCAGCGAGAATATACAATGGCGACAGTCATGGCCAAGCACGGGCTCTCCACGCGAGCGGCGTTCTTTTTGAGTAGACCCACTAGAAAGCACTTAAGAGTTCGACCCATTTACGGTAACGCGGACTGAAAGAGCGAGGAAGAAGAAGGGATCGGACGCTCTCGAGCGATGGTGATTCGGCAGTGACGGTAGAGCGCTGACATTTTTTCAGTGTAAATAAACCCATCACATCCGTAACAGCTTTGGTGGAGCGGTGCTGGGTGACTTGCCATCCTGGACCCCGCAGCAGAAGTTCTTCGAAGAAGTAGACGCTTAGCTGGCCTACCCCCGGACAACATCAGCATGAATGACGACACAGCAATCCCATTGACGCACTACGCTGCTGCATCCACCAGTGCCACCGACACGGCAGAAGGTGCCCGTCAACCTCGACAACCAGACTACTGGGCACCCGAGCCACGATTTTTCTCAGGTAAAACTGGCGAAGACGTGCACGCTTGGCTAAAACACTTCGACAGAGTGAGCCGCTACTACAAATGGGGCGCACCGGCGTAGCTCGTGAGCGTAGTATTCTTCCTTGCCGGGACAGCCTTGCTTTGGTTTGAGAACCATGAACATGTCCTCCCCACTTGGGATATATTTGTTAAGAAACTGAAGGCCTGCTTTGGTGACACGAGTTTCATGAAAAAAAAAGCTGAGCAACCGCTGTCACGTAGGGCTCAGTTACCCGGCGAGACGTGCACAACCTACATTGAAGTAGTATTGAAGCTTTGCGGGATGGTCAACGCAAATATCTCTGACGAAGACAAAGTCGGTCATTTGTTAAAAGGCATCGCTGAGGACGTGTACAACTTTTTGATAACAAAAGAAAACTTGAACACTCCTTCGATTTTCAGGCAGCAGTGTCGCGTATTCGAGGCCTTGAACACCCGGAGAATTCTACCCAAGTTCGGGCGCTTGGACAATGTTCTCACTGTCGCAAGTATGGACGTCGCCACCTGCGAAGACATTTCTTTCTCGTACGTCGGGTAGTTCGAGAAGAGCTCGTACGACTTCAAGCAGGTGACGTTCACCACAAATGCTCGTTCGTCGCGTGCCCCGAACCACCTCCCTACTGGATGCGAGAGCGCCACGTCGAAAACCGACCACGCACAGAAACTGCAGATTTTACCCCACGGCTTCCGTTTTCCCCGACGAGTCGTGGCCACCATCGGATGTCATGATCTCGACGCGCCGCTGCGGACCTCCGAGCGTCGTCAACCAGGCCTCTACCAGAAGATTACTATGCGTCATCACGAAATGTTGCTGCGGAGCACGACCCGTCTCCGCGTACTTCTGCTACCTCTGCTCTTGCTAATGTAAGCCGACAAGTCCCCATTTGCTACACATGTGGTCTCCCAGGGCATATTTCGTGCTTCTGTCCCAGACGGCCGCCTGCACCGCCACGTTTTTCGACGTATCCGGCTCGTATGCACGAAACGCCTGTGCCGCCACGTTTTTCGACGCACCCGCTTCGTATGCATGAAACCTGGACCTCTCACCCGGTCAACCACCGTCTTAACGCAATGGCCTAACGAATTTCGCAGCGAGTCCCCGTCTCCGAGCGAAGCCTGACGCCGCCTCCGACACGGTCCCGCCGATCGCCGTCTCCGCGTCGTCGGTCACCTTCCCCGCATCAGCTGGGAAACTAACTGGTGCGACCGATGGAGGTGCGGTCGCGAGCGGGTGAGTTTCGCCAATTCCTCCTTCTGCTGTGATGTTGATGAACAAAGTGCGTGTGTGTATAGACGGTGTAGATACTATTGCTCTTGTAGACACTGGTGCTGCTGTTTCGATTATGAGCCTTCGTTTCAAACATCGTTTCTTGGGTCACAAAGTTATGTTCGCGTGGAATCATAAAGAAACTTTTCGTGGAGTTGGAGGCGAAGCGTTATGCCCTTTTGGTATTTGTTCAGTTGTACTCACGATTGGTGGACAAAATTTCCGAGTTGAATTCACTGTACTGGCTCGCGCAGCTGCAGACGTCATTTTAGGAGTACACCTCCTTCATGAATGCGGCGCTACGCTTGGCTGTGGAACTGGAGAGATTCTTCTACAAAGTACGTTGCCCGCTGCAATAGTTGATGATTTTCCGACTCTGCCAATCGATGCTCTTACGTTGTCTGAAGATGTGACGATCCCTGGTCGTACAGCAGTGTTTGTACCCGTATGCTCTTCTGATGTCCGCTCAGGACTCTGCACTGGACTTGTGGAGCCTGATCATGCAAACGCCATCAAGAAGAATGTGCTGGTCCCACGGTCTGTCCTTACAGCCATCGACGGACATGCTTGCTTGTGGGCGCTCAACGCAGCCTCAGAGCCTGTTGTTCTACCAGGCGGATTCAAACTGGGAACGTTCGAGAAGCAGGCCACAATCGACGTCAGAATTTTCTCAGAGTCTCCAGCCATCAGTCAGACTGCGCCCAACTACTCAGCCGAGATTAAACGTATGATCAATAAGTCGTTGCCTTCTTCTGAACAGAATGTCCTTGTGGAAATGGTTACACGCTACGCGGGAGTATTTCATTTCGCTCAAAACAAGCGTTGTTTCATGTCGCCCGAATCCCGTATGCACCACCGCGTCAACACGAGAGATTCTACACCAATACGCCAGAAACCATATCGCGTATCCCCGCCAGAGAGGCAAGTGATCGCCGATCAGGTCAACGATGTGCTGCAGAAAGGCGTTATTCAAGAGTAAAGCAGTCCGTTGGCAGCTCCTGTTATATTGGTGAAAAATAAAGACAACATTTGGCGATTTTGTGTAGACTACCGGCGTCTCAACGCCGTCACAAAGAAAGACGTGTGTCCGCTACCATGTATCGACGATGCTGTTGATTGTCTGCACTCGGCCGCATACTTTTCGTCCATCGACCTAAGGTCTCGACACTGGCAAATATCAATGCATCCGTCTGACAACAAGAAGACTGCTTTTGTCACGCCTGATGGGTTATTTGAATTCAAGGTTATGCCGTTTGGCTTATGCAATG
Source organism: Rhipicephalus annulatus (assembly GCA_013436015.1). Taxonomy (NCBI): domain Eukaryota; kingdom Metazoa; phylum Arthropoda; class Arachnida; order Ixodida; family Ixodidae; genus Rhipicephalus; species Rhipicephalus annulatus. The sequence goes on from WOVY01010989.1 coordinate 364,498, forward strand.
CCTCAGCTACCTTCAAGCGATTCATGGACTCCATCCTTCACGGTCTCAAATGGGAGATATGTATGTGTTATATCGATGATGTAATTATTTTTGGCAAGACATTCCATGAGCACAACCATCGGCTTAGCGTTGTTCTAGATTGCGTCAAACAAGCTGGTCTCGTTTTAAATGCAAAGAATTGTAATTTTGGTGAGCGTCAAGCCCTTGTGCTTGGATATCTAGTAGACAGGGACGGTATACGCCCAGACCCGCACAAAATCAGTGTTGTCCGAGACTTCAAGCAACCGACGTCTGTGAAGGATCTCCGTAGCTTCGTGGGCCTGTGTTCTTATTTTCGTCGGTTTATCAAAGACGTCGCCCAGCTGGCTCATCCCCTGACAGAGTTGCTCCGCAAAAACGCCCCGTTCTGATTGAGCGTTAAGTGTGAGGCTGCTTTCGAGCAGCTGAAGTATTTGCTTACTTCCGGGCCCCTCTTGCGCCATTTCGACTCAGAGGCACTCACGAAACTGCATACAGATGCTAGTGGTATCGGTGTTGGTGCCGTGCTAGTTCAGTATTACCACAGCCGCCAGCACGTCGTGGCGTATGCAAGTTCCAAGTCGTACTTTGACTGAGGCGGAGAGAAATTATACGGTCACTGAACTGGAATGTCTTGGAGTTGTTTTCGCCGTTCAAAAGTTCAGACCTTATTTGTACGGCCGGCAGTTCAAGATCGTTACATATCATCATTCGCTTTGTTGGCTTGTCCGACTACGTGACTCAGCTGGTCGGTTGGCTCGCTGGGCCTTACGGCTTCAAGAATATAATTATTCTGTAACCTACAAGAGCGGTCGATGTCACGCAGATGCCGACTGCTTATCTCGTCTTCCATCTCCGACTGTAGATGCTGATGATGATGATTTCGACAACTACCTGGCCGCAATCTCATCCAACTTCCCAAATTTGGACGTCTTCCGTCACGAGCGACAGCGTGACCCTTCGCTGAAACCAATGATTGATGTGGCTCGTAGCTCTAAACGCACCACGCCATTTATGATTCATGATGCCCTACTATAACGCAGGCATTACACCGGCCATGTCTCCACACTACTCCTCGTCGTGCCAGAATGCCTGCGTCTTCCGGTATTCCAAGCCATGCACGATGACATCACGTCTGGGCACCTTGGATTTGCCCAAACCCTTCACCGTATCCGACAACGTTTTTACTGGCCTCGACTCTGGAAGACCACGAATGGAAACGCCAGTGTCACGCAGACTTTGTGTCGCGCCAAAGAAGCTCGCCGACTTGCTCGGCTTCGAACTCTTTCCGCCCACGCTCGCGCGAAAGACCGTTACGACGCAAAACACCCACCCGTGGCTTTCGCTACAGGTGATTTGGTCTGGCTGTGGACGCCTGTTCAAAAGAAGGGACTTTGCCAGAAGTTTCTTTCTAAGTACTCAAGACCATTGCTCATTACTCAGTGCCTAAGTGACATCCCTTGCGCTGTTGCGAAAGTGACAGCTCAGAACCGGCGTTCGCGCAAGACGCAAATTCCGATTAAAGCCGTACAACAACCGATCGTTTCCACTCGCTCGGTGAGCTTCGTCTGGCCCGGAGGGAAATGTAACGCGGACTGAAAGAGCGAGGAAGAAGGGATCGGACGCTCTCAAGCGATGGTGATTCGGCAGTGACGGTAGAGCGCTGAAATTTTTTTTACGGAACAACAACCCATCACATTCGTAACAATATATATATATTATCAGCCTGACTACGCACACTGTAGGACAAAGGCCTCTCCCGTGTTCCGCCAGTAAACTCGGTCCTGTATTTGCTCCTGCCAACTTACACCCGCGAACTTCATAATCTCAAATGCCAACATAACTTTCTGTCTTCCACTAACCCACTTGCCTTCGCTGGGAATCCAATTAGTTACCCTTAACGACCAGTGGTTATCCTGTCTACGGGCTACATGTCCAGCCCATGTCTATTTCTTCTTCTTGATTTCAAATGCGATATCCTTAACCCCCGTTTGTTCTCTAATGCACACTGCTCTCTTGTCTTTTAAGGTTACACCCATCATTTTTCTTCCCATTGCTCGCTGCGTCCTCTTCAATTTTAGCTGAACCCTATTTGTAAGTCTCCAGGTTTCTTCTCTATAGCTAAGTACCGGCAAGGTGCAGCTGTTATATGCCTTCCTCATGAGGGATAGTGGCAATCTACCAGTTGTGATTTTAGAGCGCTTGCCAAATGTGCTCCATCTCATTCCTGTTCTTCTAGTTATTTCAATCTCCTGGTTCGTCTTCGCGGTTATTACCTAAGTAGACTTAGTATTTTACAACTTGAAGTGCACTAATAAATATCTCGAAGCGCTGCTCTCTTCCGAGGTTGTTGTACATTACTTTCGTTTACTGCAGAATACTTTTAAGACCTACCTTTCTGCTCTTCTTGTCTAACTCCGTAATCATGAGTTGCAACTCGTCCCCTGAGTTACTCAGCAATGCATGGTCATCGGCTAAGTGCGGGTTACATAGGTACTCTCCAATAAATCTTATCCCTAGCTGTTTTCAATCTAGGCCTCTGAAAATTTCCTGTAAGCACGCAGGATATAGCATTGGGGAGATTGTATCCTCCTGCCTTACACTCTTCTTGATTGGTATTCCGTTTCTTTTTTTATGAAGCATTATGGTAGCCGTTGATCCCCTGGATGTTTATAGATACTTCATCGACGCCCTGATTCCGCAGTGTCTGCATGACTGCTAACATTTCTACTGAATCAAGCGACTTCTCGTAACCTATGACGGCTTTGTATAGTGGTTGGCTATATTCTCAGCATTTCTTTATTATCTGATTGATAGTATGAATGTGGTCAATTGTTGAGTAGCCTGCCCAAATTCCTGCTTGTTCCTTCGATTCATTGAATTCTAATGTTTTCTTAACTCAGTTAGCAATTATCTTTGTAAATAGCTTGTGTACTACGGAGGGCAAGCTAAGTGACCTGAAATTATTGAAGTCCTTGTCATCTCCTTTCTTATTTATTAAGATGATGTTCGCATGTTTCCAAGACTCTGGTAATCTCCCCGTCAGGAAGCACCTCGTAAACAGGGTGGCTAGTTTTTCTAACACAATCTGGCATACATCTTACACCAGATTTGATGATATATATATATATATATATATATATATATATATATATATATATATATATATATATATATATATATATATATATATCGGGGCATCCGGCTAGTATTAGGTATACTCGGTTATCAATAAAGGAATGGTATATTTTGTCACTTTCAACTCACACCTATAACATTGTGCACTAATACGGAGAAACACGACATTATCAAACTTGCTGCAAATATTCCAGCAAATAAAATTTTGTATCCTTTCAGTTATCACTCTCCATATCACGTTCCCTTAACACGGACTCATTATGTTAAAGAATAACTTGACTATGTATGCGCATTCACCCGAAATAAACTAAAAAAATGTTGATGTTTCACACAGTACTGACAAAAAATTTCTGGATCTCTTTTTGTGATGTATGTCTTCATATAAATGTATGGAGCTGCTTCTGGTTCATTAGTTTTTTTAGCTGTAGTTTCTAATATTCATGTTCTTTTTTATTGCACACCGTTCTTTTTGTTGGTAATCTGTTTTTATGTTTGCTTTTTTGTTACAACTTTGTCGACAACATTATTTTGATACCGATATTTTAGCACTGTCACTGATTTCTACGGAAAACGAGAGCATAGCCAAGCTGCGCAAGTACAGCTCCTGCTCTGGTCTCTATTTTCGCATGACAATTCTACTGTATTGGGCTTTCGGCAATGTGATGTGGAAATAACACTTATTTTCAAATTGAATATATATATAGAGGCGCGCGACAAATTCAAGCGTATTTGTTTTAAAGTGTACGCGAATTGTACAAAACAACTTAGGAACGATGTCTACCCCGGTGAGTGAGTTTGTGCAGGTTCGTTTTACACTCGCAAATCAAGCGCCGTGAATCCCTTCCCTTCAATGCAATGGTGGTACAAGCGCCACTGTTGGTGCCCGCAGATGCACTGGCACAAGAAGCTCCTCTGCATATTGTATTACGACTGTGCGCATAAAAACTGCGGAGTGTTAACCAGCGCAGCTTGTATACATGACACTGAGTTCATTTTTTTCGCCAATTGACGTCACGTAGCATGCGATCCTTTTTACGAGCTGTCAGATTGCCAATGAGCCCTCGTGTTTTACTTGACGCTTGCTATCATTGAAAGAAACATGTCAGATAGATGTAGTGCTCTTCTTTCAATAAAAGTTTGAGCAGCAATCTATGTTGGTAATGAAAGCAAAACGTTTTATTGTGCATTAAATGTTAGCACTTGCAACATACATGAATACAGAGCAGCCTAGAGAAGTGTTTAAACTCATTATTAGCATAGTCCCCCAATATTTGTATTGACGGACTATGGTGATAGTAACAGGAATATTGTGTTTTGTAGCCGCTTTTGAAGAGCTTGCTCTTTATTTGAAAGGTGACTGAAGACAGATGCTCACTGATGAACTAAGTGGAGGCCTCTATTTCAGAAAACATTCTGTGCCTGGATATTTATCAAAGATCTTCAAGGTGATGACGGAACGCTTTGTCAAGCTTTGTAAGCAATTTTCTTTTGCCTTATTGTGAACAAAGTGCGTAGGTTATTGTTCAGCACTCATGTTTGTACTACTGTGTTAAATATTATCCTGCTGCCATCATATGTGTACCTTTGTTCATTCTCTTTTTTGTCTGCTGCTATACAAACTTCAGTCATTAGGTGAGGCTGTACACTGGTCAGTTAGCCAACTGGCAGCTCTTTTTTGTGTGTTATCCTCCAGAGATGTAATACGTTGTTCAAATCTCATGAGATTTCGGTGGTATCAACACCAAGTCGACGAGAGCATCTGGTCGATTGTGCGTTTGCATATCACATGCCTGGCCTAGCACTTATCTCAAGGACGGGGAAGTGTCTTGCCCGATATGTAGGTTGATATTCCTGGAGAAGCAGCGGAAGGGGGGCTGATTGGTAGATAACTTGAAAAAAAAAACAAGTCATACATAGTAGAGCAATGGTGACCCTTGTATAGGCTCTAACTTTCAGCAGAAATTTTTATTGCTGAAAGCAAAATTATGTGTACACAATATGATCAAAAATAGATAGCTATCTACTTTTAGTCCCCTGGATGAAGTCAAATAGCTGATTTTTTTTTAAAACAGATCAAACAAGGGAGCGCTCACACTCCGATTACCCCTTTCGTGAATTGCGAATTCCTCGAATATGTCAAACAAATTAGTGGTATTTTAAAAACGTCACTCATTCAAAAAGATCAAACGCTCAGTCGCTTGATCTGTTTGAAAAATAAGTAGGCTTCCTGATGACACGCACGTGAATAAAACTGTAATCTAGTCGTTTTTCATTATTTATTCCGTTTTCGCCAATAAAAGATCTCAGCACCCATTCTCGAGCGCGATTCGTTTTTTTTTATTTTGCAAACAAAGCAAGCACCGTATCCTCACCAGCTGTAACGCAACTGTAACAGCTGCATATTGTAGGTATTGCAGGCTTTTAAAAAACGGAGCGTGACGCCGTGAGCGATGGAAAGAAAAAAATGGCAGCATATCCACGGAGTGAATGATGGGGAGTGGGGTGAAGCATTCGTCCGTCCATTCGTTCTTGCTTCCGTCCGTTCCTGCGTACGTCTCTGTGACCGTCCATGCGTCCGTCCACCTGTCCGTGCGTGCGTCTGTTCGTGCGTCCGTCCCTGCGTTCGTCCATGAATCCGCGCCTGCGTCCGTTCATGCGTCCATCCATGCATCTGTCTGTGTGTCCGTTCGTCCATCTATTCAGCACTCCAAGTACCACCATCTCGCATCTTTTCATCAAATATTCTCCATATAGAAGCACCGCCATCCAGCGGACATTTCAAGGACTAAACGGGAGGTGGCACATGCACACTTCCTTATGGCTTGCGCTTCGGGTTTACTTCCCACCTTTAACCACCTCGAGCTCATTATATATACTAGTTCACTGTATTCATGGCTATGCGGCCCAACGCTCACTAAAGCTTTCTAAAACCAAGGACGTTACGCCCAGCCAGTATAACGTAGCAACTCTTTCTTGTCAGATCGTGCTCAATCTACATGCCAATAGCTGCTAATGGAGATCGCAGCGTGCGCGTTACCTAAAGGCCGAATGCTCCTGTCTCTCATTCCCCCTTAGCAGCCATTAACATATGCATTGAGCACAATGTTTTATTGTTCAACAACGCACAGAAGAAATCTCTCACCGGAACCGCCTTGGAGGTCAAAATCTCACATCTTTTCATCATGTATTTATCATATACAAGTGCCTCTATCCAGCAGACATTGTAAGGACCGCTATTTCGGGTATGTGCCACTGGTGGTTACGTTTTACGAGGGACGCACAAGCCACGTCATAAGGAGCTTGGCCCCTAAAATGGCACGTGTTAAGAAAAAAGAAGGAAAACGAGTGGTTCAGGGAACAAACCAGCGTTTAGGGTATCATAGTTGAAATCAAGTAGTAATGTACATGAGCTAAGCACGTTGAGCGTAAAGAGGATAACCACCAGTCATTAAGGGTAACCGACTGACTTCCCAGAGAAGGCCAGTGGATGAGGGGGAGACAGAAAGTCGATGCTGTCAAGCAGCAAGTATTCAAGCCTGGCACCACGGTTACTTTCTGACTACCATAAATCTTTATTATATTCAAAAACAAAGCAGAGCGTGATTCTGAAGAAAAATCATTGTTTGTATTCTTTTCTGCCATGTTGGCCTATGCTCGCACACGCTGTTGCCCCAGATTTGACACGGCGCGCACCGAGGAGCTCCAACGATTATCCCTCCGTCTGATGCCACGCATATCGTTCTTGCCGATTCAAATTCCTCACACTTGTGGTTTAATACTAACAGCTCTGTATATATTACAGCACTTTCTTTTTGTTTGGCTTTGACAAACAGAAAGAAATTGTTACAGAATGGCATTGTTAATTAGGCTACTTTTTGCTGGAGTTTTAGCTGATTTGTATATCAATTTATCGGCAACCCTACCATCTTTCATCATTCTTCCTACTCAGCCCCCTTTCTGCTTTTCTAAGATAAGCAGATATTGTAGAGCTCACACACTCACGGCCTGTGTCTGAGCGACTCCAAATGAGTTAGTTCATAAGTCTCTTACTCTAAAATTAGCTCGTTTGACTACTGTGTCACTGTTCTTTAGCACCAATAACTCACGTTATCAGTGCTCTTCCTGGCTCATTTTAATATCGTAGCTTGGAATACGACTTATGACTGGTTGCAAACGAGAAAAGACATGTTTTTTAAAGAGGGGGCAACATAGAAAACATTTATCAAGAACTTAAAAAAATTGGCGACGGAAGGTCCAAGCACCATACTTTATATCTGTCTGTCTGTCTGTTTGTCTGTCTGTCTGTCTGTCTGTATTTCTGTCTGTCTGTCTGTCTGTCATTGCTTGTTTCTTTCTTTGTTTGTTTGTTTTTTCTTTAGTTGTTTCTTTCTTTTTGTATTTATTTATTTCTTTCTGTAAATATACAGACAATGAAGCGAAGGTAATGGGCTAGGAGCATGACAAGGAGTTTTTTGCCCCAGATGCAGTGAGGCACGCATGCCATTAGAAGAACTTCGTAAGATACAATTTATAGGAATTAAAAGGGAGATAAAAAATCTACTGGAACAAATTTTATAACTCATACAGTAATAACAAAGCATTGGTAATTGTGAGAATATATATATATATATATAGGCAGGCATGGTCGTTGAGTGGCCGTAGCGTTGCAAGTGGTCAAGTTTCAGCCTAGAGTCTGGCCTTTATCAGGAGGAAGGCCAGACTCTAGGCCAAAACGTCAAAATAGATCATGTTGTGACCGCTCACGGAGGATATATTTGACTATATATATATATCTATATATATATATATATATATATATATATATATATATATATAAGTACGGGAAAGAAGTGTATACCTAAGGGCTCGTTTTTCCGTGTTTTATCACAATAATAATGGGATCTAGCCGACAGTAATGCCAAGGAATGTACAGGGGAAGTTATTAGAACCAATGGAATGTAAATAAGAAGAAAGAAAAGTGGATGAAAAAATAACAAGCCGCGAGCAGGCATTGAACCTACGACCTTCGAATAATGCGTTCGATGCTCTAACCACTGAGCTACCACAGCGGCCTTCCCTTCATCCACTTTTTTGGGTTTATATGTGAATTTAGAAGTAGGAGTGACAGTCAGCGCCATCTATAAGCCAAGCGACGAGTGTGAAAACACTCTTCTATGCGCATGTTTGGCGTCACGTAGCACGTGAACTTATTATGAGCGGGCAGCTGATTAATAGTCCCTCGTATACAACCTAATGACACCAAGTCTGCCAGTACGAGACCCTCGTTTAATGAAATACGGGAAAGAAGTGTATACCTAAGGGCTCGTTTTTCCGTGTTTTATCACAATAATAATGGGATCTAGCCGACAGTAATGCCAAGGAATGTACAGGGGAAGTTATTAGAACCAATGGAATGTAAATAAGAAGAAAGAAAAGTGGATGAAAAAATAACAAGCCGCGAGCAGGCATTGAACCTACGACCTTCGAATAATGCGTTCGATGCTCTAACCACTGAGCTACCACAGCGGCCTTCCCTTCATCCACTTTTTTGGGTTTATATGTGAATTTAGAAGTAGGAGTGACAGTCAGCGCCATCTATAAGCCAAGCGACGAGTGTGAAAACACTCTTCTATGCGCATGTTTGGTGTCACGTAGCACGTGAACTTATTATGAGCGGGCAGCTGATTAATAGTCCCTCGTATACAACCTAATGACACCAAGTCTGCCAGTACGAGACCCTCGTTTAATGAAATACGGGAAAGAAGTGTATACCTAGGGCTTGTTTTTCCGTGTTTTAACACTCTATTAATGAGATCTAACAGACAGTAATCCCAAGGAATGTACAGGGGAAGTTATTAGAACCAATGGAATGTAAATAAGAAGAAAAAAAAGTGAATGAAAAAATAATCAACCGCGAGCAGGAATCGAACCTACGACCTTCGAATAATGCGTTCGATGCTCTAAACACTTTGAATATATATATATATATATATATATATATATATATATATATATATATATATATATATTCATACATAAATTGCAACATACTAGAGCAACAGTAGTTGAAAAAGTATTCTATATTTAAAGCTACAACAAAAACAAGAGATGGGGAAAAAAGTAGATATGTTTAAGAAAATATTCACAGGGTGTAATATGTATACTTCTCCACGTAAATTGCGTATTTGAATTAAATATTAAAAGACTCATAGTAGTGATGAAGAATAGTTTATTGGACCACTTGTCGGCAAAAATTGTAAAGTTTACTCTGACTCACTCAAGAATGCGCGTTGGACTAAGCATATTACTTTAAGCACGCTCATTTGGACCTCATTTACGCACGCTAATTTTAACCTAAGCATATTACTTTAAGCACGCTCATTTGGACCTAAGCGTACCAAAATGTTACTCACCCGGGCTCTCTTAGACTCAGGCGCGCGGTTTAATCTGAGTCTCGGTTAGTTTGACTGAGTCGACTGGCGAGTTCCCGGTCAGTCATCCCCACCACTATACCTTGGGCTACAGCTGTGCTTATTCTTCTACCCTTGTTTCACTCTCTTCACTTCCCTCGCCACTATGATAGGACCACAGGTGTGCAAGATATGTAGAATCTGAGTCGACTCATTAGTGAGTTCCCTGGTTTATTATCCCCGCTACCATATCACGGGCTACATTTGTGCTCAGCCTCCTACCCTCATTTTACACTCTCTTCACTTCTCTCGGTCTTGCGAGTGACCCTAATCAGTTCCGCTGTAAGAGGCGAGGGAGCCAGGAATGCGGTGTCGTATGGCGTTGGGGAGGGAGAGACAGGCGAAATCACAACACACTATGGGGCATGCCATTTGCTGCCGCTAGCTTGGTCGCTTGACTTGCAGGTGAGTCTAGCAGTGCGTGACATCTGAGAGCTGAAAAAACAATCCTCGCCAAATCCAAAAAGTCAATGGTGTTAGAGGAGCTTGCCCTAAGTTAGAGGAACTTCCCTAAGATTACCCCCTTCGTGGTCGTTTGAAGAAAAAACATGGGGCAAATTTTTGTTCAGCTGCTGATCTCCCGAAGACATTCCGACGACAGGGCTCTGGATGCATTTTGCTGGTGTTTTCAGTCTTTCATTATGTTATCCTACGACTACGTGCTGTCTTTTGAGGCGTCGTCGTTGCCTTAGTGTGACCAGGGGATCTGGAGACTTCTTCGGTGAGCGAATCAACGGCCAATGGTCTGCCTCTGCCTCATGTCTTCAGCGTGCTTGTGTCAGTGTTGTGTCGCTCTAGTGTAAACGCGCCTTAACTGAGAGCATTCACTGCGTGAGCTCCCGATGGATGGATGGATGGATGGATGGATGGATGGATATGGCTGTACACTTTAGGTCGGGTGGTGGCTCGCGCCACCAAGCCGTAATACATAATGAACCTACAACTATAATTATTTTTTCCTTTAAATAATGAGGTTGAGGATTCGTACTTTGCAGCGAAGGGTTTAATTTTCACTTGTGCCTTGACTTTAGCCACCAATCAGATAACCCCCTTATAGTTAATTCTACCCGCTTAAAGTCAATTTTGCCCTCCCTGTCCCTAAACACCAGTGCTTTGAAAAACTCTACGCCATCATACTGAACTATAGAGTGAAGCGCTTTACATAACATTACCAAGTGTTCGACACTTTCCTCTTCCTCTCCACACGCACTGCATACGGTGTCTACCCTTTCGTATTTGGCCCGATATGTCTTGGTTCGCAATACTCCTGTGCTGGCCTCAAACAGTAGAGAACTACCCCAAGTATTATCATAGATTCCTTCCTTGGCAATTTCCTGCTTAAAAGTTCAATAGATCTCTTGTGTTGACCTCTTAATCATGCCAATTCTCCACATACCGGTCTCAGCTTCCTTCACATTCTTCCTAACCAAAAATTCTTTTTGGTTTGCCCACTGCTGTTTTCTGAGTATTTACCAGTCAATTTTCTGGTTCGCTTCCTCCATTTTGTATCGGCATTGTTTATGTACAAGTAGCTGAATACCTTCCTAGCGCAACGCTTCTCCTTCATTTCTCTCAATTGCTTCTCAAATTTTATCTTGCTGCTACCCTGCCCTCAAATGATGTCCATCTCATATCACCCAGTACTCCCTGGTTTTGGTGTATTGCCATGAGTTCCTAAGGCAAGCTTACCTAATCCACGTTGCTTAATTTTTAATCTTGCATGAACTTCTGATCTCATGCACAAGACCACATTTCCGAACGTTAGACCAGGAACTGTGACCCCTTTCCATATTCCTCTCACATCATAATACCTATTGTAATTCCACAGTGCCCTGTTTTTGATCACCGCTGTACTCCTGTTACCTTTAGTCGTCACATATATTTCGTGTTACTTAGGCACTCGGCCCCATTGTGGAGAATGCGGAGAGTGTGCGCAGAGAGTGTGTGGGGAGAGTGTCCCGGTACGGAGAGTGTGCGCCGCCTTGCGCCTTTAGGGAGCACTCTGAAAATCACCTAAAGCCCCTTATATATAGGGGCTTCAAAATCACCGATAAGCTTGCGCCATCTTGAGAGCATCTTTGGAATCGATAGACAGAGATCAATAGATGCCATGAGCATTCCCTATATAACATGGCAAGAACACGTGTGCCTCCCGGCTCGAAATGAAAAAAAATACAAAATAAAGTTTTCTTTTCCCCTGCAGCGGTGGCCTAGTGACTAAGGCACTCGGCCGCTGACCGTAAGGTGGCAGTATCGAATCCCTGCTGCGGCGGTTGTATTTCCGATGGAGGCGGAAATGTTGTAGGCCCGTGTGCCCAGATTTGGTTGCACGTTAAAAAACCCCATGTGATCTAAATTTCTTAAACCTTTCACTACGACATCTCTCATACTCATATGGCGATTTTGGGACGTTAAACCTCACAAATAAATCGATCAAGTTTTCTTTTTATGCCGGTCTAATAGGTGATCGACTTTTACTAAATTTAACTTGCTATACCACCGCAAAATATGAAAGCGCCGTCTGTCTCTCTACCTCTAAAGGCGAAATTATCTCATTTTTACCTCTGTGCTTCTGCCAACAATGCTCTGTATTTCACTTACTTCTATCGCGGATGTGCTCACGGTTCTCCCTAAAATAAAGTGTCATGTAGGCTCGTACCCACACGTATACCTGAATGAATATCGCCACACTCAGTCAGAACTTGTTCCAGCGTTTAGATTGCTCCCCACAGCATGTACGTTGTTCTTCTTTGTTGAATCTCACTCTATAACTACGCATTACAAGGCAAGCCGACCTCGCTTCGAGCAGTGAAGCGTTTCCGCTTGACTTTATTGTTAAACTTTCCCCTCCTTATTTCCTTTTCGCCCTTTTGCTACTTACTGAGAGCTGGCTTTTTTTTCATCGCTGGCATGACATAAATCTCCTCCGTCTCTCTGACTTAACGCTTAGTGCCTCTTGTTGCCATAAATCCTGCACCACCAGCGTATATTCACTGGTGAGCCTCATAGTTCTTTTTCTCCACTTTGTGCCCACGCTCATCCTATACAAATACTTCATCACTTTGTCTGCCAATCTCTTCTGCTTTATTTTCTGAAGCCTTCTCTTCAAAGCTCGTCTTCTCTTCAAAGCTCGTTCATACTAATCCTCCTTTGCAGCCTCATTTGTCATAGTTGCATGGGCTGCCACCGTGAGGCGTCCCACAGTCCTTTGATTTACATTCATTCCTGATTGCACTTATAATTCGTGTACGTCACTGAGTTGCCATATGTAAGTCCTGCCACAATTATTGCGCCTTTGCACAGACCTTGAAGCACATAGTACCTATTAGTACCGTCTAACGGTGTGCATCATTATTTTTCCAGCACTTCTCTCTCTCTTTGCAGCTGGTGTTTGCTGTGCTGCCTTGACGAGTGGCTCGCCTTCTAGTGAGCATTTCTGAAATCACTAGAGAGGTGTACATGCCGTCACGGAAAAATGGGGGAATAAGAAACATGCCGACGAAGCATCTAAGAATCACATACTTTGGCCAGGCACATTAGATGATCGCATCACTTCGAAGTCGTATGGCCATCAAATGGGCAGACGAGGATGATCTCGCATAAGCATAGAGTGCGAATAAAGTTTACATTGTAGACTACGCACAAAGAACTGGGGCGTGCCTCCTATCCGCCACTGTTCAAACCACTCCTGTCGCACAGGGCAAGTTTGTGTTACGAATGTCATCACACGCTGTGTGAATCCTGTCTAGTAGGCGGCGAGTTCTGCGAAGGCGGGTTGGAGCGGTGGAAGCAATTTTACTGTTAGGCGATCGTAGCAGTGGTATTTGTAATGAATAAAAGAAAAAAAATTGGGAGATCCCATGTACAGTGGGAATCGATTTTATGCGAAGCACAAATGAGAAATGTTCATATGGCACTTTAAAATCAGCATACCGTTATGGGGTGGAGATAAATGATGCCATACATGACTTCTGTGTCATCATTATCATGTTTGCATGTGTCGTTTACCTTCGTCATCTATTCGCGTCACGTGATACCAAATTTAGAATGTGTCGAGCTAGCGAAACAGCCGCGAGCACGCTATGAGCGTGGTATGTGTTCATGTTTTTACATGACACGCGTGGCAAGATTATGATGTTTGCACCAGTAATATACTTCGTCTTCTATTGACGTCACGTAACACCAAATTTGATAAATGTCGAGCCACGAGCGCATCATGACGAGCACGCTATGAGCGTGGTATGTGTTTATGTTTTTACATGACACGCGTGGCAAGATTATGATGTTTGCACCAGTAATATACTTCGTCTTCTATTGACGTCACGTAACACCAAATTTGATAAATGCCGAGCCACGAGCGCGTCATGATAAAACGGCCACGAGCGCGTCATGAAGGGCCCGATATACTCCAATGTAGCGTTGACGCGCGCGCACTCTGAGCACAGCGATGCTACGTTAACAAAAGGCGAGCACTCTATAGTCTGACACCAAGCGTGACCGGCGCGACCAGCGTTCGTGGGCCCGGGTCGACGGAAACCGGCGCGAAATGCGACATGCTGCATTTCGCGCCGATGTGTTACCGAGACAACGCTGCGTCTTCCTCTTTTCGTGATGGAGGAACGCCGAACTCGCTGAAACGCGCATGCGTCAAAGCAGCGGCGCTGAGCGCAACGCGCGCCTGTGAGTATATGGCAGGACCGGCGCCTGGCATGGCAAGGCCAGCATGACGCGATCAAATGAACACCTGCGAGCACGCGCACCACGTCACGTCATAATTTATTGGCTCCTTGTCTATGGCATGTAGTCATGTTCTCACATGACATGCATCTCATCATTATTATGTTTGCGCCACTCACATACCTTCGTCATCCATTGGCATCACGTAATACCAAATATGGCTTATGTGAAGCTAGCAAAACGGCCGCGAGCGCATCATCAGTGTGACATGTAGTGATGTTGTTACATGACATGCATGTCGTGATTATCATAATTGGATGTGCCATTCATCTCTGTGGTTCGTTGGTCTCGCGTAATACCTAGTTTGGTACATGTGAAGCTAGTGACACGGCCATGAGCGCATCATGAGCGTAGCATGTAGTCATGTTGTTACATGGCACGCATCTCATCTTTATCATGTTTGCGCTAGTATCATACTTTTGTCATCCATTCACGTACCATAATAACAAATTTGGTATATGTGACGTTAGCAAAACGGCCGCGAGCGCATCATGAGCGTGGAATGTAGTCATGTTGTTACATGACACACATGTCATGATTTTCAAGTTAGGGTCTGTCCGTTGTGTTCGTCATGCAACCATGCAATACCAAACGAGTTTTGCAAAATGCCATGTGAACGAAACCACCGCAAGAGATGCAGGACCATGAAATGTAAATCATGAAATTCATGACATACGAGTCATGATTTTCATGTCATGACTAGTTCATTGTGTTCTTCATACAGTCACGTTATGCCATACCAAATTTAGTATTGATTGCATAATCGTACGGTCAGGAGAGCTAAAAGTCGTAGGCGGATAGATAGATAGATAGATAGATAAATAGATAGATAGATAGATAGATAGATAGATAGATATAGACAGATAGATAGATAGATAGATAGATATATAGATAGATAGATAGATAGATAGATAGATAGATAGATAGATAGATAGATAGATAGATAGATAGATAGATAGATACGCCTAACGTCGCGAAAGTTCGCTAAGAAATGCTTCGCATTTTAAAAGGACTGAGTAAGGTTCATGCTAAGTTTGACGGCGTGTCTAAGGCGTTTAACAACTTTCCCCAAACTCACCGAATGAAATGGTTGCAGCAATGGCGCACAGCCAGCCCCTATTGCTGAGGCCTTGGCTGTGGGTTCACGTTTCAAACCAAGTGTACCAGGTGTCATATGCCCATTTTATTGTCAGGCACTATACTCATGAAGAACATCTCTTTGCACTGAACTCAAGGTTTTAGAGCCAAATCTCTTAGTAACCTGATGAGTGTAGCCCGACAACTGAGTCCAGTTTTTATGTGTGAGGTATCTGAAATATAGCATCATTTCTTTGATGTAGGCCTTTGAGATACCACGTAGCAAACACCAGTGAGATATTTGCATTTATTTCAGTTTTCTCGTTGTCACTGCGTTTTCACACGCATGAAAAAATCATGCCTTTCTCAGGTATACCAGAAACACCTAGTGGTGTCTACGCTGTAAAGCACCACTGATTGCACGTAAAAAACGCGTATGGAACTAGACTACTTCATGTAAGAACACATTTGGAGAAGCATTTGTGTCTGTACCGGCGGTGTATCGTACCGGCTTAAAGCCGGTACGCACCGATGATCTCACCAGAGAAGGATTGGCCACCCTGGTGCAGTATCTGGCCACCCCCTCCCGTAGGCATTCGTCAATGAACTCACGGCCCTCAGTCCCCACCAGCTGCGGAGCAACTGACCACGGCGGCGGTCAGATCTGCAAAGCAGCAGAGGGTGCTAGGAATCTCTGGATACGGACAGGCCACCATTGGAACTTGAACTTAGCAACGTTTAACGTTAGAACGTTATCTAATGAGGGAAGTCTAGCTGTATTATTCGAGGAGCTAGAAGGCCTTAAATGGGATATAATAGGGCTGAGTGAGGTTAGGAGGACAGATGAGGCCTATACTGTGCTACAGAATGGGCACGTCGTTTGCTATCGGGGCTTGGCAGACAGAAGAGAACTGGGAGTAGGGTTCCTAATTCACAGAAACATAGCTGGCAACATAGAGGATTACTATAGCATTAATGAAAGGGTGGTAGGCATTGTAATTAAACTGAATAAAAGATACAAAATGAAGGTAGTACAGGCTTACGCGCCTACATCGAGCCATGATGACGCTTCAGTTGAAAGCTTCTATGAAGACGTGGAATCGGCAATGAGTAAGGTGAAAACACAGTATACTATAGTAATGGGCGACTTTAATGCAAAGGTAGGGAAGAAGCAGGCTGGAGACCAGGCAGTAGGAGATTATGGCATCGGCACTAGAAACGCCAGAGGAGAGCTACTAGTAGAATTCGCAGAACGCAATAATCTGCGTATTTTGAATACCTTCTACCGAAAACGAGAAAACCGCAAGTGGACATGGAGGAGCCCTAATGGCGTAAATAAGAACGAAATAGACTTTATAATGACTGCACACCCAGGAGTCGTGCAGGATGTGGAAGTGGTTGGCAAGGTAAGATGCAGTGACCATAGAATGGTACGGGCTCGAATCCGCCTAGACTTGAAAAAGGAACGACAGAAACTGATACGCAAGAAGCCAATCAATGAGCTAGCACTGAGAGGGAAAGTACAGGAATTCAGAGTGTCACTGCAGAACAGGTACTCTGCTCTTAGCGAGGAAACCAACCTTAGCGTAGATACAATGAATGATAATCTGACGAGTATCATCACGGAGTGTGCAGTGGAAGTTGGAGGCAGGGTAGCTAGACAGGACACCGGCAAGCTTTCCCAGGAAACGAAGAACCTAATTAAGAAGCGTCAAATCATGAAAGCGTCAAGTACAACAGACAAAATAGAACTGGCAGAGCTTTCGAAGCTGATTAATAGACGTAAAGTATGCGATGTAAGAAGGTATAACATGGAGAGAATTGAGCACGCTCTGAAAAACGGAGGAAGCGTCAAAGCAGTGAAGAGGAAACTTGGGATAGGCAAAAGGCGGATGTATGCACTAAGGGACAAAGAAGGCAAATTAACTACCAATATGGATAGGATAGTTAAAATAGCGGAGGAGTTTTACAGAGATCTGTACAGTAGCCGAGACAACCACGACCTTAATACTATAAGAACTAGCAGTAACCCAGACGACACCCCACCGGTAATGATAGAAGAAGTCAGAAAAGCTTTGGAGAGCATGCACAGAGGCAAAGCTGCTGGTGAGGATCAAGTAACATCAGATCTGCTGAAAGATGGAGGACAGATTGTGTTAGAAAAACTAGCCACTCTATTTACGAGGTGTCTCCTGACGGGAAAAGTACCAGAGTCTTGGAAGAACGCTAACATCATCTTAATACATAAGAAAGGAGATGACAAGGACTTGAAGAATTACAGGCCGATCAGCTTGCTCTCTGTAGTATACAAGCTATTTACAAAGGTAATTGCTAGTAGAGTAAAGAAAACATTAGAATTCAATCAACCAAAGGAACAAGCAGGATTTAGAACAGGCTACTCAACAATTGACCACATTCATACTATCAATCAGGTAATAGAGAAATGCTCAGAGTATAACCAACCACTATACATAGCCTTCATAGATTACGAGAAGGCGTTTGATTCAGTAAAAATATCAGCCGTCATGCAGATACTGCGGGATCAGGGCGTAGATGAAATATATATAAACATTCTGGAAGAAATCTACAGGGGATCAACTGCTACCATAGTGCTTCATAAAAAAAGCAACAGAATACCAATAAAGAAGGGTGTAAGGCAGGGGGACACAATCTCCCCAATGCTATTCACTGCGTGCTTACAGGACGTTTTCAGAAGCCTAGAATGGGAACAGTTAGGGATAAGAGTTAATGGAGAGTACCTCAGTAACCTGCGCTTCGCCGATGACATTGCATTGCTGAGTAACTCAGGGGACGAATTGCAACTCATGATTACGGAGTTAGACAAGGAGAGCAGAAAGGTGGGTCTTAAAATTAATCTGCAGAAAACGAAAGTAATGTACAACAACCTCGGAAAGGAGCAGCGCTTTACGATAGGTAATAGTGCACTTGAAGTTGTAAAAGACTATGTCTACTTAGGGCAGGTAATAACTGCAGAGCCTAACCACGAGATTGAAGTAACTAGAAGAATAAGAATGGGGTGGAGCACATTCGGCAGGCACTCTCAAATTATGACAAGTAGATTGCCACTGTCCCTCAAGAGGAAGGTATATAACAGCTGTATCTTGCCGGTACTTAGCTACGGAGCAGAAACCTGGAGACTCACAAAGAGGGTTCAACTTAAATTGAGGACGACGCAGCGAGCAATGGAAAGAAAAATGGTAGGTGTAACCTTAAGAGACAAGAAGAGAGCAGAGTGGATTAGGGGACAAACGGGAGTTAAGGATATCATAGCTGCAATAAAGAAGAGGAAATGGACATGGGCCGGGCATGTAGCACGTAGACAGGATAACCGCTGGTCATTAAGGGTCACCAACTGGATTCCCAGAGAAGGGAAGCGGGGTAGGGGGAGACAGAAGGTTAGGTGGGCAGATGAGATTAAGAAGTTTGCGGGTATGAATTGGCAACAGCAAGCACAGGACCGGGTTAACTGACGGAACATGGGAGAGGCCTTTGTCCTGCAGTGGACGTAGACAGGCTGATGATGATGATGATGATGTGTCTGGTACCACAGAGTTCGCTGTGTCGACCAGTCTCAGCAAACGAGATCTCCATATCTGCAATTTTGATTGCAAATGTCGTCGAAAAACGATAGCCTTTCGTCTGGAGAACCTGAATGAAACGTTTTTTTGATGATCTGTGCGAGCGAATTGGTGATTGTGATTCTGGAGGCACTGCATTGCCTCTAGTTTACAGTTCAGTTTACACTGAAGCATCCGCTTTTTACAGAGAGCGAAATTCTCCTACCGCCGAAACGTAGCGTCGTTCGCAATGGACGGGCCCCGCGCCGCCGAATATGCCATCTACCTCCGGGTGAACGCGGAATGAATGCGCTTTCACCCGGTTATTGTAGCGGCTCGTCAACGCCACCGCACTATCCACTTATCCATTGGCGCAGACTTCAATGATTCTGAAACGCAGGAAGCGAGACGAACCAGTAATGCTTACTTCGCTTGCAAGTCGCTGTCTTGTAATGCATGAAGAGCAGAAAAAACTGCCGACGCTGGCGGCATTGGTGGGTTCGTCTAGCTCTGCAAGGTCTCGAAAAGCTCCGTCATGCCATCGACAAGCTCGGTCACCTGTTCAATGAAAAATGGACGTGAAATAGGCACAGAGTTGGTTAAACTCTCAATGTTTACAAACAAGGGGATTTTCCTTGGTTACAACACTGAGTTGCGTACACTGCTCCCTTTTTTAATATTCTTTGACGAGTGCTCCTAGGCGACCTATTCAGCGGCAGACGCCGCGAAATTTGCTCCGAGAGCAATCGGTGTGGAGAGGGCTCTTTCAATGGATCCCGCTGCCGCCGAGTTGGATTCGGCGCACTTTCGCGGGCTTGATTGCTCAGTGTGGACGCTCCCTAGCGCATTGAGACACAAAAGAGCCTTAGCAGCTAGCATTTCTACTAAGGGCTAGTGGGGTTGTTTGAATGTGTATTTTCATTTTCTATGCCCTTTTTGTTACTTCTTTCTGAATTTTCTTTCTGTTAGGAAATATATAGGAAAAAAAAAGGAACTCGAAAGCTTGATCAAGGAAAAAGAAGTATTCAGTCATTTTGGAATATGAAATTGTACATATAGGGTTACGTACGAATAATGCACGTGATACCTATCAATTGAAATGAATAAATCAATGAGAATTCCAACGAACTAGAGCTTTCTTAAAAATAACTTCACAGGTAAACCTCTCTTAGTATTCAAGAAATTCGCGAAATACTATGCACTCAGACAACACTCGATGACTGAGGTAGCCCTCAAATGGTACAAATGTCCTCATTCCGTTTTTATACGTTACACTACGTTCTCAGTGCATGCTCTGGAAGGCATTCAAGGGATGATAAAGAAAGCATGCTCTTCCGCATTTTACGAGAAAAGCTAATTGTCCGAATGACATCTACCGTAGTACATTTTCAGGCATACTGTGTAAATGAAAAACAAGGCACTTGTGAGTGTGCGCGTATTTGTCGTTAGCGCGTTCTTTGCTGCATGCGTTTCTTATAGCCCCAGGAAGCACAATACATGCACTAAGATTTTTTATTCTTGCTGAAATATTTATTACCACCTTTTTCATGTAGGCACTTTTTGGTTTCAGTTTCTAGGAGCCGAATTGGGCAGTGACGTACGGTGTAGGTAGGTTGGTTGATGAGACGGATGTGAGTCACGTCGTGCTGATTACTGTCTGCTCCTCTCACGCACACGTTCCACACAAGCACCTGCAAAATAAACGTGCAGCAGCCGCGATGCTTTGGTGGTATGAACGTGGCCAAGGTCTCTGGGGGTCACTCACCTCACTACAATAGGCATGCTCACGGCAAAAGGGTAAGGGGCAGCCAAAGTTATTCAATGATATAAGTAGCGGAACACCCTATAGGCGTCATGTATTGAAATCCAAACACCTCATTGCCCCGCCTCTCCCTTCTGGGAACAACGTTACTAGCGGTGTAATTCATTGGCGGTTTCGGAGTGGCCGACGAACTCTGCGCCGGAGCACTCCCCTCTGCCGGAGGGCAACAGAAGGAAATGTACCAATGGAACACACACGCTCCCTATGAAGCAACTGACAGGACACTATATTTTGAAGCATACTTTGCATATTATAAAGTGTGTTGGGCAAAAGCCTCAGTGAGACAGAGTTGGTCATAATGGAAGGCGATGTGTGCGTCTTTCTTGGCAAAGTGACGCTGCGCTATCAACACGACACGTCAGGTGCGACTGTCGCTGCCAGCATCCGCCGGCGCGGGCGTCCCCAGATTTAGCACCGCTCCAAGACACAGGATGATTTCGACTTCTCGCTGGATTTGACACTTTTTTAAATGTTGTTTATAAAATGTTGCTCCACGTACAGAGTCTGCTCAAGATTTTTTTTAGAACATTGAGAAGCGCTGCCAATCTACCAATCAGGGACACTATATCTACACGCAGCACAATGAAAGGTTTCGCAAGTGTTCCAAATCTGCCAACATAGGACGTCATAAAAGAACTGCAGCTAAAGCGACAACCAGTTTGCGATAGCTAACCTGATATGCAACTCTACAGATAAAAAAAAGACCAACGTAAGGGGCTCTGCTGGTGGGAAACTTTTATTCGTTTTCATTTTTTTCATTTCAGTCGTCTCTTCGTACAAGCCTTCCAAAAGACCATATGCAAGAGAGCCCGACAGCAAGCCGGAGTTAAAGGCGGCGAAGTACATTGACCAACCTGCTGAATATATGCTCAAGCAAGCCAAATGCTTCAGTAAGGCGGTAAGTGAACGCTTAACTGCAGTATATGTCGAGAAAGGCCTACTCAGCTTATAGATATATAAAAACGTGGCAAGTGACCCTTCTTACGGTCACCTAATCCAAAAACCCTATACTTACGAGGCTATATACATGAGCTGTTACGGAGAAAAGTGCGTAATGGGGCGCGTAATATTCTCAGTACACAAGTCTTGCATGCGCCTTTTTGGCACTACACGTAATGAAACAGCGTTTCTCTCTGAGTAAAACAAATAATTACTTGAGCTTTGTGACCAACACCTCTACGAATGAAAATTCACAGCATATTCAATGAGCGAATGATAAGTGCGGAGGAGCGTCCGTCTTTTGGTCCATCCGTCTGTCTGCTCTTATCTGTTTTCATTGCCAGCTGTAAGAAAACTACTCACGCCATTTGATGTTAATATTTCCAAGGACATATACAAACAACGGCTTACACTGAGCACTTCCTAAAACAATCTAATTGTGGCTACTACAACATATTACGAAGGAAGGACACAGACCCTAAGAAGCTATGCCCCTAATGGTATCTACGTGGCACGCCCTTTCAAAGAACTCTAAGCAATAGTCGTGCGAGAAGTTTCATTTTATAGGTTGCAGCCTTTCATGAAGCGTTGCTTTCTGGTTGCATCTTCACGGCAAATCTCATGTTTTTTTTCACGTTCCTCAGCTTCTGCAGCAGAAGGCCCATCTCACGACCAGCCAAACGCGTGTTTGGCATGAAATTTTCGAAGTTATCAAAACAACTTTCTAGCAAGGACGCGTGCTTCTGTGCACGATCGCGTAAAGGTGACAATTCACGACCCATGCATCGGCTACAAGTGGAGAGGGACTGTGTTCTGCTGACAAAGAGCCTTACGAAACCTTGTAATTTGTCTCTATGAGAAACCACGTTACGCATGCACACTCAATACTACCGTTCATGACCATTGTCCCAACATTCAATTTAGTGAACATACAAAGTTTCATACCGCGGTGAAAATGTAGACAGCAATGGACGAAAAAACATATCACTCTTAGATTAAGTCACCATTTCGGTGCTAGATGTTCACAAATATACCTTCCAATCAACATATATGCTTTCATGTGCTTTTCAAAGGTGTGTTTCCGCTAATCACCCTCCTTTACAATAACTGCGCATTTCTATGTTAAACTTAATTTAGAAAAGTGCGACCGCTGGTTGTTTCTTTATCCTAGTGTCAATTTTTTTACGTCAATTTATGACTCGTTGCGCAAGCTATCTTCGTCTTCATTTTAATTGCTGGTATTTACCACTATCAAATATTGCCCTTGGCAGCCTAACGATCACGTAACGTTTATTACAAAACAATAAAAAATGCAACATGGTTTGCACAAGAAGCGGGTTAGCACTGTACTCCGGCCGACAGCCGTCATTTTCATTTTCCTGGGGTGTACGTTCCAAAATAAGTCTTTTTGACACTGTTTTTCACAAGCAATCAGCGTCATCTTCCCCGTTTGTCGTTCGTTGCAGTAGAGTTTACGACTGCCGCATTTCAGGCACCGTAGCGGCAGCGCACGGGGGCTTTTAGAACGTTCACTTCGTTACGGAAATCCACTGGAGGCAAAAATTTTGTACGCACGTGTGCTCAGATTTGGGGGCTCGTTCAAGAACCCCAGGTGGTCGAAATTTTCGGATGCCTCCACTACGGCGTCTCTCATAAACATATCGTGGTTTTGGGACGTTAAACTCCACAAATTAATCAATTCGTTCCGCAAACGACAAGTATCAACATGACGTGTATATCTCGAATCGCTCGGGTACACCAAGCATATCACCTGATGGTCAGAACGCTCGCCAATCGTTGTCACATTCCTTCGTGTTTACTAGTCGAAAGTAAAGTCAGAATGTTCCTGCCTTTGTATGATTCACCCCTAAATGCCATCGTATTGGCTTTTCAAAATGTGTCTATGTGTGTGTATCACTTCTAGCTGGAAGCGCCAGACTCGTGGTCTTTAGTGATACGTATTCAGCTGTGCACCGGTATGAGATATATGTGCGAACGAACAGCGAGAAACAGAAAGCAACCAAGAAATTTTGAAACTTACCAAACCAGTTAAAGACGGCATAATGTTATTCTGTGCATCCGATTATACGACGTGCAGCTGTTAGCGTAGTCACACCGTGTTACCTTAAATCGATTCTATGCACTCAAATGCTACACCTAGTCCTTCGAAAGTGCGACGTACTGGTTATCTCCCTAATGATTTGTCATTTTTTTTGCTCATTTGAGGTCACTTGCCCTGCACGAACGCCTTGTGCAAAAAACATCGTTTGAAGTAATCGTTGTATGCAAACCGCAAAATCATATGATCTGTATTACACTGCTGTGACACAGAAACTATCAATTGCGGTCAATCGTACCCTGCATCATCCTCGTCGGTCGTCATTCTATGCAACAAAATTTTGACTCGGCTGCTTAACGTGGCCCAAACTACTAATAAGTGAAAGAAAAGCATTCGTTTTAAAATGCGTTGTATATACCTAAAGAAATCATAATTGAAGTCCCTCATTTGATCTAACATGAATCTATTTTTTTTTCGTTTCAGCTGTATAGTATGCATGCATTACGCAGTGATTGTCGCATCATATCAGCCTATTCTCATCCCACTCTACTAAGAATACTGATTCCGCAGACACCTATATATACCTATATACATTTATTTTCTGTTTTGCACTTGGTTATAATGCTTGGCTCTGTCGGTCTCTGTGTATGCGCTTGTGTCTGATCAGAAGGCATGACAGTAGAGGATACTTGTGCTCACAAATATTGAAAATTTATACGTTTACCTTTGCGAATAAGTCACGTGCGAATATCCTTTTGTGTATTCTGTTGTAATGAAACACATTGAACAGTTACCCAAAGCTCATTCACCTTTGAGTGAACTCTACCTATCAAGTTGATATGCATAAAGCAGTGTTATGTGCTAATGGTCTCCCGTAAATAGTTAACAAGCAGAGGTTTGAATGGCGTTAGAAAAAGGTACTGAAAGCACAGCGCAGTGGCAAGCATAGACACTCGGTGCCACATTATTTTTGCCATTGTATATATATGCTTTGTTTTTAGAGTGTAAATAGTATGTTGCTCAACTTCTTTCTTTAGCTGCACTCGATACGTACCGCCGTAGCCACCACTGTGTGGAGCGCTCGAGCAGCCACTTTTTGCTCTGCGGGCCGAAACCTTGAGGCAGTTTTGGTCTCTGAAGTGGTGTATCAGAAGCATGCATGACCTAGTTGTGAAGCCTGACACTGCCTCAA
This sequence comes from Rhipicephalus annulatus, assembly GCA_013436015.1. NCBI lineage: Eukaryota > Metazoa > Arthropoda > Arachnida > Ixodida > Ixodidae > Rhipicephalus > Rhipicephalus annulatus. Next base: position 389,528 of record WOVY01010989.1, read on the forward strand.
TGTTTCGCCCCGCAGAGCAAAAACCGCCTCTTCGCGTGCTCTTCACCGACGTGGCCGCGGCTGTACTTGATGCTGTCAGTCCTATGCAGTAAAAAAACGTAATCTTTTATGAAGTTTTGCTCCATCATGATCTGGAAGGTAATCATTCGATTTTGAGAAGTAATGCGGTGGCCTTCATACAGTCCTTAAAGTTCTAATATTTTTCTTTGCAACTTGCTTGAGCAGCACGAAATGGCGTAACTTCAAACTCGAAGATTTCCTTCGCTGATTTTCATGTTATTAAAGGGCTCTGCTAAATTGAGGAACTTCGCAAACTGGCATTACAGGACCACACTACCAGCCTACAGGACCACACTACCACACTACCAGCCGTTCTGTTGTGCAAAACAGCGCACAGCATCATATCCGGTTGCATAGTGGCGCGGTGATAATTTGTTAACTGCTATGCGTGTTGAACATGTGGGCATCACTTGTGATCGAAACAAAAGCGATTTATTTACCATCGACATATCATCAGGCATAGCTGTGAATGATTGCCGATGTAGAAGTTGTTCGTGAACACATAGGATCAACCCTTCCCCCCCATATCATGTGAGGATGCTCCTGTAATACATTCTGCCTCGCCACGGTGATCTGTGGCTAAGGTACTCGACTGCTGGCCCCGAGATGGTAGAAATCTAATGCATTCTCGATGGAGGAGAAAATGCTGTAGGCCCGTGTACTGAGATTGGGATACACGTTGAAGAACCCCAGGTGGTCGAAATTTCTGATGCCCTGCACAGCGGCACCTCTCATATTCACATGGTAGTTTTGGGACTTTACAGCCCACATATTTATCTGAAATACGTTCTAAAGCCCTGTCCATCTCTTTCAAAGACCATAGTCTTTCTTGGGGACCTTCGACGCAAAAATTTTGATCTGTTTGTCTGTTTTCTGTCTGTCTGTCTGTCTGTACATTTCTTTGTTTGTCCATTTTTGATGGTTTCGGGTACTCGAAGCGTCACTAGCCGCTATCCCGAACGGCCGACCTTATCCGTAGCGTCCACCAAAGTTGCTCAAGGTTCAGCATTCATACTTGTGCGATTTTAATTAAAAATCAATTATTGCGCATATCTGAGGCACCGTAACATGTATATATTCTGTATGTGCGTCTTTTACTAGAAAATGCATACTTAATTCTAAGGACCATAGCATTTATCACGCTTCGCTGACCATGCAACGCTTGCACGAAAAGGCGAGTGTTTCCAGGGCTTTGCTAAGACAAAATGGTGGTGTCATCTACCCGTCGCTTTCCGTTCTACTCCTAATCACGCCCGTCTCAGAGCCACGTGCTTCGTTTTTCTAGAACACTGCCAGATAGCACTCATGTCTCACGTGTTACGTGATCTGATACGCTCGTTCGCCTGCGCTGCACGCTCGAGACACTCTAGCGCAGCGCCTGCAGAATACCATTCACTGTTTTTCTTGCGCAGAACATCATATAAATGTTTTGTTCTCTCTGTTCACATGCAAGGCTACCGTCTCTCGGCGACAATTGCAGAAACATGTAGATACGTGGCCAATTTTTTGGTCACACATTCTAATCATCGAAAAGCCCTGTGCAGGCAGTCTTCGTTGTCGAAGCATCTAACATTTCTACGCTGTCTTTTATGTGACTGCTGCTTCGACCGCCTCGGTGCTAATGTGATGTAGGTTTTTTTTTACCATGCGCCCTGCATTTAGGCTGACACAGATCAAGTCCTTGCCCTGGTGATGAGTAACCAAACGATTTTGCTCCTGCTGCATGATATTCGCTGCGCAAACCACTGCAGTCTGATGACTACGCGCGTGGATTATTGCCTCGGTGTCCTCGGCGGAAGACTTTTCGATGACCAAAAAACCTTTATAAACACAGACGTAACGCTTGGCGGATGACAGAACATGTGTCATAGTGACCTTCACGTGGTAAGAAGCATGAAGGTTCACTATGCAGATGTGCTGTTGACGGTAACACAATTAAAATGCTCGAGAAGAAATTTAGGCTGCTTAACCCACGCCGCTTTGACTCAAATTTCATGGTCACGGTAATCGGTTACAGCAACTGTTCGTAAGGAATCAACAGTTGCGAATAACCTCAGTAATGAATAGATGAATACAAAACTTTATTGGAAGTCCTGAGGTGCACGACTCAACCACTCAGCGGTCCAATGTAACGCTGGGACCACCAGGCCAAGCCAGGCGGCCGTATTTTGGGCCCTCTGTATAGTCCATAGCTGATCCCTGACATCGGCGCTCTTGGTAGCGGTTAGCCACTTGTCTTTATTGTCTTGGTCCGTGGCCCACAACGAGGGGCAACGCCGCACCATGTGGCAAGTGAATTCGCTGCAGTGCCTGCAAAAGCTCTTAGCATAAATATCACGATAGGTTTATTGCAATGAAGCCGGGCTTGGCTACGAACGCGTCTACAGTAGCCTGGGAGTCTGTGCTTGATTGAACTTGTTAGGACTGGGAATATCTCTGCTGGCGAATTAAAAGCACTGTGCCATTTCGCTATAAAATGTTGGGTGATCTCTGTTCTGCGCAACTGCGGGCCAGCGGGGGAGCTCTTCAAGGTCATAAAAAGTAAGGCCTCGTGCCGTAGAGTGAGCCAGCTTGTTCAGGTGTGTGAGGCCTCCCCAGATGGGTCCCATGTGAGCGGGGAACCACGTCAGACTGCTGGTGGTCATGCTTCTGCCCTCAACTATGTAGGCTTTTTTGCACATGGATCCAATGCTGAACGCGTGGATGGCTGCCGTTAAATCACTGAATATATTGTGACGGGGCGAGATATACGTTTATAGTGTAGCGTCAACAGAAAATCGGCAGCCAAACAAGATGGCTGAGTTGTCACTCGCGCAAGAGCATAACCCACAGGCGTCTTCGTCATCTTCGTAAAGTACCATGCTTGCTTATGTAGATGATGCACCGTAACATCACCCCACCCCCCCGACGAAAGCACCGCCATGGCACTTGGTATGGCGGCAATGAACAGTCATACAATTTGAGCCTGGAAACAAGTAAAACGTCCATCGGGATTTAGGGGGTCGGAGAGGCGTTTTTCAGGGTTTTAATCTAGTATTTCATGTCACGGAGTCGCAACACTTCGTAGGAGTCATTGTAGCGTGGTAGTAGCTTCTCGGAGAAGCCAACTATAGGTGGTTTGGTGTCCATAAAAAGATTAGAGACCCCAAGGGGACGTGCACGGTTTGGTGGCGACTGTCATAATGGTCTTGTTGGTGCTCTTGTGACAAGTGTTGCCGGGTATCGTCAAGCTGACGGGTCACATGGGCTGGAGAAACGGCATTGCTGCGTACTCAGTAGACAAAGAGGCAGCCGAAGGAAGGAGCTCGTCAAAAGGTAATGCTGATTTCGGCCCATTAGCAAATAGAACGGCGAATAACGATCAATGTCGTGCCATAAAAAGTTGCCCGCAAAGGGGACAAAGGGGAGTGCTTTGTCCTAGTCACGTTGATCGAGTGAACCATCATTTGCAGCATCTGCGTCAGCGTTCAGTTCAGGCGCTTGGTCATTTTATTCGTCAGTGGATGATAAGCTGTGGTAAGGTTGTGCTGAGTGTAGCATGCACCGAGGATGTCATCCACAACACGTAAAAAGAAGTACTTCCTTCGATCAGTAGGGAGCGGCCGCAGGGCGCCGTGATGAAGAACGACTTCATACAAGAGAAAGGCAGCGACGTCAGGGGAACAGCTTGTTGGCACTGCTCGAGTGATGACAAAGCATGTGGCGTAATCTGAGGCGACTCCAAACCATTTGATTCTATAGGTGAACATAGAAAATGGGCCCAAGAGGTCAAGGCGAACACAGAAGAATGGCTTCGTTGGTATGTCGATGGGCTGTAGGAGACCAAGTGTAGCACAGAGGGGAGCTTGCGGTGTTTGTAGCGGTCGCAAACAATGACGTAGAGAAGCACAGATTGATACAGGCCACGTCAGAAAAAGCGACGTCACACACGATCGTACGTACGAGAGACTGCTAGGCGACCGTCTGTAGGTACGTTGTGGAGTTGTTCAAAAACAATGGTACATTGATGACGAAGCCCGAGTAGTCATTCCGGGACATCGGCGTTGAATCTGCGATGGTACAGATTGTTGTGCAATTTGAACAGGCGAACAGAAGGGTCTGGTGAAGTAAAGGTTAGATGCTCAATGACGGAAAGTAACGAGGAGTCGCGTCGTTGCTCAATAGAGATATCACACAAAGCGTGAATGAAGAGCACACAGGAGTCTCACAGGAGCCTCAAAACAGTCAGCGTCTTTGTGTAGGCGTCCCGGTAGAGGAGAACGAACGAGCATTCTTGCAGACGCGAGCGCCCAGCGACCGAAACGTCCAGAAGGTTAGTTTAGCGATAAGCGCCAGCAAAGAGTCTGGTAGTCTGTAACAACCGAAAACGTTCGGTCATACAGGTAAGGCCAGCATTTCGTCAAGGCCCACACTAAAGTTAGGCATTCACGCTCAGTGATTGAAAACTTCCGTTTGGCAGGTGAAAGATGACTGGTGTAAAAAATCACGCAGTCCTTTTCTTGCTGTCGTTGGGTGAGCACCACTCTAATTCTATGGCCACTAACATCGGTCCGAAGATCTGTATATGATGTTTGGTTGAAATGGGCCAGTATTGATGGCAAAGTCAGCAGATGGTTGAGAGCCGAAAAAACGTCCGCTTGCTCAACGCCTCACGCGAATGGAACGTCCGTTTCAGGAGATCAGTAGGTGTCAGGCGTAACGGAAGCAGTTTTTTCGCGGTTCATGGAATTGACGAAAATTTGCTAATAGCCGACCCGAAGATCGCTCGATGTAAGGTATAGGGCACCACGGTGGCAATCGAGGGCGTCATAAATCTGAGGCAAAAGGTATACGTCTTTATGAGTTACTTTGTTTTATGGACGATATTTCACGCAAAAGCACCAGCTGTCATACTTTTTTTCAAGGAGCACTACTGGGGAGGCTAAAAAAATGGATGGTTCTATGACATCTTTAGTAATCTTTTGGTTCACTTTATACTGAAGTACTTGACATTCCTGTCAAGATACGCAATATAGACACCAACGTTAGGGTAACATCTCAATTGTTGATCCGGTGAGTCGTACCGGATGTTTCGTCGAGAGGGCGGCGGTCAAAGGCGAAATTGCCTCTATGTTAGCAGGCCACAGAGGTGGGTAGCTTGCGTTGGAGTAAGATTGGGAGCAATAATCTTGCTATTGTCATCGGCAGGCAGAGTGTAATTGCGAACGGGGCAGGGGATGTGGTATCAGTGTTCTAAAAAGTAACATTGCAGCTTTCAATGGAGATAGGGTTCCACAGACAGATAGGGTTCCACAGACAGATATTCCACAGACATATCTTGTGGAATATCTGGAGTGAAGAGACTTACTTTAAGCAGTAGCATGACCATTGTATTATCAGCGATGGAGACAACAGTGTGAACAAGGGCGACGTTACTGGTTATCAGTGTGTTAACGATAGGAGTGACGAGGTAGTCACCATGGGACACATTTGGCGAAGGCGACAAAGTGACGCGTGTAGCAATCTGCGGAGGCAAGCGAACATGGTGGCGAGAGCATAAACGTGAAGAATGGTCAGCGGGAAAATCGGAAAGCTGCGCCAGGTCAAGGTGAAGATCACTAGTGGCACGATGAATGAGCGCAGAATGACGGGACAGGATATCCAAGCCAATTATTAGGTCATGAGAACACAATGCAGTGAAGGCAAATTGAACTGATTTAGGATGACTGGACACATGGGCAGTGCACATCCTTCGAATGGCAGGGGTTCTCACATCAGCGACTTGGAATGTGCGGAAAGCGGCTGGCATGACTTCATTATGTAGGCGTCTGTGAAAGTTAGCCCTCATTGCAGAAATTGTTGCTTCCTTATGGATAAGGGGCGAAATAGTCACACCATCAACGTCAACGTCTCACAAACGTCATCTCGCCAAACTCGTCAAAGGAGGGTTTTCGAAGAATTAGTCAATGCAGCGTCACTTACGAGTACCGCACTGTTTAGTATTCCGGGTAGGCAGGAACAGGATTAAATAGGAAGGACCGTCGGCGAGTCTGCGGCGAGCGAGATGACTGGCGACGACCTGGAGGTGAACGTTGCTTATGACCACGGGGCGATAGGGAGCGGCTGTTGTACTTTCTGTGTAGGTCGGAGGAAGAGAACAGGGTGACGTGCATGGCGTCCACAATTACTTATTACATTTTAAGAATTTGAAGGCGTCGTCGGCGATCCCTTTTAGGATATGCCCAACTTTCTCCGCCTTTGTCATCTCGGCAGTGACTTTCCGACACTTCGATATCACATCTGGTTTCACATCTTCGATGTGAAGGATTCACAATTATGTGGACGTTTGCGCCCGAGACGCGAACGTTTTGTTTGCGGCCATCTTTCTTCAAACGGGCTTCTCTAACAAGTACAACATTTCCTGCCTGCAAAGTTCTGGTTCCAGGTTTTCATATCGCTCTTTGGCGCTTCCCCTAAGGTACAGCAACACAATGGCCACCATAAGAGTCGAGCCTTCTCAGTATCAAATACTCACACATTGGTACCCTGCCGGCTAATACCCTGCCAATACCCTGCCAGCTAATCTTCAACGTTGACTTCATCTGGATAGCCAGAACCACCACACGTGTCAGAATCCCGCGGGGTTTCAACCACGACGGTTCTAGTTGCAGGAGCAGATGTAGTCACCGCATCATCTTAGGCTGAAGGAACACCCGGGGCAGATATAGACAGTGTATTTTTCGTCATCGTTGCTGAGTGACGCTTCAAACAATGGCCGCTGCAAATTTTCGTTGCAAAGTGGTGTACCCTGCCCATCCACTATAAGTGACGGGGTGAGATATTGGTTTAATATATAACGGCCACAAAGAATCAGCAGTAAAACAAGACGGCTGAGCCACCTCTCGCATAGGCGCTTAACCCACCATCACCTTTATCATCTGCGGTAAGTGCCACACTTGCTCGTGTGGATGATGCACCGTGACAATATGTTTGTCATTTTGAAGCGCTAATGCAATGGCCACTTGCTAGGCCGCATGCTACGATGAACATGGTACTGAACGGTGTTCGTGGTCGAACCCCTGTGGTTGATCGATACTGTTGCAAAACTATTGCTGTTGCCATATTGGGTCGTGCCGACGAAGCATGTTCCGCCGGGAAGTTCTTTCGCTCGACATAGGGGCATCACCGACCTGGCCTTCCTACTTGCCACGTCACGCTGGGGAGACTACGCGAGGCGGGAGATGTGTTGACGTTTTCTTTCCGCTTTTTTGGAGTCTCTGCCCTCCCTGGTGCCAGAAAGTCTCACAATCTGCGCCGTTCCTTGTACTTTTGCGATCTTTTCTAAGGTATTTTGAAAAGTTAGGAGTTAGCCAGTGCCTATGTAATTTGGTAGTCCGAGCACGGTCTTGATCCCGCTCGTTATCAGGGCATTTACATTGTCTCACTTGGCCCTCTGTCAGGCGTGCATCTGGCATAACATGAAAGTGCGCACGAGTCTTATCAGGTTCTCTTCACTCACACCTCATTTCTATTAGCTACCTGCTTGATGACTATTCGTCTTCTTCAAGAGTTTGTGAATAGACCAACAACTTTTGCCCCATTCTTCGAAAGTCATCCCCAAGATTCGAACAAATAAAACTTTAAATAGATGAATGTCAATTTCGATGCAGAGTTTCCGAGTATGCTGCTTGGTTACTCTTCTACTTGGACTGTAGAGAAGGAGCTCTTATTTGTTGGGGGAGCACAAGAGTCCCGTACCTCATAAAAAGTGCTCGGATGTATCGACAGCTTCCTGGATAGTGGATTCAATTTGTTCATTTTTTCTTCCCACGCACCAAACAGTGAAGTCATCCCTATAGATCTTGTGACCGATGCCCTAGCTGGATCTTTGCTAGGCCTCTAGAGAGGTTAACCAATGTAGTATTGAAGAGGAGTAGCGATATAACTGATTCATTGTGATGTGCCCTTTCCACCAAGCTTCTTATTTTTGGCTGCTGACCCGCAGGACACGGGATTGAATCCCAGCTGTGGTGGCAGCGTTTCCGATGGAGGCGGAAACGCTGTAGGCCCGCGTGCTCAGATTTGGTTGCACGTTAAAGAACCCCAGTTGGTCGAAATTTTCGGAGCCCTCCACTACAGCTTCTCTCATAATCATATCGCGGCTTCGGGACGGGAATGTCTCACACATCGATTTTCAATCCTTTTTCTCTGTTTCCGATTTTTCAACCTTCCGGACGGTGCATCGTCTGTCCAAGAACGATCGCATAAAAGCATGAAAGGGCGAGCCTAGGTCAAGTTTGTAGATAGCGTCAAGAATCAACTCGTGACGAATGTAAAAAAAACTTTTTTATGTGCAGACCGAGGTTGGCTCTCTTGTTCAGAGTGAAGATGTTAAGTATTGCGATCTTTATAAGCTTCATGGCGTCCTGGCTGCAGAGGCCGGGCTCTAAACCTATCATGTTGTAAGCGAAGAGGTCATTGGTGTCAATGTGCTCGGTGAGTCTAGTATGAACAACGTTACGACAAGTGGGCTCGTCTTCTTCGAGTGTTTCGACAAGTCCACCTACATAAAAGTCGCCTAGAGCACACAACCCCTACTTACTGATTTCTTTCTCGCAAGTTTCCATCTTCCCTTCCTGCCGTTTTTGGGCTTACAAATCTATTTGTTGCGTCATATGGAATTAAAAAGAAGCGGCTAGCTTGATTCTACGCTGAAGTAATTGCGGTATATCATTTTTATACTCTTATTGCTACTGCCCGAGAGCATCGCTTCTGAGGTGTGCTTTCTGAACCCGACAGTGTGTGGCGGAGGTGCTATTTAAACAACATATATATCAGTACTACTTAAAGTTTATAATCCAGTTTTTCTCGATGTCGTCACTCATCGTACAGCTAGTGTTCACTCAGCTTCGCTGAATTGTCAGTTTGTTTCCTTTAACGCTCCATTTTTTCCTCGCGCAGCATTGGCCGAAACTAGCTGATCGTATCTTCCAGTAATGATGGCTGCCCCATATTTCTCTGAACTTTGACAACTTGGCGCGGTGCAGCGCCCTTATCCTGTATGAGCTGATTGCGGTTAGCGCACAATGTCAGCTCCATGTGGAGCCTCTTAATCGATTAGATGAATGGCATATCAATCTGCGCACTTGCTTCATGACCTTCAGGTGTTCTACTCAGTATGAGACAGTGAGAAAAAATTTGTATTTTTAAACCAACATTGGGTGTTGACTTATTTGGTCCTGACTCCCATGCAGTTTGCTTTCTTTTTTCATGACGGCTTCATGCGAACACGGAGTTTTTCTTCATAGGTGACATATTTGAGGCATGGTACCCTTTGCAGTTCAAGAAAGAGACTCTTCGTTTGCACTCACGCACCCAGTGGCTCCGCGTCGTATTCTTGAAGCAACGTTATCGTTAGACACCACTTGTTTTTTTTGTGTGTGTGTGTCAGAGAATTGGGTTTGAAGCGCAAAGCTTGCGTTTGACACCTTGAAAATCACTGGAGGAAATAATCATAAGAACGAATGAAGTTGGCTGGTCCAGTTTGTAAATTCGGGCTGGCTGATTTGATGCATGTTGGCTGCCGCTATCTCGTCTGCTACTATGCATAGAGTTGTTCTTTTATATCCCTCCACTTCACCTGAAAGAATCTTTAATAAACAGTCTATCCCTGAAAAGTCAGCACCATTTCATGCAGTAAATATCCCAGCTTGTGTGGCACAGGCACAGTGACGAAAAACTACGACATTTCTTAGTAGTGCCCTACGTACGATGTAACAGAGTATTGACGACAATGAAGACCTGGTCATGGAGTTTTAGGAGGAATCCCGTGTCTCCGGACACTCAAAACAGGAGTCGCTGACGCAATCTAGCGAAGTGTTCCTATTGCTTACGCATCTTTTCACAGAAGTGTTTCTGTAGAATGCCTACAGCGTCATTGTAACAGGGTTCAGTGGGAGCGAGACCATCCATAGCTGAAGCAGTGTCTGTTTTAAAAACTGACGCACTTAGTAGAATTTCTGCGTTATTCTGAGGGAAGCGCTGCGGCGGTAGATAATATGGACAATTTTCTCCCAGTGATTGGTTAATTTACACACAAGCCTAGTAAAAAGCACGTTGATGAGGTTGGCCATTTTGGATCCTATTGTCTCTATGTGCGCTTCAAGTGTGGTTGAATCCCCCTAGGAGCGCGGCAGTGATTAGCATTGCTTTCTCGTCGTATTCTAGGATTGTGTCTTACACTCTAATTTAGTATTAGTCTTGTTCACCTCGTCACTGTTTATTTTTAGCTTGTATTCAATAGAACCAAGCTGCTCATGTCTCGCGGAGTCACTGCGAAGTAGAAAACCCTCATTTATGATCCGGCTCTTCAGAAATCTTTGTGAGGTCCATTTCTTCTTGATCCTCTCCATTATCTCCCGCAACTCGTTGCCGTAGGCGTCTATATAGGGTTTAGGCTCCATAACGTGGTAAATAAATTGTGTAGAGCAGCTGTAGAAAAAGTCAATTCCATCGAGACAGTTAAACGAGGCTTTTATTTAAACTTCAGAGGCCACGAAAGTCTGTTGACTCTGTTTTAAATGCGAAGCATTTCTTGGAAAACTTCGGCAAGTTTGACCACATATATCTATCTATCTATCTATCTATCATTCTATCTATCTATCTTTCTATCTATCCGTCTATCTATCTATCCATCTATTATGTATTTATCATGTATCTATCTATCTATCTATCTATCTATCATCTATCTATCTATCAAGCTAGCTAGCTAGATAGCTAGTTGAAACCATACCTGATTTCGCGTAGCTTATTAACCACGCCAAACAATTAGATGAATTTTCATAGACTTCAAGACCTTTGATAAATTTTCGCACACAAAATTACCAAAAATACCAAATATAGTATGACATAACATGACTGTACGACAAACATAGGCGTCTAGTCAAAACATGAAAATCATGACATGTTCGTCATGAAAATAATGTTTAAATGTCAGGGTCTTGCTGCACCTGTGGTCGTTTCATTCACATGACAAATTGCACAACTGGCATGGTATAACATTACTGCTTGGCGAACATAATTGACAGGCCCTTACATAGAATTCACTACACGTGTGTCATGCAAGAGCAAGACTCCATACCAGACTCATGAAGCGCTTGTGGTCGTTTCACTAGCTTAACATAACAAGTTAGGTATTACGTGACTTGAGTAGAAGACGAACATAAATGACCCGTCTAAACGTGATAATCCTGACATGTAAGTCATGTACGGGATAATTTACGTCCGCTTCATAACGTTTTGATGATTTTAAAATGGCAATGGAACCTTCCCGATTCGTGCTTCGCATATCATCGATTCCTCCTGCACGTGGGATCTACAAATTTTTCTTCTCTCGTGCTTGTTGACGCTTGTTCTTCATCTGTCGGTGCTTGGCCCTTTCTCGCGATGTATATTTAGTGCTTTGAATAGATCCGCTTTGTCTTCATAAGATATTATTGATAATTTAAAATATACATGGCAACCTAAGTATAGTCAGGCGACCAAATAATCTTGGCACGTAACATTATTCTCTGAATGTTGATTGACAAACCATGACACATATTAGTCACTCAATGCTTTCGCAAATACTACAAAAGACATTGCTTTTCAATATGACTTATCACAGGTACCTAAAAGTTACACAAAGATTTCAGGCAGCTCCAAGTCGATTCTAGATTTTATTTTGTCTGTAGAAATTTAACAGATGATTGCTTATGTGGCGTCGTACCAGGTATTTCCGATCACCTTGGTGTAGTGCTAATTGTGTCAAGTATTTTTGTTAGTGAAATATCCAAGGTGACTGCTTTTGACAACTTCGGTAAACCCAATGAATATTTGATACTCGATATGCTTTCTTTTCATTTCGATGATTTTGCCAATATTACTGATAGTGTAACTGGTATTTGGATGAAGTTTTTGGATATTGTAGCCAAAAGCATGAAGCGTTTTGTCTCAACCACAATTAAAAGGCCTGGAACCTAGAATCGGTGGATCTCTAGAGAAACATTGAAATTGAGAAGAAAGGTAAAATGATGAAAAAAGTAAGTTTCATTGTTCTGATTTCATTTGTCAAGAGAAAATTGCAGCATTGACATCTCAGATTAGAGTGACGGTTATTTCACATAAACAACGTTACATTCTTGAGTCTCTACCTATTCGCACTACTGCATCGCTAAAGAAGTTGTGGAGAATGAATGCAATATATTTTATTACCGTCGTAAAAAGATAACTGATCCATATTCCATCGCGAACTTTTTAATGAACGCATAACATCTGCTTACAACAGACATAACGGTACGTCGTAAACTTTTCATACCGCCTTAGCTTCTATGCCTGATATTATTACTGAAAGTGTTATCTTAGACCTGTTGCTGAAAGCGAATGCGAAAAAAACCATCTGGTCCTTATTGCGTTGCAAATGCCTTTTTAAAAAGGTATGCAGAATGGGCATCAAGTATTTTTACGTACTGCTCTGTAAATCAATATCCCATGGTGAAGTGCCACATGAATAACGAACTGAGATAGTAAAACCAATACATAAAAAAGGATACAAGAACCATTGTATCATACAGTTTCTCAACATACACAATTTCCTAACTAGACATGAGCGTAGATATAGAAAAGGCTTCTCAACCTGCACTCAGCTAGTTGAAAACCATACTTGATTTTGCCAAGTTCAATAACCACAGCAAACAAATGAATTTTTATAGACTTCGTCAAAGCCTTTGATAAATTTTCTCACAGAAAATAGTTTTTCAATTATTGAAAATACTTCGACACAAAATGTCAATGCCTGGCTTTTTGTTACCTAACTAAACGACAGCAATTTCTTTTTCAGAATTGTTCGTTAAAATGCGTAACGGTAGATTCTGGTGTTCCTCAGGGCTCAGTTCTAGGGTCTATAACAATTATTTTGTTTATTGACATGGTATAACAAAAATCTGCTAAATGAAAACTTAACGCAGATGACAGTACGCGGATATTCCTAGCCCATCTGATAACGTCTGCGACATCAGGCATTCAAAAAAGTTGCCATCCGGTGCGAGAAATGGACAGTTCTCATTAGCTTGATTAAACTGTATTTATGCGAATTGTTTAAAAGAAATGCTCTTTGCTTTTCACATATAATGCTTAGAACAGTTTTTTTTTGTCGGAAGTGGCACATAAGCCATAACCACAAATGCAACTAAGTCGTGCTCACAAGCTGTCCACACCTTCTGCACGCCTTTTTGCGTAAACACAAATTTATTCACCAATATTACATAACGCCACTAATATCTGAGATCCTTTAACTAAGACTAATAATAACAAAATATAAAAAGTGCGAAAAGTAGCAGTGCGTTTTAATTATTGTAAGGTTTGAAGCACTTCTTTTATGGACTTCTTATTCAGAGCTGAAATTTCACCATTACCATTAGGATAGCGCAAATCAAGGCTGAAGTTCTTTCATTAACTAACAATCGACCAATATGAAGTAAACGTAGCCGATATTTTTGTTTCTTTTTCTTCTGGCTACTCTACCAAGCAGAGACACAATTCCACATAAAGTCCTTTTCCTACACATAATAATTGCTTTAGGTATTCATTTGTTCCTCGCATCATATTCGAGTAGAATAAACTAATTAGATTTTTTCAACACCCTGATGCATGGTTTGCATTGGAATTAGAAAGTGCCCTGACCAAGTGCTTCATATTGTGTATATTTATTCAGTTATTCTCTTTTATCGTATATTCCTGTATCTTCCTGCACATGGAAGTTTGTATAGGTGCCCTGTACCACCCTGCTAAAATCACCGAATGGTGATGGAACCATGTATAAATCATATAAATAAAATAAAATATGACAGTTATTGTATGAATTCTTCATTTTGAAACAGTTCCTGGCTGTTTTACTGGGCAATATTGGCATCCAGAACACAGGACGCAGGAAAAAACTAGGTGAAAAAGACCTACCCCAGACTCATCATGCCTTCTTAACGAGTCTCATAAACTATGTAGCCTCTGTCTTGAAATGGACCAAAACAAAAACAAATCAGTTAAACACATTCATGTATAAGAACATCAAAAAGTACTAGGGTTACCAGTAACCAAATGCTGCGACAGATTAAGCCAACTCGGTATGCACAACGACATTGATGATCTGATTAAAGCACAGGTCAGAGTACAGGGGGTCGGCCTCTCTTCAACTAGGGCAGGGAGACGCGTCCTAGACGTGACTGACATGGCTACAAGGATGGGTAATGAACGCTAAATCACGTTATCTAGGAAGTTCAGGGAGACCTTTGCGGTCAGACCATTCCCACTAAATATGCAACCGCGATCAATGCAGGGAGGCGAACAGCTCGAGCACGACCAATAATACAGGAGGCCGTAGACAATCGTGATTCGACTGTCTTTGTCGACGTCACTCAGTAAGGCAAGTCTTGCACATTCGCACTGGCAGCCATTGATGGTAATGGGGAAGTACGCACCCCTGCCTGAATGAGGTTGCTACAAGCGCTAACAGAGAACATGTCGCCATAGGTCTGTTCGTGATCAACCCTTCCCGCACCAACGTTTTGGCATCCCGAGAGACTACCTTCATTCTGTAAAAAGGGACAAACACTGGCACTCGCTTCATCTCTTTGTTTTTTGGACGCGGATGTTCATTGAACCATGCCTAACCTCGGCGAGCTTGCGCATCACCAAGCGCGAGATCGCACGCACCATGGTGGCATCAAGGCTTTATGAAGGGCGATATAAAAAGCTTCACGATACGCTCCTTACTTCCAACGAAATCACATCCCACTAGCAGCTTAATAGGAGGGAGTATTCTCTTCCTCACCCGAACTTCTCAGGCAGTCGAACTTATAATGCATCAGACAGGCTCACGGTCTTCTGGGAAATTTCAGTCGTATCTCAAAAGAAGTTATTTCAAATTGTCTGGGCTGCAAATATACCTATTGTTTCTTAGCACTAATGCTTTGGCGATTCAAAGCGTTGATGACCCTCTATCCAGTTTAGCCGACTGGGAAATGGCCCTTCGGAGCACATCTCTTCATACTTAACTACAGGCAATCTAGAGGGGCCAAGAAAGGGCAGAACATCTCGATGTCCGAGTCCGACTTGAAATTGGCCTGTCTGTCTGGTCTGTCTGTCTGTCTGTCTGTCTGTCTGTCTGTCTGTCTGTCTGTCTGTCTGTCTGTCTGTCTGTCTGTCTGTGTGTCTGTCTGTCTGTTTGTCGGTCTGTCTGTCTCACAGAGTAATTAACTGTGTATTGATTGATATATGAGATTTAGGGAATGGTCCTATGACCTTGTTTGGAGCACGGCTTGGCATACTTCCTGCAGTTTGAATTCTTCCATCCACAAAGTTGTGTGCATTTGTACGACATGAAACACTCTTTTGAACATTTTTATGAACGAGATAGCTCCCTCCGTACGTATCACGCTGTAAAGATGGAGTATCAGGTACATTCTTCCGTCGTAGTAACAATACAGCAGTGAGCACAAGCGTAATATTAGATACTATGTAAAGAAATGCCATCATGGAACATGTTTTTTTCTTTTTACAGTACGGAACAGACCGGATGTGGGACCTCTTCTATGAGAAATCTGGCGTGCAGTTGGCTTACCAAGTGAGCACATGTTTTGTTTTTGATGCTTCCCAATATAAAATGCGAAATTCTTACTCAGACTCATGTCAGTGAGAGATATTTTAAAGATTGAGTTTGTAGCAGATCTTGAGCTCATATACAAGTCTTAAATTCCTCTTTTGCTGATTGTGCGCGTGCACAAACCTTTCTATAATGGACAACGGCGAGTACTGTATGTTTTTATAGGTGTAGTCGCAAATGTATAGAAAAAAAACACACTCGTGAGGTTTCCTTGTTGAGTAGAACATACACTGCTACTATTCGATTATTTGTATCTTTCCCAAATGAGTTGTAGTAATGCTTCATGAGCCGATCTTAAAAAGCTAATGGAGTTTTACCAACTAAAAGCAAAATAAACGGCAGGAACGAATGTATTGGTAGTTATTTTTCAACGTATTTAAAAAACACCGCAGAAATGTTCCTTACGAAATCAAAAAAGAAATAAATAAATAATTACGTGAGATCAAACAATATGCAAGTTATTTGTTTCCATCACGTGGGGCAAATGCTGCAGTGTGCTTCAGCACATGTCAACTCGTACACATTGTTCGCGATAACCCAGTATGTTAAGTAGAAGAGGGAACAACGGATGAGCATGATCAGATTAACTATACTGCCTCTTTCAATCAGTCTACTGTTGTATTTATCCTGCTATATGTCACGTGCATTACCTATCAAAAAGGTTACAAACTGCCGAAAGAGAGGTGCCTGCATGATAAAGAACAACTGTGGTAATTTAAATGTCCAAAATGTTATCAGGAATATATGGACCTGTAATGCATGAACGCTAGATGTAATGAGTATTAAAACTGACGAAAATGAATGTGTCGGTGAAGGGTGGCAGAATTGCGTAACGTGATGTTGCTGACCTTGCGGTAGTGTAGACTCCACCGATGAAGGCCACGTTTTTTGATAGGTAGACACCAAGTGAGTAAATGAAGCAGAATAACGGGAAAGCGAGAGCTTATGAACAGTGTGATCACTTCAAGAAGGAGTGGCGCAATTATCGTTCAGTAGAATAAGACATTTTCTTGAAATTTATACTCCTCATTGATAGTCGGCTACCGGGATTGGTACACCAATTCGCACATAATCCTTTCTCTAAAAGAACTTAACATTCTTATGGCTATCCGTAAAGCCATTCATATGGGCCTCCTGCACCAGGCCGCGACCCTCTGTGACTGGCGATGAATAAACGACTCCCATTTACCTATTCGGACGTGATGGAATGCAACATAGCCGCGAATGCACAAAATAAGCGTCTGTAGCGTACTGTTCCCACGGTTCGTATTTATTTGATTATTATGTGATGTTATTGTTGTGACCAGCCTGTATTTTCCATATAATAGAAATAGGTGTGCTCAATTTTGTGCATGGCAGTTAAACTTATATATCAAAAGGTAATGTTAACTTCTGAGCTAATAGAACAGGTCTCCATAACGAAAATGGCAAGAATGTTTCATCAGTGACTTATCACTCACTTGTATCAAGTAATGCTTCACAGAGCGAGTGGCACTATGATATTCATACATCCACAAAATTCTTTACTACTATTGTTTGCCTCCTCCTTTAGGTGTGGCGGCTGCTATACAACCATGTCACCGTCAACAAAGACATGCAGCTGAGACTCGCCTACATCAAGTTTTTCAGCGAAGAGATGATATTCTTTGTGACCGCAGCCAACGTAAGTGAAGTTTCTGAAGGAGCTTGAATTTTCTAGTACATATGCTCAAGGAAAATGTGTGAATTGGTGGTGATTAGGTATGCATTATCGAAAGTTGCCACCGAAACGTTTGACCTGTAAAAATATAACCATCAGCCATCATGCAAAGTTTTATTCCCTCCCTCCTCCTATTATCAACTCTATCCTGTTGCGCGCACCAGAAAAATCCCCTTAAGTAGTGTTCTGCTCAGCTCTTTAAAGCGCAGATGTATTGTTTGCTTTAAATTTTGAATTTTCATGCAAAAATTACGATAAAACATCACAAATAACACAATACACGCACGGAAAAAAAATTACTGACAGAGTTCTCAGGAGGTGCACAGAAGCCTTAGAGATTTTAGAAAGGCTTTCAGTAGCAGGGGCTGTTTCAGTTTTCTGGTGGTCTCTTTTGTTGAGCGAAATTTCGGAAGGATGATCACCGTTCTGCAGCCTGTGGTGAGAGTGGCAACACATTCCGCCTACCGCAATCGCGCAACGTTCTCTTGGCTCTCGATAAGCATGAAAACCAATCGCAGAATATTGACCTGATGTGCCACCGATGGCGGCACTGGGAACTGCGCTCCGGTGGCGTAAATGCGGAAATTAGGATTTTTCAATTTTTAGGCCATGGCCAAAACAGCCCCACTTTTTATCAATCGTTCGCCTCGCAGGGCGTTCCACATTTACTAGCGGTACGTTCAAACACTTCGTTATATAATCAGATGCCATTTGTGCTCTATAGCGATATTTTACTGCCCGGAATCGTTCTATCTACGCATGTAATCTTTGCCTAAGACGGCCAAGAATATCTGTAACAACAGTCACACGAGCAGCTAACATCTTTCAGCGACCATCTGTTCCTGATCTAAGATTGCGAATGTCCTGTCAAGCAAGTTGAAGGGCACTTATGCTGCTTCACAAGCGAAGTACTGTAAATTTTACGGCTTATTCGAAAGTTTAGCGTCGTGCCAACATACTTCTGTAGAAACCAAAATTGGACTCCACTCCTAATTGTGGTAAGGGGGACGTAGGTTGACATAACGTTTGCCGACAAACTAAACTTGATAGCTTCCATGACCGAACGGTTTTTGCAGGCAACTAGTGTATACTGAGCAGTTTTATTGTAAACTCAAACTTGTTCAATGAAATATTAGCTCCGAATAAACACTAGCAGTGATGTGTTTATTACAGTTCACACCCCTAGGATTACAGAGCTCGTGAGCCACACACCTACTTTCAATCCGCCAGTGCTCCCTAATTGGTTGTGCGGGCTCTACGAGTGATGATCAGACGGCGCGTACTGTACAGTTCCTTACGCTAAGGAAATGTACTGCGCTTTTCTTGTTTCGTTTGGCACCAATATATTGGCTTGGTAAAGATAGAAACAAAAGAAAGATATTTCTCACCATACTTGTTGTGCCTTTGGTGGCTATCGCGATTTTTTACCGTGCTACGACAACGTTCTATTTCAAGCACAACTCATAACGGCTTTATGAAAGCTTTGAGTTTATCTACTTCAGTGTATATACACTGATTCTGTTGATCATCGAAAGACGATAGTAAGGGGGGCTAGTTGATAGTCATATTCGTTCAGAGAATTGGTAGCACGGAAACACACACAAGAAAGAAAGAAGAGGCACAGCAGTTGCGTTGTTGAGCGCTCGTGCTGTGATGCTCTTCTTTGTCTCTTCTGTGTGTTCCAACTCTCTCACGTTCACTGAACGAATCTGTTCAGCATACATATAGGCAATACGCGCCGCATCATCAAAGTACGAATGAACATATGTCTTGAAAAAGAAAAACACACACAAGAATTGGGAGAAAGAAAGTGCGCCTGACGGCAACATCAGTTGAATTTTTCAGGCATTTCGCTTCGACATTCAGTGCAAATTGCTTTATGAACTTCACGTAGCGAGCACGTGCGTGAAGAGAATTATTTTATATCGCCGTCGGGCATCTTCTCCTGACACGTGCTCTCAACCCTTTTATTTCTTGTTGAAGTTTCAAAATCTTACGAAGCGCTTACGCAGGCGCTGCTCATAACTTGCATTTAATCAAGTGTTTTTGCCTTAAACTACCGCAACGATCATGCAATTTATTCGAAGTATATCGCACATCGTTGCTCCGCCTCTCGAAGGTCCTAAGAACGGCGTTGAACTGAAGGGGGCAGGGTTCACAACCAAACACACGCGGTATGCGGTATACATACATTCCGCTATAATGCAGACTAGGAAGTCAAAGCCCTAACGATGAAGTCGGGGACCAAAAATAGGCTCCAAAGTTATAAGGAGAGCGTTACAGCCCCTGAAAATTTGGGCAAAATATCCTCGTCATTGACGCAGGTGTGAGACATTGGTGGCTAGAAGATGACCCTACGAGGAATCGAGAAAGAAAGTGCGCCTGACGGCAACATCAGTTTAATTTTTTAGGCATTTCGCTTCGACATACAGTGAAAATTGCTTTATGAACTTCACGTAGCGAGCACGTGCGTGAAGAGTAGCACCCGGGTCCTCTTCATGACGTCACAGGCGAGAGGCGAGTAGGAGTTTTGCCAATTACTTTAATTTTGAAACGATAGTTCAAGCGCAAATACGCGAAGTTTTTATTGAAGAAGGCATCGATCTATATCCGGAATTACTCAGCCTGTGCACAACAAAACACCTTTTGCATAAAATCCATCTTGCCCGCCAAGCGTAGTGGGCAAGTCATATATCTAGTTCTACGTGATGTCTTGCAGTGCTAAATTTCATTTACATCATGCAGCAGATAGTGTTAGAGCTTGGGAGAAGCAGTCGGCGTCAGTGTGGGTTGGCCTGGACTTCTGAATTTCTAAGGCGTCGAATTCAAATGAGGCTCAATCGTGACGGGTCCATATAATGATAGACAAGTTAATAAGTGGTTTTTCGATAATCACTTCAAGCGAGAGTTTGACGATAAAATGTTGAGTTAGTGATGTTTTTTATTTGGTAGCTTTATAAAAATTCGCGCGAACGGTGGTGCACCCGGCATTTACGAAATAGCAGTTGGATGAATGAGAACTATGACAAGGCCAGTGTTGATTTCGAAATAAATCATTTGGCCATTGCTAACGCTTTCATGTTTTTTACCGAGTGGTGTGCGACCTTTCTGTTCATCTCAATTTATATACTCGTGCGTCTGCTAGGCCACATGCACGTGGGCGTTCACGAATTCCTACATATGTGAACAACAAAACATTGGCTCTGCGAGCACTGGCTATCTATTGGACAATTATTTAGCAGACAGTGTCTGTGTAAAAGGCCGGGAAACCACGTGAAATAACCACTAATCACTCCAAATACGAAACACCAGATGGTTTAAAGGGGCCCTCTAACGCTTGAAAACATCGGTACTAACTGCGTAACTTGTAGTGGTAACTGCGTAACTTGCAGCTCGCCAGAACTACTATGAGGAGAAATGACGCCAGTAGGCTGCTGCCATATGATTGGATAAATGCGACGTTAATTGTGATCATGGCATTGTATCACCATAGGAATCACTATTGAATTTAGTTTTCCATTAGCATAATTTTTCACTCAGAACGGCAGAATAAAGCTCTCCGATTTTTACAGCTTAAAAACTGCAAAGCTAGTCAAAGATAGTGTGTGATTCTTGAAGGAAAGGAAAAGGGCACTGATTTCTGTCTACCCATTGGCGACACGGCTAAGTGCCTTGAAGGGGAGGGGTGGGGGAGTGTTAAAAGAATAGATGGAATATATATGAAGAGATAGAGAAGGCCAAGCGACGGAAAATAGAAGGAGATAGGAAAGTGGGGATCCGGTCGAAGCAGTCCAAGGGCGGGGCAATACAATGCGAAAGTTACACGACCTCAGGAGACCGTGGAGGGCGAACCAGTTGGCGGAAGCTACGTTGTCGTCCGTGATCGCGAGGGCACGACCGTCTAGCTTGAAATCCTCCGAGCGAGTCCGTCAAAGATAGTCAAAGGATGCACCGAATGTCATGTGCTGGAGGAATGCACTGGTTAGGGGAAACGCGCCGGAGACGCTCCGGGTGCTGTTATTTGAAGAAACTAAAAGAAATAAAATGTAAGAGCGTTGGGATATATACGCCATAGCAAAAAGAAAGATCAGTCAAGCTGTAGCATGTCCGAGCTGACTCGTTTCGCACGTGTCATTCCCTCTTGAAGTACCACAATGTTTGTTACCATCGTAACGGCGTTCTAAATAAGATGGACGTAACAGGCAATATGTCATGCGAACTGCCTGTACAGTAGGGCTTTTAGTTTATTTTAGTGGGCAGCCGTCCGACGTCAGAAGGCGAGGGAAACACGGTAAGGTGAACCAGCAAAAATTGAGTTGAGGGTAAGCATTTATTTCAATGTATTTTAAATTCTCTGCGCTGAATAACGTGGCACTGCGTGGTCTTGTTGCTGCCGTTGTTAAGCCGTCTCTTAAGCCGTCACTGTACGCAATCAGCTAGAAAAGCATGTAAAGTCGTGAGAAGTGTTCGAAGGCTGTGTGTACACTTTCGCTTTTCCTTATATATTTAATTATTGTTCTACTAGTAAGGGCCCCATATTCGCTGCAACACGAGCACAGTCAGCTCTTTTAATGTTGTTCGAAGCCCTCTGGCTTGTGTTGGGTCTAGCTGGGGAAAGATTAAGGCAGCGCTGCAAAGTTCACAAAGGCAACTGAGAGAAAGAACAGGCAAAGGAGCTTGGTCTGCATGAGTCACAGAGTGAAAGTCTTTATGATGCAATACCCTCATCCTTTATTTAAGGCCACGCTCCCAGCAATCATCTTCACTGCTGATTGCATCGTTTTGACCTTAACAGGAGCAGAAAGTGCAGCTTCAGAGAAAAGCGTTATCCCACATTTCTACAAAGTGTATTAAAAAAGAAACCAAACTTCTATACCAGTTTACTACTTGAGGTAACATTTTTAGCATTTCATCGTTGAAAATAGACCCCTCTACTGGAAATACACTGTGAACATCTTTTCTTCTATTTTCTGAAAGCCTCTTGGAACGCACTTTCTAGAGTGGCGCACAAGTTTATTCTTGCTTGGTCTTATACCTCCTCTATGGCTTGGAACTAGCATTCGTTTCTTATGAGTTTAGTTTGGGACCGAGGAAACAACAAGAAATTGCATACCAGTATCCTAGACTGTATTACCCACAGCCTCGGCAACGTTTCAAATAGTCTAATGAAGATTTTCCCGAATCACAGCAAGAACGCTTAGCGTCGTCATCATGGGTTGTGGGAAGTCGTTCAGGCATTGGAGCATCAACCATCGACATTCTACCGTGTTCAAAACGCTTGAACTGCTCGCAGTATTGCGTACGTCTCCTGTAGTCTTCTCCGTAAGCTTGGTTAGGCAACTTCCTTTTGAAAGTACTTGCGAGGTTCTAGCAGAAAATCTCAAACACATGTTGTTCTTCCAGCTCCTATTGTCAGTGTGGTACTAATACGAACAATAACTTGTTCGTGTGCTCCTTTTAGCGGCAATAGCTCACGAACAAATGTCCGCGCGAATTGCGGATATGGCAATTCCTTGTTTAACGTTGCCGCTAAGTAGCCGCAGCACACTTCCTCTAGTGGTTGATGCCTTATTGTAAAAGTTCAGTAACTTTTTGAACACGGCTTGAATACTCAAACTCAGAATTACCTTTCACCACTACTGAATCTACGAACAGTTGAATCTACGAAAAATACACGTGGAGACTGTGTATATGCACAATATATATTATAGTACCGCGTGCTTTCTCTTGCATGACGGGCTACAATGATACGTGCATGGTATGTTACGCTCTCTGCGCATGCACATCGCATACTTTGAACTATTAGAATGAATAAACACTGGTTAGCGCAACAACAACCGTAAACGCGTTGACCGACGGCAACAATGCCGCCGTCATAGAACTCAGACAGTCCACTCCGACCCAAACTCGCGCTTTTTTACTGCCTCTCATCACGCACAGCAAGGAGTGGTTTAATCAGTTTGTTATTGTGATCCTGCTAAAAATATTGATTTAGTGGCAAGTCTAACAAACCTGTGGGATATCCTTGTTTCGAATGCTAAGAAATAAGTCGTAAATAACCCGCGGCATTGCCCCCTTAATGTGTACTGAGTGGTTTACAGTTATATACACTGCTTACTTGGCCTAACTTGTATGTTTTATTGAGTTGTGTGTTTAGTTCTTTCTTTGTTATTTAGCTTTGCGGCATTGAGTCTAGCTTAAAGCGGAAAAAAACGAGGTCTGTGCGTGTTCTTCGGGTGGTAGTCAGTTGTTTCCAGTCATGTGAAATGCATAGTAGAGCATATCTAGAAGTCATGTACTGCACAGGTCAGTGGTTGTTCATAATCATCATCACCTTCTCCGTCATCAGCGTTAAGGTCATGGTCATGGGGTACAGTGGGTACTTTGCACCGGCTATGCTTTGACGGTGGGAAGAGATTGTGCGGTCGGGAACACGCTTGTTGTTCGTCAGTAGCATTGTTATCGGTTAACATTGCTAGACCCTAAAGAACTTTACTCCAAAGTAGTTTCATTCCAACTGAGTAGATGGCGTCACAACATTAGCGCTTTAAATGTGTTCACTTCGTTAAACATCCTGAATGTCCTGAGAGCACCAATATTTTTGTTGGGCTAAAAAACGCAACACAGTCAACTACGTTGACTAAGTATCTGGTGCTAAAAGTAACACCCTAATTTTTCGAACGATGCAAGGTTTCTAGCACTAAATTGGTCTAATTTCAGCAAAATGAAGATCCTCAAAAACGTCCCTAGGAAAAGGCACTACTGAACCACTGGTGAATACGAGGACAACGATGAAGATTCACTGGACAGATGCAGCCTACTCCCAGCAATGAACAATATTCCTTGATAGCATCTAACTGCAGTGTCATCAGAAGCAGGTCACAAGCATATCCAAACATCACAACATCTAAAAACTAGAGAAAACCAAGCGAAGCAACAGAGAGAAAGAACATTTTACAGGAACAAAAAACTTTTAACATTTAATGATTAACGAAATGTTCATTCTGTTTAATTGTTCAAAAGAAAGAAATTAGTAAAGTCGCTAGAGAAAATAAACCTAACGCATCTGCAAAGTTTGTTAAGTGCTTTAGTGGAGTGGCAGTCCGCCTGAGTAAATCAGTTACTATGGTGCTTGGCTGCTGAACCGAAAGTCGCTGGTTCGATCACGGTCGTGCTGGTCACACTTTAATAAAAAACGTGCTAGTTAGAAACACCAGATGGTCAGCATTTCTGGAGTCCTTCACTACGACGTCCCTCGTAATGGTATGGTGATTTTGGTACGTAAAAGCAGACATGAATGACACATTATCTGCCTGCTGGCACCAGAACTACACGTTCATCGGTGAAAAGGAAACGTTCCTGGACCAAAGTTGCAGATAAGAAAACCACGCCATTCATCATCAGGAAATATTCCATGAGCCAAGCGCATTGCTTAACACATTTTTTGTTATGTGACGCCAATAACATGGCTCGAACGGGCCGTCATGTCAACGCGAAACTGAGAGAATAGAACAGCGTTAAAGAAAAAAAGGACATGCTCCTCACGGGCAAAGCCTAAAGCTTACTTTATCGCTATGCTGCAAATACTCAGATTTTTTTAGTTTTTTAGGAATATTTTTCATTTATATTTGGCCATGACGTTATATTCACAGTTTTTTTCTTTTTTAGGCATGTTTTGTTGGACGTGTTTTCTTTACTTTCTGCATATGCATTGTTTTGCTCAATACAAACTCAGCTGTTAACCTAGCCAGCACTTCTTTCTGTTCTTGTGTCTTCGCGTTTGTGCACTGTTGGAAGACGTCTCACCTTAATCGATATTCTTCAAAATAGCTTCCTACTCATTTCTGAGGGCACACTTTCACTCTTGATAATAACGCTACAAGGTAAATACGTGTTATATTTGGTGATGAATAAGAGGAGTACACAGACTGTATGTGTCCACATCATCTGAGATAATTTCGGAAGTTTCATCATTGAGATACAAGCTGTGTTTCTTGAAAGGTGCATTACAACGATACTTGGTACATTACGCTCTCAGACTGCTAAATAAAACATCAGGGTAGTAAGGTTGGCTAGATAGAGGCTGATAATTGTTCAGTGGACTGGGATCTTGGGGGAGCAGGCACTACAAGCAAAGAGACACATAGAACTCATGCGGCGCGGCTCTTTGCCTCTTGTGTGTATCTCCTTGCGCTCCCAGTCCACTGAGTGATAAGATATTGTTGCGTGGCTTCACCGAGATCTGTCTATATTGGAACATACCCAAACTGTGTCTAGTGGGAAGTTGAAGTGTACGGTGTGGTACTGTGGCTGGTGACTGTAATGAGCAACGTGACCTGCACGAGGACATCGGAAGGAGATCGGCTCGTTTTCTGCTGTACGCCATTCAGATGGGTTTCTGGAATGAGGGGGGTATAGATGGCGTTGTGTTGGTTCTACAGAGATACGGAGGCATCGTTATTGTTCATGGCGAAAACAGTGCAACACAGACCCATATTGGTAAATTCACGTTGGATGGTGGCCTGGATCAAGGACTCAGTGGGCACCGGTAATCGGTTAATGGTAGTTTATTCCCAGCCGGGCACTCGGCTGCAAGTTGGTGTCGGACTATGTGTGTAACATCTTCAGTTGTGGACGACGAGCAGTCCCTTTGCAAGACGGCGTGGCAGCGGTGTTGGCCAGACGGTGGAACTGCAGCGGAATATGCCGACTCTTCGCTTGCCCTAGGCGGCGACACTCCTTAATTGCGACGGCGACACTGTCGCGTTGGTAAAAAGAAACAGGCTGAACGCGTCATCGGCGATACCCTTTCAACTTTGCTAGATTTTGGTTTTATGTAAAATTTAGTTAGGTTGACGTCTGAGTGCGTATGGCTAATCGCTTCTGGGCAGCAAGCTGTTGATTATATGGGTTACCAAAAAGGTCACGGAGCTTCTGGTTGAACATGTCCCAGCTCGTAACCTCGTATTCATGCGTCTCAGACCAGATACGAGGAATTTTATTTAGGCACAACATAACATTCGCCTACATCACGCTATAGTCCCAGTCATGTTGCTTCCTTACACACTTGTACATGCCGAGCCACTCATCCACATCGATGTTGCCCTCCAGGAAAGATATCGGGATTATGGGGTTGTATTTCCGTGACGTACCGAGTGGTTGTCGTGGATGTGGCCGACGTAGTCAGCGAAGGCGCATTTTCAACTGAAGCCATAGTAGTAGATGGTAGGAGGCGTCCACTACGGAGCTTCGTCGTCAAAGAAAACTACTCCGCAGCGCTCCGAAAAATCTTGCATCACGTAAACACTGCCAGTCGCAAACCACAGTATCACAGAGGCGGCTTCTTCAACTTCCCACTAGACACATTTTTGGGTATGTTCTACTACACACTGATAATTTAGTGCAGCCACGCAACAATAGTGCCACGTGCTATGGTTGTCGAGGCTGAAAAGGAAGAAGTTGTGGGCTGCTGAGGTTCGAAGTAAACAACCAGTCGCTACGTCTCGACTTCTTTTGTTTTGTTCTTTGCTTTCGCGACAAGCTGGTGGAGGGGCTGGATACTCCGACATCCCAAGCCTGCTAGTCCTGGACCGGAAACAACCGATGCCTTTCCACCAGGTTCTGCTGAAGTCCGCCCAAGCAGCCGTCGCCTCCAAGGTCTACAACCCCAATACGGTCCCCTGGCAAATGCTGCGAGGAATATCTTCTCCACAAACTCAACCGAGTCTGAGCATGTCGATGACCCAAGCGCTGCTGTACCGTGCGTCGTCCACACGCCTAACACGCCTAACCCTTTCTACGGTGATCTTGGCGAATATGTGGAAGACTGGTTTGACCACTTCGAACGGGTGGCTGCCGTCAATGACTGGGACAATCATCGTAAGTTGATATCTCACTTCATGATGCGACAAGAGTGTAGTTTCGAGAACCACGAGGCTTGGTGCACAAGTTGGCCGGAGTTTCAACGCCTACTCCATGAGGCCTTCAGCAACCCCGAGCGGAAAGAAACACCTGAGCAGGAACCGTCTACACGATTTAAAATGCCGAACCAGAGTGTCGAGATGTTTGTTGAAGAGATGTCACGACTGTTCCGACGAGCCGGTGCGCATATGCCAGAGGCCAACAAAGTACGACCAAGAAAGTACGGCGTAAAGAACAGCTATTCGGGGGCTTCGTGCGTAACCTGCCAACAGTGATGTCTGAGTTCGTCCGTGAGACGACAATTATGGAGGGCCTGCTTCGGTGCTCAGTATCTCAGTACGAGCGACAGAATGCCCTCTCCGGTGCGCATTCGCTGGTGCCTGATCCTTATGACGGGGAGACGCTTAGAGAGCTTATACGGCAGATTGTTCGAGAGGAACTTCAGAAGTGTCATACAGCGGCTTCTCCGAGCGTCACAGCGGTCGCCTACCTCATTTGGGATGAAATCAGACAAATCATTCCTCTTTCTCTACAATCCCGAGCCGAACATCCCACACTATTCTGCGCGGATGCCAAGCGAGTCTCTGCACCGTCGACGGCACGTTTCTTGCATCCATCTGCTGAGATTTCTCGACACTTCTCAAGCCCAATCTACCGCTCAGCTTTGCACACCAAATATAGCCCACCTGGCCCACGGAAGTCCACCGTATGGCGTGCACCTGACAATTGAACTTTGTGCTATTACTGTGGTTAAGCCAGACACATGTACCGCGACTGCGACTACCGAAGAATGGGCCTTCGCGATTTCCACCCGTATTCCCGTTGTCTACGCTATGGTGAGCGCCAGTCCGAAATTGAACAATACTTAGGAAGTAGTCATCTCCTTTACGGCCCTCGGCGACGACAGTCACGATCGCTATCACCCCGTCGGCCCGCATCGCTAAACCACGTTCGAGCAGTCTTTCAGCCCACTGGCGTCAGTGGCTTAAATACACGCTGGGAAAACCGAGAACGGCGACCTCCGGGGGGGGGGGGGGACAGGCCGTTGTCAAGCGAACTGACAATATCCTCCGATGCCACTCCCCGATACGTACCGCTGACGCCTTGATCCGTACCACTAGAGGTACGCCTGCTGCTATAACTATTTCATAGGACGGTCGTCCAGTAAGTCCACTAGTCGATATAGGAGCTGATAACTCGGTAATGAGTGCTGCGTTAGCCACTGAGCTACGCAAGGTGCTGACAACGCGGGACGGCCCACTACTGATCGCCGCTGGAGGATACCTCGTTTCACCAATCGGCCAGTGTACCACAAGACGAATTCTCTGCGTCGGCATTCGCATCATCTTTCGTTTTGCTAACCACTTGTTCCCGACCAGTTATATTGAGTATGAATTTTCTTCAAGAGAATAGAGTGGCCATTATTCGGTGAGATTTTTTGTAACCTTTGCTAACGGTCTTCATACTGATTCGGTTGACGCGGAGGAACATCGGTGTGGGGCATTACGCGTTGTCGACGACTGTGAAACGTTGCCGCTTCGTAGCAGCGTCTTCATGCTTGTTGAGTGCCACCCGCTGAACAAGGGGGCATCAGCCCCCTTCCTATAATAATAATAATAATAATAATAATAATAATAATAATAATAATAATAATAATAATAATAATAATAATAATAATAATAATAATAATAATAATAATAATAATAATAATAATAATAATAATAATAATAATAATAATAATAATATTAATAATAATAATAACAATAACAATATATAATAATAATAATAATAATAATCACTATTATTATTATTATTATTATTATTATTATTATTATTATTATTATTATTATTATTATTATTATTATTACTATTATTTGTTGTTGTTGTTGTTGTTGTTGTTGTTGTGGTTGTTCTTGTTGTTGTGGAGTGCACGGCAACTGCCAATCTTTTGAATCTTTAACACGCTAGCGTTAAACATTTTGTTTCGCGAAATTTCTGCTGTTGCTGTGAGCTGAAATAATCGTCTTATACGCAATCGGAAAATACAGAAGGATGCAAATGAAATAATTTGAAAAAATTGGTTCAGAATTGGGACTAAGCTAGGATTGTTTAGGTTCAAGAGGGGACCAAACCTGAGTCGTTTGCATGGCCAGCCGATGTTCTACCACATGGCCATGCGTCTACTTGCAAATACATTGAAATGAACTTCTGGTTTGAAATACATTGAAAGTAGCTTTCACGCTTTACAAACACACGCGTCCTGTGTACATGTTTTACAATGCAACATGAAATATTGCAGTAATAATGCGTGGTACAAGCGCCCGTTGCCAGCGGGTGTCAGAACTCTTATTATGGAAATTGATTCGTGACGTAAATCCGGCCGCCCACTACTAAAGGCAGACATGCTACAGTGCCTACTTCCTTGAGGCCATCTAGTCGTGCGTAGGAAGTTCGGAAAGCTTTCATGTAGTAAATGTTTCATGTACACACTAGTACCATATTATCGCTTTCGCGTTCAACTACTAAATATGAAGCTTTAAGGGCCCCTTATTTCTTGTACTTCTTTCTGTTAGCTCCGCCTGCGAATAGAAAATTACTTCCAGTCCATTTTTTCGCGATTTTACTAATGAAGCTTTCTTTACAAATGTCTAACTTCCAGGGCCACTGTTACGCCGCTAATCCCCGGTTGGCCAGCAAAAAAGAACTAGAGCTCGCTCCGAAACGGTAAGTTTACTACCAATGCTTATCAGGTACATAACCTATGAACTTATATCCACTGCTCAAACAACAAAAAAGGCACGCAACCGCGGCAAAAATGTAATCTCGGGGTGCATGTTGTCCCCTCAAGATCTTCTAGTACTCACCCTAGGTGAGTTTGCAGATAGAGAATTTGAGGGTATAAAACTACAGATTCGCGCTACGAGAACAGAAGTTATGGCAAACTTACAGCCAAGAATTCTGTTTCACACTAGGCATATCTTTCTGATTGAAAGCTTTGCGCCATATTTAATATCATCGTTGACATATTTTTTACATCAAAGTTTATACAGCAGCACAACCTTCTACATCATTTAGCTCCCCGCCGTGCTGGCGCTTCTTGTTTATTCGAAGCCCACCACCAATTTGGACTTCGACTGGCCGCGGAAGACGGATGGTGAAAAATTGGAGCGGAATTCATTCAAGGGAAATATTGCCTAAACTGCTGAGGCTGCTAATTAAAGCGCACCGTCATAAAGAAAGAAACTTAGGCGCGTATTTGGCAAATTCAACTTACCTGAGCTGAGTTTTGTTGATATTTCGGCTGAAGAGCATGACAAATGCGGCCTGTGAAAGCTATAGGTCGGTTGTAGTACTCGTGAAACGAGAGGTGTCCATAACGACAAACAATTGTAACGGAGTACATTGTGGGCTATATATTCTGCAAATACCCCCACTTGTTGCTTTTGCCGAGGCTGTGACACCATGTCGGAGAAAAAAAAGTTGCGAGCACATCCTAACTGTGCGGTAAATCGACACCATGTAGGAGTACTGAAACAGTGAGAGCTATGCAGTTAGAAGATGCGACCACTCCCGTTATTGTGTAAGAGTGCGTCTAATCAACTTGACAACGGTGTACCAGCGAATGCAAAAAAAAAACATGCAGGATAAAAATGGCCCTGATCTCTCTAAAGGAAATCGTGAGCATCTCTAGCACAGAGAGTACACGGCCTAGTGATCTTATAGGCGTAAATATTGACCAGACCAGGTTTTGTACCATAGCCATTTATTTAAACATACATCCGGCAATGAACGTTCGAGAGTAAGGCGCGCGGTTCACTCCACGTATATGTATGTACGAGTGAGCGAATGGAAAAGTGGGTTGCAGGGAAGAAAGAGAGCGAATGGCAACAGGAGTGGCGAAGCATTGCATCTACCCTGTTCTACACTCTTTCCACACAAGCGAAGGCTCCGCCAAGCTCCCGCGAAGCGAGCGCCCTCACACGCCAAAGCGCGCCACTCCTCACCACTCACTCTCTGGATATATATCAAGTTCGCATATATGTCAACTAGGCAACCTTGAAGAGCGCAAAAAATATGTGAACCTTTCTTCATCTTTTTTTTGCCTTCGTAGGGTCAATTCACTGTTGCAAAGCAAACTGCTGGGCCAAAGCATGCTGTGTGCTCCAGAGCGAGAACTCTACAAGCCGGTGTGCGGTGGTCTCTTCGCAGAACTACAGCGCGTAGATGAAGCGTTGTGGACCGTGGAAAGTTGGCGCCAGGCAAAGAAAGTCCTCAGTGATTAAAAAAAAATTTGGAACACTTGTTTTGTATTGTCAATGTGTGTAAAAGGGAACATCGACCCCTACATATTACCACGTCATCACTACTATCGTCTAACCACTGCTTGAACCTTACTTAACCGCAAATTACGGTTGCCCGTTGATTTGGCACCTTAAGTACTATGGTTCTCAAAAGCCTGGAGACCGAGTAAAATTTGAGGTGAATGGTTGGATAGCATACATCTGTGCAATTCGAGTGGGACAGCTTTGACGCTAAAACTGTTGCTTTACTCACACGCTGACATGAAGTTAGCCAAAATAAGTGTACTGTGCTTAGTTTTATTTTTGTGAAACGTAGAGTTAATTTTAAATATGCGGTGGTAGTCACATTACCAAGACAGTTCCAAAACATTCAGTTCACAACATCGCTAATTTAAAAATCCTTTACAGACTACAGTTATGAGTCGTACGAGATTCTAAAAATGTGAAGTATGGGGCTAACTACTTCAGGCAGTCTCCCAAGACGTTCCAATGAACGACGTGCCGGCGATTAGTTTTTTTTGGGGAGGAACGCTTCGATTCCCCTCATCATCCCACTTCACTAGGGTGGTAACATAGTCAATAGATATATAATAAAAATACAATGCCGGCCAGAATAGTATTTGCATTGTTCAGGAGCTCATCCTTACTGCCTGTTGTGTAACTGAAAAATGCCCTGAATTTATTCACCCTGCTGTTGAATGCTAATACTTTAGTGCAATTTCGATGTTGGACCGCGATACGAGCAAAAAAACGTTATCAGCTCTTGGCATCGAATTCCTTTGAATTGAATTGAAACGCTCGCTTTCAGATCTTGCATAGGCGGTCTCGAATCTCGCCTCACCGAGAGTGTTTTTCTTTCTCCACACCTCTGCTTTTCACTCTCTTTTCACCTCATCTGTCACACATGAGCAATATTGCATCTTGCACCGGAAAAATTAGCGCACGTGCTTTGGAAACGAAAAAAAAAGATGAATAGGGCGTGGGCTGGTTTATCATAATGACAAATTACTTTCTACGACAGATGGCGTAGCAGGTCAGCTGTGAAATTCGAGTCTCCCTTCCTCACTGTAGTTTTCTAGTGCATAAAAAAACAAGGACAAATGAAGAAGAGACCGACGCTATTTGCAAGAATGTTTATTCCAACAACAACATACTTTCGAATCACGATCACACTCACTTCGCAAATTCACATATTGTTGTCGTCATTGCGCGCTTCCCTTCGGTTTTGGCGGCGGACTTGAAGAGAAAAACAGTATGCAGCTGAGTAACGTGACAGGAAAGCAGTAAATTCTGCCTAATTTGCGTAACTCAGCAGAAGTTTCTGCGTGAGTGCGTGCTTTTGTTCAATGTCATGGTGCGTTTACAAAAAAAACGCCGTTCCCTCGTAAACTAAAGACTGAATGCAGTCCCTAAAAATGCAATAATATTCTCGTCATAGTCATGACAGCGATTTGTCACCGTCGTCTACTGCATCTTCATCGCAATGAACTCATCTCTGTTCCCGTCAACCGAAGAGAGTGATTAAAAGTCTTGCATAGCATCGTTTAACAAAAAACATGATATTTAACCGTCAATGTTTTCAGCCTAAACTGGCGTTCTCACTACACTTGAACAGATATGTTCAAGTTCAATTTTTTCTCTCTTTCCATTGAAGACTGGAGTAAAGCACTTGACATGTTGATCGTCATGACGCGGGCCTGGCCCGGTCCGAAAAGTACATGCTTTAAGTGCCAACCAGTGGTTGGCACTTAATACACCAAGATACCCTGACTACTCGTTTCGGCCTCCATGCCACGCGCCTCACGTGCCACCTGAAGTTCACGAACGCGATGCCCAAGCTGCTTCCGGCACCCGAACCTCCGCTTCTCGACGTTATACTTCCCGCTCACCTTCCCCTTCACCGAGTCGTCGTTCCGTGTCGCCTATGCGTCGATGACCCACCTCCGTTGAGACGGAAAACTAAATGCCGCAGCTCTGGAGGCACGAGCTGCGTCATCGTCTAATCGTTTAGGTCCTCGCCTGTCTCCCGCCAATCTTATCGATGTAATCGTCGAAGGTCTACGAACACTTGGTTATTCGAGACGTGTTGTACATCATTGAATTTCACGTGTTGGCTTCATGTTCCCACGATGTCATCCTAGGATGGGATTTCCTATCACGTCATCACACCGTCATGGATTGCGCTCGGGCCGAAGTGGAGCTGTTACCGTTTCGTGATGCACCTTCTGTTGATGCGGCCGTATCTAGTGTGTCTAATCTTGTCGTCGCGACGGACATAGACCTTCCTCCTTTCATCGCCCAGTTTGTCCCTGCCTGCTGCACTTCACTTTCTGACGCTACCGTCCTATTCACGCCATCTCACATCTTCGGTAGCCGCCACCACACATCGCTGCCATTCGCCGTTCTTGAGCTTTGTCATGACACTACCGGGATATTTATTTCCAATCCCAACTTATGCCCCCTCAGTTTGCGCCGCAACGAGAAGCTTGGCCACATTCAGCTTATCGATGAAGGTACTATCGTGCCTGCCGATTGCTTCGACACCAAGCCGAATATGAAGCTGAACGCGTTGGTTTCTCACTTCTCTTCGAACAGCGTGTCTACCAATGCATTTCACCATTCTATTGACAGCCATCTCGCCCTGGCTCAACGAGAGCAGCTTGTTACCCTGTTGCACAAATTCAAGCGTTTGTTTGAGTTTCCTCAAGCGGTGCTAGGAAAAACTAACACCAATGTGCACACAATTGACACAGGAAAGAGTACTCCTTCGCGCCAGCGCCCCTAATGTGTGTCTCCGGCGGAGCGTCGCGTAATCTCAGAACAAGTATACGACATGCTACAGCGGGGAGTCATCAAGCCTTCTTGTAGTCCTTGGTCTCCAGCAGTTGTATTCGTGAAAAAAAAAAGAATGGTTCGATCCGGTGCTGCGTATACTACAGGCGCCTAAACAACATTACGAGGAACGATGTTTAGCCTCTTCCCCGCATAGACGACGCTCTCGATTGTCTCCAAGGTGCAGAATTCTTTTCCTCGCTTGACCTTCGCTCAGGTTATTGGCAGGTCCCATTGGCTGGGTCTGATCGTCCAAAAACGGCGTTCGTCACACCAGACGGTCTCTATGAATTCACCGTAATGCCATTCGGATTCTGCAATGCGCCCGCCACATTCGAGCGAATGATGGACAGCATTTCTACGCGGTCTCAAAAGGAACATCTGCTCGTGCTATCTTGATGACGTTGTGGTCTTTTCACCCGATTTCACTTCGCATCTCACTCGTCAGCGTAAAATTCTACAGTGCCTTACAAATGCCAGGCTTCCGCTTAAGCTGAAGAAATAACACTTCGCGGAAATAACAACTCACCATACTTGGTCATGTCGTCTCGAAAGCCGGCATCCTTCCCGACCCTGACAAGCTTCGTGCTGTTGCCGAAATTCATAAGCCTACTACAGTTAAAGAACTACGGAGCTTTGTGGGCCTGTGCTCCTCTTTTCGTCGGTTTGTCCGGAACTTTGCTTTCAGCATCGCTCCGCTCACCAAACTCCTTGCTGGCCCTGCAGATCTTCCGAATCGGACAG
This sequence comes from Rhipicephalus annulatus, assembly GCA_013436015.1. Classification (NCBI taxonomy): domain Eukaryota; kingdom Metazoa; phylum Arthropoda; class Arachnida; order Ixodida; family Ixodidae; genus Rhipicephalus; species Rhipicephalus annulatus. The sequence goes on from WOVY01010989.1 coordinate 424,758, forward strand.
AAGCCTGTGACGAATCCTTCACAACACTGCGCCAACTCCTTGTCTCACCACCCGTACTGCGTTATTACGAACCTACTGCGCTGACCGAAGTACACACGGATGCAAGTGGCGTCGGCCTTGGTGCAGTACTCCCGCAATGCAAACCGGGTTTTACGGAGTATGTGGTCGCCTATGCCAGCCGCGCCCTCACTAAGGCAGAAGCCAACTATTCCGTTACTGAAAAAGAGTGCCTGGCGATTGTCTGGGCGTTAAAAAGTTTCGCCCCTATGCTTATTTCGCCTCTAACTTCTAAAGAAAACATAAACAAACTTCATATGTTGCAAAAAAGGTTTGTACGGGCGGTAGAGAACGTGCCACGCACTTATCATACTTGTTCCTTATTTGAAAAATACAACCTATTGCCAGTAATAAAAATGTATGATTTTCTTCTGTCCAAGAAATATAAGCAAGACATAAAAAACTCTAACCTGTTTCTAAAGCAGTTGGCAGATTTAATACTTAACCAGCCTAAGTATAGTACCCGGAAAAATGAAGTGTAGACTGTTCGAACCTTTAGAACCACATACGGTCTTCAATCGTTGGGAAATAAACTTCCAAGGTTACTAAATGAACTTAGGGATAACGAAATTGACTTAAAAAAAATCCCCTCTAAACAACTGCGGAATCATTTCCTCCAGATGTCATTATCACTCGTTTCTGTTACTTGTAATTTTCTAAAGAATGTATTTTGGTATTTTGTTTTTGTTGTGTATTTTGTATACTGCTTTGTGTTTTTTTTCACGATATGTTTTTTTGGTGTCTTGTTTGTTTTTTCTGTTTTAGGAAATGAGTATGCATTTGTGGTGTTGCCAAAGCAATAAATTAGGCATATTTCTTTTATGATGCATTTTCTGTGTTTTGCAAGGCAAATGCGCCTGTATTTCACATTGCGAAATTATTTCTTTATAGCATTATATGTACCAATATGTTACACCTGTACAGTGTTGATTGCTAATTTTGTCGTATACATGTTTGTATGCTTCGCTCGGATGTATTACGCAAATGCTTCCTTTTTTAAGGCAAATACGCCAACATTTTTTGCGTCTTTTAAAATAGATTTTTTGTCGTTGTTGTTTAAGCATTAGACGTTTCGTTTTATCACACATGTACAGTGATGATTTCTTTCTTGTCATAGACCTGTTTATTTTACGCGTATGATCCCGAATGTTTTTATGAAAATGTTACCGCTGCTGCGATGTGTTCGGGGAGGGGGAAGGGGGGCCTGCGGCCTTGTCAAGCTGGCATCACGCCAGCTTTTTCTGCAGGTCTCCTACATCCTGTAGCCTTGATGCGAAATAAAGTCATTATTATTATTATTATTATTAATACTATTATTAATAATATTATTATTAATAATAATATTATTATTAATATTATTATTATTATTATTATTATTATTATTATTATTATTATTATTTGTACGGCCAAACTTTTGACGTGGTAACAGACCATCACGCACTCTGTTGGTTGGCTTCACTGAAAGATCCTTCTGGTGGCCTCGGACGTTGGGCACTACGCCTCCAGGCATTCGACATATGCGTCGTATACCGATCGGGGCGAAAGCACTCTGACGCAAATGCGCTTTCACGATCACCCGTGAAATCTGATGATATGGAAATATCAGCCCTTGACCATCCCCTCTCCTCCGTCAGCGTCACAGACATGTCATCTGAACAGCGGAAAGACCCTTGGATTGTCTTGCTCTTAAATATGCTTTCCTGACACATCAACTTCCGGTTACCTGCGTGCTCTTCGCCGCCAAGCAACGCATTTCACCCTACCAGATGGCCTGTTATACCGTCGCAACTATCAGGTGGTGGGTCGTAAATGACTGCTAGTCATACCCAGCCATATACGCTCTGATATCTGCGAATATTTTCATGCTGAGACGCAACACGCACACACCGGTGCGCTAAAGACGTATGAGCTGGATCTGCCAACGTTACTACTGGCGGGGTATGTACACGTTTGTACGCAAACCTATTCGCTCATGTTTCTGTGTCAGCAGCGCAAGACATTCCCTCATTCACCCGGTCAACTGCAGCCTTTACCATGACCTGCACGCCCATTTGACCGTGTTGGGATTGACCTATACGGCCCGATACCGTGCTCTGTTGGTGGTAATCGATGGGTGATTGTAGCTGCCGACCATCTGACAAGGTACGCCGAAACGGCAGCGCTACCTTCGGCTGGTGCTCGTGACGTTGCAACCTTCATCTTACATCGGTTCGTTCTTCGTCGTGGTGCACCATGGGAGCTCCTGAGTGACAGGGGCCGTGTATTCTTGTCCGAAGTTCTGCAGCAGCTCTTACAATCATGCCGCATGGTACACCGCACATAAACAGCCTACCACCCTCAGACGAACGGCCTAACGGAACGTTTCAATAGAAACCTCGGAGACATGCTCGCTATGTATATTGATTCGGACCACTCCAATTGGGACGTTGTCCTTCCTTTCGTGACGTATGCCTACAATACGGCGATTCAATCAACAACGGGCTTTTCTCCATTTTTTCTTTTATATGGTCGTGACCCATGCAGCACACTCGACACGATTCTGCCATACAATCCTGATGCCCCCGAGTTCAGCCCAGTTTCTGAAATGGCAGAACATGCCGAAGAGTGTCTTCAGCTTGCACGCTCCTTCACAGCCGATAATCAAGCCCTCCAAAAAGATCGCCACGACCGTGATCTTGTTCTGGACACATTCCCCGTCGGTTCTCTCGTGTGGCTCCGACTGCCTTTCTACTCTCCTGGACTGACTCCCAAGTTTGCACCGAAGTATACGGGCCCTTACCGCGTCATACAGCACCCTTCCTCTGTCACCTATGTGATTGAACTGCTCAAGCCATCCACGGACAAGCGCCGCCTTGGTCGTGGGACGGTCCACGCCAGTCGCCTCAAGCCCTGCTACGACCCTCCTGTTCTCTCGTCACCTTGAGTCGCCAGGATGGCTCGTCTTCGTCGCCGGGGTATTGTAGTGGGAAATTCGCAAGGCACTGACTAGTGGGACCATCTCTCTCGGAGTGCGAAGCGCGAGTGTGTGCACGAGCTGTAGACGCTGGACTGCTCGAGCATTTTTGCCCGTACCGGCTGCCTGCCTACTACCTGGCGTCGCTATTAAACTCCCTTGCTAGATGTATAGTCGACTCCTCGGTGAGAAACTATCGCCAATATACACTAGGTTTTCACGCATAAAAAAGAAGACTCTTCACTTCACCCTTCTCCTCCAAATCACAACTATCACCTTTCATAGATATGTGAAATTGGGCCACAACCGTAAGGGAAGGAGCCACCATCCTCGATGTTTCCAGACGATGCCCATCACGCAGTGCTCATGTAACCGCCATCAATCTTTGAAAGTTGCGCATAGTGTCCGGTGCACGGAATGCAATTCCCCACAAAGACCGGAAGCTGGGAAGCGGTTTGCCAAGTCACCGATGGCCCAAGGCTTCGGTGCGATCAGGAAAGGGAAGGTGTACGTCACCTTACGAAGACAATTTTTTTGCCGACACCTTGGCACCAACAGCCTTCACGGTTAAGTGATCAAAACTTGAAGTTCACGGCAGGGAAAATAGGGCAGAATTAGATGGGATTCGTCGCGTCATGACATTGATGTGTGACAGAAAGGAAAAAGCGGTGACTATGGTGAGGAAGACAAAGATGGAAAGTAAAGGAAAAAATATGACTGATCCTGCGTTCTTGGAAATATATGTTTTGCGAATAATTCGGAGGGGACATGACTGTGAAGTAACTTTTTTGTTTAGTGAATTGTTGCGAAACGAAGTTAAAAATACGTACACATGTTGTACGCACAGGCAAATGTTGAACAGTCGCATTTATTTTATCAAACTAGTTGTTAGGGTCGCGTGAAAATTTGCTTCTAGTACCCGAGAAAATCCACTACTAGTTTTCTTTATGACGCGCTATGCAGAATTTTGTTCTGCGTCCTTCCGGAATTGGCTACAGATTTTTTATATCACCGTCTAAAAAATTAAATTGTGACAAACTTCATCAAAGCACGAAAGAGAATGAGTGATGAAAATTTTATGGCGCTTGGTTCACACTTGAAAAATCTCTCGAGTTAGCGTTTAAACATACTCTAGTTTTTTTTCCTTACAGCTTTTTATTATTTGCGAGCATTGTAAACCATTATTATTTAATGTTCCTGCACACTCCTGAAGTGTTTTTAAGAAAAATAAATTGCGAAGAATTTTTTTTACATTGACAGCTAGAGAATGCTTCAGCATCATTTGTTCCTTGAAGTAGCACTTTTTTTTCTGGATTCCCGGAGAACCTTGTAGTTGATTTGTCAGACACACACTTTTATTTTGAATCAACCCCTTCAACGCTGTTGTGTGTTTTTCTACGCAAACTTTACCCTTTTTTCCACCACGCGTTGCAGGAAAGTTAGCTAGCTGCACACTGTTCACCTGGCTAAGGATGCCAGTTGCATAAAAAGGCATTGCATTGTAAGCAGATAAGAGAGGTGAATTGCATTTGAACTTGCGAGAGTACACAGGAAGGCGCACGCTACCTCACGACACCTTCGCACCAATGGCCTTCAGGGTAATTTATCAATTACTTCCATTTGCTGAAATATTTACGAACAATGCACGTTTTAGACTTCTTGTTAACATAGTAAGTGTGCTGTTACCACTTGCCTGTGTTTGGCACGAGATGTCAGTACTCATAGCTTGGCTAAGCTCCCTTACCACGTGTGCCAAGCTCCCTTACCACGTGATGTACCCCCTAAATAATCGACCGGCACAAATAACAGGAGTGGTTTTTCACTTGCGTCACCTAGAGCGCAGCTTGTCGACTGCTTATTGCGACACGCGCGCTCGTATGCAGCGTCACGACAGTGAGCTGTTTGTATAGCGATTGGTTTCAGAAACATAAGTTTATCCAGTCACTCTATACAGTTTTAAGCCATCGTTGTTGATGTGCGATCTGCAGGCAGCTCGGCTACCCCGATGAGTGGAGCAGCCATTGATGCGCTCTTGCTCCAGTATACGCCATGTCCAAAGTGCAAGAACATGCAGACGAGAGCCAATGCCTGCAAATATTAAATCAGAACCACAACGAGCTAAGTTATTTCAATTATCCACATATATGATAACCATAATGTGAATGAAAAATAAATAACTCCTAAAAGGGCTAAAGAGAATATCCCTGCACTTCTAAAACAGAGTCTCTAGGCCGGCGTTTGCGCTGTGCAATAACGGACAAAATCCTCTCTCTCCCTAAATTTCCAATCTCAGTGCGACGCGCTTTTCATGTCAAGTTGCACTCTCTCTGAACATGCAGATATGTCAATCGTAATTTTGTTCTGCGCGACATATATTGAGGAACTTTGGAGCTTCACCTTCAAACGTGAAACATCATAGTGTTATGTGGCTGGGAACGCCATCCTTGCCGCATGAAAACGAACGTCTCTTCACGTAACATACGACATTTTCAAACTATCCTCGTACAGTTCTGAAGTAAAAATGACAGACCGACCGTGTTGGTTAAGTATATCGTACTCGTTCTCTGTCCATTGAAAAAGAAAATAATGCGTTTGTGGCATACTTTTCTTCTTTTTCTAGCACGACACACTTAGGACATTAGCTAGTAGTGGGTATTCTGCTGAGGAGGAAAAAGAGGTAGTTGCAACAATGGCGGAGATGCAATAATACACCGCGCTGCGTTTTCGGAACCGCGTTTTGGAGTGCTATATATATTGGTGACCCGGACTACGAACGCGACCTTCCATGGAGCAGCGTGAGCATCTCGACAGCCTCAGTCCTGGTACCGCTGCAACTGCACCCGGCCATGTACCCTCTTCGGGTGTTGTTGGAGGTACTACTACTATGACGCTATCACAGCTGTGGCTTGCCGATCCCTCCTTGTGGTTTATTCAAGTCGAGAACAAGTTCCGCATTCATCGCATCAGGTCCGATGTTCGCAATGCATACGCTTCTCATCGAAGCGTTGCCGCCACAGGCAATGGCTGAAATACGTGACATCCTCGAGGGCCCGCCTTGTCACTCCATATACGACAGTAAAACAGGCTCTTCTCCACCGACTCGTTCCACCTAAGCATCGGCGCATTCAGCAACTTCTGTGAAATGAAGAGCTCGGGGACCACCGTCCCACACAGTTTCTACGTCACCTGCAGCACCTGCTTGGGGACCAGCCAGACGGCTTGGAAACATCCATACTACATGAGTTGTTTCTACAGCGTCTTCCACCTACCAGGCAAATCGCTCTTGTCCCAGCTCAGGATAAGCCGCTGTCGGAAGCTGGCAGGAATGGCCGATGACATGATTGACGTTGCTCCGGCAGTCATAAACGCTGCCCACACCTCTCCGATTTCCGAAGCACATTCCCTTCGAGAAACGGTAAAAGATCTCGCAGCTGAAGTCGCCAACTTGCGTCAGCAATTGCTGAGCATTCGCAACTTAAATGACCAGCCTCGTCCACATCGACCATCTCTCACGTTGACTGCTCCGCAAGTGTCCCTCCACCAGCCCGAGCACTGCTTTTTACCGCAGAACACATGCTATTATCACCGGCGTTTTCGTGCCGCGGCTCGCAGATGTGTGCCACCTTGCTCATGGCGCATGGGAAACGCTCCGGCCTGATCGTCAATAACAGCGGCGGGCGATCACGGCCAAACATCAAGCCGCCTCTTCCACATCACCGACAGAATTACACGTCTGCGCTTGCTGGTGGACACTGGAGCAGAAGTCAGCATAAATTCCAGCGTCCAAAACCGACCGGCGTCTTAGCGAGAAGTTAACTCCTCTACAAGCGACCAAATCTTCGGTCATCGCAACTTACGGACAGAAGTCTCTGAACCTTGATCTCGGTCTTAAGGGGAAACTGCAGTGGTTATTTTGGATAGCGTACGTGCGCTACGCAATCTTAGGCGCCCATATCTTAAGGCATTTTCATCTGCTCGTAAATATGAACCGCTGTCGCCGTGTGGATAGCTATACCGGCTTATCGGCCAATGGTTTTCTGTGACGCGCTATGGCCCTAAAACCCACTTTCGTGAAACCGCCCACGTAACCATATACAGCTCTGCTTAACGAGTTTCAGGAGATTACAACGAAGTCTCCCATGGATAAGACCCCCAAGCACATTGTGACCCACTGCAACGTTACCACAGGCCCACCGGTTCACTGCCGCCCTCGCCGACTTGGCCCTGATAAACTTCGAATTGCTCGCAACGAGTTTGAGCATATGTTAGAGTCACAAATTATTCGTCCGTCATCAAGTTCGTGGTCGTCGGCGCTACACATGGTTCCCAAGAAGAAGAATGACTGGTGGCCCTGTGCTGATTATCGGGCTCTCAACGCAGTCACCGTTCGAGATTGATACCCGTTACCCAATATTCAGGACTGTAATGCCTTTTTAACCGGCACAACTGTAAACTCGAAGATTATCTTGTGAAGGCTTACCACCAGATCCCCGTTGAGCCTTCTGATATTCCTAAAACTCCAATAATTACCCCATTTGGTCTCTATGAGTATTTACGAATGCCTTTCGGTTTGACAAGTGCACTTCAGACATTTCAGCGTTTTATAGACGAAGTCACAAGAGGCTAGCCGTTTTGTTTCGCCTATATCGACGATCTTCTCGTTGCCAGCAAGGACGGTGAAACGCACAAGGAACATCTACGTCAGCATTTCACTCGACTGCGTGATTACGACCTTGTCGTCAATGTAGAAAAGTGTCAGTTTGGAGTCTTGGAGATAGCATTCCTCGGACATCAGATCACTAAAGATGGCATCACTCCCCTACCTGACAAGGTTGAAGCTATCCTCGGGTACCCGCCACCCACGTCCATACGCAGTCTACGACGTTTTCACGAACTCGTCAATTTTTATCCCCGCTTCATCCCTACATGCTCTACACTGCTGCAGCCTCTAGAAGCACTACTCTTGATTCCGCAAGCCGAGTGAGCCACACTTCCCTGCGACACGGTCGCGGATCAAGCTTCTGCCGTCGTTAAGAACAAGCTCGCCCAAGCCACCCTCCTGCACCACTCTTCACCAACTGCTCCCACTAGCCTCATGGTGAACGCTTCTGCAGAAGCAGTTGGGGCCGCTCTTTATCAATGGATCAATGGTGCATGAGCTCCAATTTCCTTCTTTTCCCGCAAGTTACGCGACACTGAGCCCCGATAAAGTACTTTCGGACAAGAGCTCCTCGCGGCCTACCTTCCGGTGAAGTATTTCAGGTACTTCATTGAAGGGCGACAATTTGCCATTCTTACCGACCACAAGCCCCTTGTTTCGGCTTTACGTTCCTGCAGTACCACGCACACTCCTTGAGAAACTCGACACCTTGCTTTCATTGCCGAATTCAGTACAGATATACGTTATGTAAAAGGCAGCTTTAACAGTGCATCGGACGCTCTCAGTCGTATTACCATCAATGCCACGACAGGCACCACCGACCTTTCATTGTCCTCGCTCGCGGAGGCCCAGGCATTAGACGATGAGCTTCCACGACTCCGATCCTCTACTTCCCTCCGACTGGAACAAGTCAACTTTCCCGACGACGACGTTACGCTCTGGTGCGATGTTTCACACAACTGCACTCGTATCTATGTTCCTTCACAGCTTCGTCGTGCTTTTTTGACACCCTCCACTCCATCTGCCATCCAGGCGTAAGAGCTACGCAACATCTGGTCACTGAACGCTATGTCTGGCCGTGCATACGTGCTAACATTCGTGACTGTGTTCGCACTTGCAGGAGCATGTTAGCGTATGAAGGTGCAAAGGCACACCAAGCCTCCACAGGGAAAATTCTCTCTCCCTGTTGCACGTTTTGACACCATTCATTTGGACATTGTCGGGCCATTACCTCCATGTAGAGGAAATACGTATTTGCTTACGTGTATTGACAGGTACACTAGGTGGCCTGAAGCAGCTCTGATGCCTGACATCACGGCAGAAACAGTTGCTCGTTCCTTTCTTGCTACCTGGATTAGCCGTTTCGGTGTACCATCAACGGTGACTATGGATCGAGGCAGACAGCTTGATTCAGCGCTTTTCACCTCTGTCACATCTCTACTGGGTTGTGCGCGTATTCGCACAACTGCGTATCATCCAGCATCAAATGGCTTAGTGGAGAGACTCGACCGTAATCTAAAAGCAGCACTCGCATCGCAGCCTCACGCCGAAGATCGGGTATCACACCTCCCCATCGTGCTTCTCGCCCTGCGTTCAACACTTCGGCCAGAACTTGCCTGCTCTGTAGCCGAGATGATTTATGGCTGCACACTCCGTTTGCCTGGTGACCTCGTCAGCCCCGTTACTACGCAGAGTGTTTCGAATCCATCTTCTTTCGTCCAGTGTCTACGAATCTTCATGCAAAACTTGCGCCCATCACCACCTTCAGCTCACACTAAGAACGACGTTTTTCTGCCGGCAAACCTACAGACATCTTCACACGTTTTTGTTCATGTTGATGCGTCTCGCCATGCTCTTCAGCCTCGCTATGATGGTCCTTTTCCCAGTCATCAAGCGTTCTGAACATCATTTTACAATCCTGCGTAATGGGCATAAAGACAGTCAGCATTGAAAGGATCAAGCCGGCACCCATTCTGACAAGCTCCGTCTGATCATTTTTTTTCCTTCAAGTGCCCACGGCCACTTGTCGGCAGGGGGGCCTATCTGTGGCATACTTTTCTTCTTCTGGAACGACACGCTTGGGACATAAGCTAGTAGTGGGTAGTCTGCTGAGGAGGAAGAAGAGGTAGTTGGAACAATGGCAGAGATGCATTAATAAACCACGCTGTGTTTTCGGAACCGCGTTTCAGAGTGCTATACGTTATTTTTCAATGAAATTGCTTACAAAAATTTGGGCGAAAACTTCCGTATCCGTAGCCGACATAGGTAGTTAAGGATGCGTTATAGCCAAGCATTTCGTTTAATTGGCGAGTAAAAATCTTTACACACGGAATTCAATCACAGAGTACAAAATCATATGCGGACGTGCAGGGAGAAAAACGGAAATAACGCGACATGTACATATCTTTTCACAATATTAGCATGACAACTGGTAACTCTTCGATAGAAACAGTTTCCTGAGTGACTGAATCATATTCGGCAGACGTCCACTTAGAGTAAGAATGCTGTTCTAAATTTTAGCAGCAACAAAGGGTATTTGTTCAAAGGCCGTAGACATTGTGCACTGTTCGCAGATTAAGATTTTGTTGTTTGATTTACCGAGTGTGACATCTGGAATTTAATAAAATTGATGCTTGAAGGGTACATTTTCATACAATATTCCGCGTAGTAATACTGCGCTTTTGAATTGCCTAACCTTATCAAATGGCATTAGGTTCAGATTTCGAAAAAGTTCAGCCGATGGTGCATTCTTGGATGCTGACGTCATCGTCGTAGTGCCTTTCACTTCAAATATACAGCTGCAAAGTGCCCAATTGTGTCATGTTACTTCGTTTTAGCAATTTCCACAGTACTATCTACACATCTGCAAGGCCACACGCACCCCTGCACAGCTGCCCACTTTATTAGTGATGTTGCTGATCAGCGCAATTAATTGTGCCTCAGCACCTTTTCGTGGATAGCCCTTTACACAACGCACCCACTGTGCAGCTTAGGTTATGACACCTGTCGAAATATAACCCTTCTGCCTCGCAACATTTCTTGTGCTAATGACACTCATATATAGTGTTTTGTTCCTAGGCTATTTAGGCAATAGGCATAGCCTCTGGGTCGAACAGAACCGACTTAGGTGACACTGCAGCTTTTGCAAAACGCAATTCTTTAACGCGGTCGTGTGAAACTTAATCCAAGTGGAATAGTGGTAAGTCAAATGCGACTATATCAAAGACGGGCCAAACCAAATGTTGCTTATATTCAACTATTCCCGGGTAAAACAATGCTTTAACGTTATTGCAGTGTAAAAAGCACTGATACAGCTACGAGCACGATCACTTCATATATTTAACATAAGGCAGCAGGGAATGCCTCGAAAAAAAATTCCGTCATATCTACGAAGTGAATGATGATGAGTGGGCGAAGCTCCGGAGGTAAACCTGGTAAACCTTGAATCCTCTGTACATTTTGCCCACTCGATTTTATTACATCGCTCCCCCTAGCGTACGTCGCCGCACTAGATCGAACGATTGCCTTCAACCAATGACACGCGCCATATGTGACATCATTCCTATTTTATAAGATCTCGCGTCTTTCATCAACTACAAGTACCGCTTTCTAGTTTATAACATCTTGCATCTTTTCATCATCAGCTACAAGTACCACCATCTAGTAAATACTACAAGAACTAAACGAGAGGTGGCTACATACAGGAGACGGTACCGCCATCTAGTGAACACTGCAAGAACTAAACTAGAGGTGGTTACATACAGGGGACGGTACCGCCATCTAGTGAACACTGCAAGAACTAAACTAGAGGTGGCTAAATACAGGCTACAGGGGACGCACAGCCCACGCCCTAAGGAGCTTCGCCCCTAAAATGGGCTTTCTTCCCTAACTTTCATTTTTTTTCTTACGGAAGAAAACTTCCACAAGTGCATTTGACAAACCAAGCATTGTGATTAGGAAGTACGTTGTGAGGAGCGAGTACAACTATCGCTTGTCGTCACAAGTTATTCATTGCCGTGATTACCTTGACTGTTGCGCAGAGTCGTCATTCGCTTCTTATCTAGTTTGCCCCCGCGATAGAAGAAGCCTCGGTTCTCCTGAAAGCTTGCGATAATCAACACAGTCAAAAAAGAGAAAGTAAGCCTTAGGTCGTCGCTGCGCGCATCACTTAAGAATGCGCGCTCAGTAGGATGCTGGAAGAAGAAGGCCAACCTAAAGAAAAAGCAGACAAGGTGGTTTTATCGCCGACGAGTACTCACAGCTGTGTATAACAACCTTAAAGCGCTAATAACAACAATCCTGTGTTTTTTTATAACCTGCCATTGCTTACAATTCCGCATGAACAACTACAAACAACGGAGAAAACACAGCTGTAGTGAAATGGTTTCTTCTCCATTGTTTCTCCACAAGGGCGAAGGAATGAGCCTTGCAGCAACTAATTGTATGATCCCGCGAAAAATGCCTACATGAAGCGTGCTCCTCAACCAGAAAGAATGCACGAAAAGAACATACAACAGGCTAGGTTAGCTCCACGCTTTATGCGATCTGCTCGGACAAGAAGGCACAGACTAGCACGGACTGTCACAAGTGTATTTATTTGTGTGAGTCGCATGCGCCTTTCGCAAACGCGTTCGCTACGGCGAACGAAGTGCGCTTCGTGCTCTCTGTAGCTCCAACGCACACTTTTGGTGAAAATCGATTTACCGCCCACCGCCATGAAGAGATAAGTGACGTGCACGAGTGACGACAGCTTGTGGAGGCACGAGCGCGTCACAACTTGCGGGGCTATTGTTCCTCGGTTGTTCGCGAGTACATGAAAAACTTTTTGTTTACATATTGTCACATGGTCATGACATAGACGAATGTGGAAGACTACAGATTGAAGATGAAACTATTCATTTGGGCACAACTTGAGATCAACAAATGAAAAAGAAGATTGTAGCGATACACACTGGCACCAATAGCGTTGAACAGCGCGTCAGCTGTCGATGAACTGAGAAGCGGCGAAGCGTGTCGGCATTTATACACGAGTTGTGGAATATTCCAGCATTATCGCTAGCAGCCATGCCGGTTCTAGAATGATCTTTAGTGTTCGCTAAGTGAGCGCTATCTTAACGAAATGGTCTACTACAGTCCCGAAGCTTCTTGAACACTGCAGGATCGGTTTGCGCTGAGAAATACGTAGTGCAACGGGGCTATAACAAAACTCGAGGAAGGAACGTAAAAATCTACTATAAACGATGGCGTAGTAGTTAGAGTATCAGCGTCACATGGAAGAGGTCCGTGGTTAGATTTGCGGGACCTCGCAGCTCCCAACCGAAAAAAAAATACCAGCGTATTGGTGGAATTTATATAAGAGGCCTGGGGTGCGGCCTCATCGGTGACCACCACCGGTAATGCACTCCCTCACCAGAGAAGGACTGGCCATCCTGGTGCAGTATCTTACCACTACATTCCACATGCATAAGTCAATTAACACACGACCCTCGCTGCCCAACGGCTGCGACACAGCTGACCAAGGCATCGGTCAGAGTTGCAACGCAGCAGAGGTTGCTGAGCATCTCTGGGTCTGGACAGGCCGCCATTGGAACCTGAACTTGGCAACGTTGAACGCTTGATCCTCATCTAATGAGGCACGTCTAGCTATACTATTAGACGCGAAGACGGTGTTGAATGGGATGTAATAGAGCTCAGTGAGGTTAGGGGCACAGATGAGGCCTATACAGTGCTACAGAATAGGTACGTTCTTTGCTGCCGTGGCTTGGCTGATAGAAGAGAACTTGGTGTGGGGTTCCTGATCCTTTGCTGGTAACATAAAGGAACACTATAGCAATAAAGAAAGGGTGGTAGGTATCGTAATCAAACTGAATAAGAGATACAAGATGAAGGTGGTACACGCTTACGCGCCTGCATCCAGCCATGGCAACGTGGTAGTTTAAAGCTTTTATGAAGACGTGGATTCGGCATTAAGTAAAGCAAAAACACAGTATACTATACTGATGGGCGACTTCAATGCCAAGGTAACGATGAAGCAGGCTGGAGACCAGGCAGTAGGAGAATATGCAATAGGCACTAGAAATGCCAGAGTCGAGTTCTGAACGCAATAATTTACGGACCTTGAATACGTTCTACCGAAAACGAGGAAACCGTAAGTGAACAAGGAGGAGCCCGAAGGGCCAAAATAAGAATGAAATGCACTTTATACTGAGTGTATACACCCAGGCATTGTGCAGGATGCGGAAGTGCTCAGCAAGAAACAATGACCTAGAGCGTTGCTGCTGACGACGATACGGATCGGCAATTCACGATATTCCGCTGCGCGCTTATGGAACTTGTTGGAAACTTCAAAGGAAAAAAGAATAAATTCATCCATTTCGTAGACCCTCTGTCCGCAACCGGTGAGAGGTGTTAACCACACGTTTTCGGACAAAACACGCAACAATAGGCCGCATTTCCATGCTCCATAAATTTTTGTAGGGCGTGTACTTTTATAGACTCACGAGGCACAATATTTTCTCGCTGTTGTCGTCATGCTTCTAATAAAATTCGAAACTGATATGATCGTTCGCCAGTGCGATTACAAGGGCGGGTGCTGATGCCGGTTCCGGCTTCGAGCAATGATGAAGCGAGCCAGCCGCAGCCGTCGCGCGTAGCCGTACAAAGCGATGACACAGCGTGACGTAGTTCAACCAAAAACAAGTCTCTCACTTGCAACTATCTGGCGTTCTTTAACTTCCACTGATACCGCACAGTACTCGGGCTTCCACCTGTTCACCTCTACCTGATATGCCACCGCCGTCCCATGGTCGTACCCGCAATCTTCGGTTCAGCAACAGGCACTGTAACCACTCCCTCTTCATGGTGGACGCGGTATGTAAATCATTCAAAGCATGACAGCCTTGGATGACAACGTTGTTTTGGCGTTTAAAACAAAAAAAATTTTTCATGTACCAAAGGTTCCGACACAAATAACTCTTATTTAAGGCAATCATAGCTTTCTGTAGCGGTGTTTTCTCTGCTGGACCTTTTCTTCCCTTTTTTGAAAAATCCAGATGAAACGAGACTGCTATCACAAGTTATGTGGCCCTATTTAATATTTCGAGGCCTCGTAGATTGATTCTGAGTTCGTATGGTGTATTAAATTTAACGAGTATTCCAGCTGTTAAATTTATTAAGCCCTTGGTACATGTACGTAAAGATTACTACAAATGGTCATTATACAGACGTCAGGCATCGCCTTGTTTGTGTGTTCGAATATACTTACCACACTAACCAAGGACGTCGTGGTCTTCAGGGGGTTCAGTCCGAGGGAGATGGCAAATATTGCGCACACTAGGTAGGCAAGTGCAGCACCGTAGTTGAAACAGACGTACTAGAATAAAGGAAACAAAATAACGTACATGTAATCAATCCTTCGTGACTTCTCGGTATCACAAAACATCATTTAAATGAGCGAAGAAACTCAAATTCTTGAAATTTCTGTTTTAGACCTTCCTCAGTCTTGGGCGAGAAATTTGTACAATAGCGCTCGCTTCAGTTGCTCTGCGTGCTGATGAATTTACGGTGTGTCGGTGCGTGATCAGTATTACCAGTATCACAAATGATGTCGCTTACGTAGCGAAACTAAGACGCTTCAACACACTTTCTGCCTCAGAGAATATTACACACCAGTAAGGTACTTCGGCATCCAGGTGTGATGACATGCCACGGCCGTCGCAGTGTCTAGTGACCCTAAACGGGAAGGCGACGTTGTTGTGCTTGCCAGACACTCACCGTTCTGGATGGCTTTAGTTTTCATCCAAGTGTGTTGTGACCAGAGATACATTACAAAGACTGCTTTGCAGTGTTTCAATGACATTCAGGCACGGAAAAGTTTCGAATATATGGCATTCAAAGCAACTTGAAAGAGCACATCTGCTAAAAAGCTACTTCTGTTGATCGCTGTTATTACTAACAGCCGTGTGTCTGAAATTAAAGGATATTTTTTGTAGCGCGAGGCGAAATACAGAAGCGCTATAGAACATACTGACAGGACAGAGCGGTACTAGCACCATCTTTATTTACTAACACCAAGCTCCTTTTAGGTCGTAATCATCAGGCAAACAAATAAGCACGTAGATTCAATTAGATAACTGCGCGAAAGTGTCATCTACATAAAAGAAGAAAGAAAACTTCCCAGATAGAAACATGTATCACCACGTACGTAGGAAACCTGCTCTTTGTGTGACAGTGCAATCAAAGGCTTACTTGTATAAACATCACCGATGTACTTGAATGTAAACACTCGGCAGATGTCTGTCTGGTTGGGTATCAAAACTGGGAAACGATTTGAACTTCCACCATTGGTAAAGTTGAAGCACAAGACCATGCAGGATAAAAAACCTTCCTACCTCTTGGACCGTAGTTCCCCGCAAAGCATGCAAAATGACAGGATGATCACCAACCTTTCGTTTCGTTCACTCACAGATCGGGAAACATCTGTTATGGCAAAAGGACACGGCTATAACGTATAAATGACGGCCCGTCTACCCAAACTTGTCGCGGCTGTAGAGGTAGCCATCCAGAGCGTGAGGCCGACTGCTAGAGAAATAAATTGGGATCCTTTCGAAATTACCGTTACAAAGGAAAAAGAACTTGACCGCAGAGGAGAACCAGGCACTTCGAGAACTCAAACGCGATCAGCGCATTGTTATCTTGCCCGACGACCAGGGCAGTTTGATGGTGGAGTGACAGCCAGCATTACCGATCGGAATATTTCTGATCGCATTACTGATCATTGCTGATCGGAATAGGAAGCATACACGCAGCTAAGGACCCAAAGAAGCAAATCCATACAGAGCTAAACAAGATCTCGCCAAAATTTGCAAGCATTACCCAGATCTAAGAACAGTTTACCTGCGACTAATCTGCCGTATTGAATCCGCACCGGGTTTCTATGCCCCACCGAAAATTCCCAAGCCTGACTTCCCCCTTCGCCCGATCGTAATATTCCCTTTCCCTCGGGGTTAACACTGGCGGCTATTTCTCGCCAAATTGGCAAGTTTGAGAGGCCCATGGTGGCCTGAAATTATGAGTGGTGATATGGCAATCTTTTGGTGATTTTTAGCTTACGCCATAACTTAGTTATCTACTCTATACACTGTGTGTTTGAAACAATTAGGTGACAACGTTTTTCTATTTTTAGTACAATTAAACCAACCAGAAGAAGGAGCACTTTACGCACAATTCAGTAAGTTTCTCCTATTTCTCGAGTGTACGTATCTTCTCAATTCACCTGCATAGATCTTGAGAACACTTGTGCACTGGTGCGTCTGGCAGCAACCTCCCAACAAAACTTTGCTAAGCGGACAGCTTCGTGTGCCATGAAGTGGTGGTGTTTTCCTATGATTTTTAACTGCTTTAAGGGCTTTAATGTTATTTAAAGTTTTGATCCGCAGTGGCTAGGTGATGGTTAGTCTGCGTGTTCTGACCACAGCTTCAACTGCCCTGAAAGCTTATGGACTCCTTCACTCCCGTAATATCTCCTATTTCACCATATATAGTTTAAATTTTCAATTAACATACTTCTTAGGCAGGACAAGAGATAGCCCTCTTTAGGCAGCTTTCAGAAAATGAAGTTAGGTGAATGTGTAGCGTAAGCACTACCGAACAGAAAGCGTGGTGCGGGCACAAGGACGATTACGCACTACTTTCGTATTTGTTTCCGTTGTTTTGTAAGTAAGTTGTGTGACTATCGTTCACATGACTACAGTGCAATAAAATTCTGTAAATAAACAGGAAGGCTACGCATGCCGTCTCTTCTTCTTGTACCGACTGCTTCGCTCTGTGTTCGCAACAGCTGAAACCATTACTGATTTTTTATGAGGTGCTAGCATCCATAGACGCTGGTAGTACACGCATTTTTATCTCTGAATGCTCCCATAGTGAAGTGGATCATGCGATTTTAATTGAAGAACGTAAATATAGTTGTCATGTACGGTAACTCGCAATTTTTATTACTACGCACACCACACCTACGTAAAGCGGCGACTTTTTTGGCGACTAAATATATGAGTGGTACAAACATTAGAATCTTGACACGATTGTCATGTAAGAACATGACAACATACCACGCTCATAGTGTGCTCATGGCCGTTTTGCTAGCTCCACATATACTAAATTTGGTATCACTTGACGTCATTAGATGACGAAGGTAAACGACGCATTCAAACATGATAATCATGGCACGGATATCATGTATGGCATCATACCTCAACCTTGTAACAATGTGCTGATTTCAAAGTAACATATCATCATTTCTCATTAGTGCTTCGCATATCATCGACTCCCACTGCACGCGGCATCTGCCATTTTGTGTGTGTGTGCTTTCTCGTGCTTTCTTGTGCACGACCGTGTGTGGGGGCAGTTTCCGTCATGTTTCCTGTGTTTAAGGATAGTTTTTATAATGTACGCGTGTGCAGATTTTTTTAGGTGTGTTGCAACGAGTTTGTTGTGCTGCTGTTTGTGCCGCTGTGCAAATCGAACGCGAAAAGAAACGCTAGCTTGCAGTACCATAATTTTATCTGAATTCCACAGCATCCTGATACCTGTCTGTAGAGTAATTTTGGCCACAGAACGTCAGGGACCGGGAAAACGTCATTGTTCCCGTACGTGAAGTAAATACTGGTGCGTGCAGCATTGGGGCCACCGCAAGATTTATGAGCGCCTGTTTACTTTGCCATGAGGTTTGTTTGTGCACGGCAACTACTTCGTGTGATCGTGTTGGGGCAGCCAGACACATGTTTTCTGTACTAGAGTGCAGTGTTTATTGTGCGCGCGTTCGCAGGCACGCACGATAAACACTTATTTACAGTTCAGGAGAAGCAAACGAGCAGCACTCGTTGAGGCCTATATTCTGCAAATTATTGGCCCTCCTTGCACGAACTGTTCACATATGCTGAGCAATATGTACTCCTAATTACAATTTGAAATCGAACCTGTGTAGTGCAGCTACAAACGCGCTATTTACGGTCTACTGATATACATGAAAATGCGTTAAAAGTGTTTCTTCCAGAAGGAGCAGTGAAGCCAGAGCGGGCCCGAGGTAAACTGGGCCTATCTTGCCGCTTCGGCGGCACGCAGCAGCCCGTACCTTGTTTTTCATTCAGTGACCGTAGTATAGTGTTCTTGTGCGACTCGTATCTCGTTCGTATGGGAGAAAGAAATGATAATTCATTTCTTCCTGCATCAGGGCCAAAGAAACCGTACTGACGCAGCCATCTTCCAGGCGGATAATCTCGGATGCTGTATCTTAACCCACAATGCAATATGTGTCATAGGTGTGTGATAAAACGATCTATTTGAACCCGTAATACAAGATGTTTGATAGGTACATGTCACCTCGGCATGTCTGGAAACTTCATTTGTACTGTATACATTTTTTCTGATTGACTTTTGTAAGCCTTTCTTTTGTAATCATAAAACGTGAGTGCATAAAAGCATCATGTGTCTGTCCAATAGGCTTAGTTGAAAGTTGGCGCTTGCGTCCGCCTAGTCCTTCATCTCAAGTGTTCGTCTTTTAAGCAGTGGGCAATAAGTTGACAATGACGAGCTACCAACTCGCCCAAGCAAGTACCCTTAGCTCTGCAATCTCTGAAACACGCTCATTTCGCCTAGATGCAGTTCGGCGTTACCCAGTTACGCTCTCCTTGCGAATGATCGCGACTGGCCGCAGAGAGACAACACGACACAAGTTGCGTTTAATTCTGGGCGTGCAGTAGTGGCCACAACTCAAGCACGCCACGAATTGAAGACCTTAGTCCAAGTTCGGCGTCCGAAAAGTTCCACTCTTATGACCGCCACATCCCTTTTTCTTGTTATTCTCTCACCGTTAACTAGGCGACCTACTACAAGCATCTGTATGCTCAAGGGTTTGTTTAATAATTATGATGGACGTGAGTTGGGGAGAAAAAGATAGATCACTGATTTCAACGTGGTTTCATGCCCTCTAAGTGATGCCATTGCTGTCAAATATTGATAGACACTGCGCAAGCTTTCTTTTATCAATGTACAGTAAACAACACACAACTTCTTTAAGGACACGTTTTAGTTTCGCGTTTTACCAATTCCTTGAACGAATGGATCAACCATGTGCTTTTTTTGTTCTGACACTCGCCTTCATGAAAATATCCACTCTACAGGTGTATAAGACCTACTGCACGAACGCGGCTCAGCGTGAGAGGCGCTGAATTTCAGGCACGATGTGTTACGGGGTGCGCGACGAGCTTGCGCCCGTAAGCGCACTCCCCCGAAAAATCATGCGTAACACACGCACACGGGGCACCCGTGAAAGAAACCACTCTGTCTCTGAGGGTTACAATTATCATTCATGTATAAATTGTGAGTTTAATGCAGTGACTCTAATAAATTCTGCAGAACTAAACCGACAACACTTCAACAAACCAGCAAAACGATGTAAACATTAGCTGAAAATCAACAAACGTTCATTCCGACTTGATGACGCAGCCTTCCCGGCGCGTGAATGGCAGATGGTGAACCTGACAACATGCGGCGTTCAATTAATATCAAACAAAAAAAGCAACGATAACTCAGTCAGGTCGTGTGTGAATAGCAACAGCCAAAAATGACAGCTATGTCTTACAAACAAAAGGAATCAAACCACAAAGTTATTCAGCAAGCCACAGTATCTTGACTTCCTCTATGCGAGGAGACAGCAAGAAATCATTGCTGCAGTCGTTGCATGGACACGTTGCGTGTTACGTACTGATTGAGATAGATGAAACAAACAATTATGGTCGCAAAAAAGCTTAGTGTGAAAAAAAGGGAGAGACAAGGCTACAAGTTTTCATCAGTGCGGTGTCCCACACTTTCGCATTTTGTATCTCGTACGTCTTGTCCGGAAACCAATACAGTTTTACGAGTGGATCTCGTGTCTTGGTATTGTGTACACTGTGGTGGCACAGAACAAAGCTTCTGACATCGCTTCTAATATCGTGAAAATGGAGCTTGGCTAAGGAAGCCCCTGGGTTCAACGTGCCAAGTACACGACATAGCGACAAATGTCCCCGCACCGAACGAAAAGCGCGGGCTTTGGCGCTCCCCTGCTGTCGGTGATAAAGGCTGAATCCGGTAGAGAAAGGCTAATTGTTGGGATATTTGGTTGACGTTAATTGGGTACATGATAGTGCAAACATGGAGAACGCAGATCAGAGAAAAATAAAAAGGAGAGAGCAAAAGGTCACGCGCTCAACTTCAACTGTTTATTCATGCCACCTCGAACACCTGTGGCCATCGGAAAAACATCACAGAATATTAACGGAGTTCATGATGGTGAGCGGGGCGAAGCATCCATCAGTCCGTCCGCATTCCCGTCCGTCCGCTGCTTCTTGCTTCCGTCCGTCCGTGCGTCCGCCTGTGCAACCGTCCGTGTGGCCATCCGTGCATCCATGCGTCTGCCAATGGGTGCGTCCATCCGTCCATCTCTGCTTCCTCCCTCCGTCCAAGCGCCCGTCTTTCTGTGCATGCATCCGTCCGCTCATCTGTGCGTTCATCCCTGCTTTCATCCGTACGTCCGCCAATTCATGCATCTGTCCATCCGTACGTTCATTCATGCGTCCGTCCATTCGTCCGCCCGCGGATCTATCTGTCTATTCGTCAGGGTGTCCATGCGTCTGTCCATCCGTCCGTCCTTTTAGTGAACACTCATAGCACCGACATCTCGCATCTTTACATCATATATTCATCATATACAAGCACCGCTATCCAATGGACATTCGGCGGATAAACGACCGGTGGCACGGTTTTTGCTTCGTGTCTAGCTCATAGCACTGCAGGTCACCTTCGCTAAACCTGTGAATAGAATAAATGTACGATGATTTAGAGTACGAGGTATTTTACTATGCGAGAGCAGTAAGCTGTCCCGGGGCAAATAAGTCCTTGGGAATGACAAGGGCTGTCTATCATTCCACGAAATATGCAATGGCTTAAACCTTGCTAAAGATTGATTGATATGTGGGGTTTAACGTCCCAAAACCACTATATGATTATGAGAGACGCCGTAGTGGAGGGCTCCGGAAATTTAGACCACCTGGGGTTCTTTAACGTGCACCCAAATCTGAGCACACGGGCCTACAACATTTCCTTAAACCTTGCTAAAGCCAAGAAGGTTATGTTCAATGAGTTTAACGTGAAGACCTTTTCTGGTCCAATTTTGTGCTCAAATTGCGTCCTTCTGTTACTATTTTTTAGTTAGCATCAAATTCAAAGCGAAATTTATTAGAGATTAAGTCACCGATACTCATCTCCGTAGGTTCTTTCATCAGAAACAACTATCTTTTTATTATAAATTACCATACGCGGGTTTTTTTCTCAATTCAAATGAGTGCGCGCGTGCCACTCGTCTAGTCCGGCCGTGGAGGTTGCTGCGTACTACTACGACGCACTACTACTAGGACGACGAAGACTACTAGTACTACTACAACATACATCGCGGGCGCACAATCCACGGCTTAAGGAGCTTCGCCTCTAAAATTAACGACATGTTCCCAAAAGGAACCCTGATGGGATGCGAAGCAGCAGCGTTGCGCACGGACGCAATCGTCGTTCTTGACTCACGCCTTGTCGGTGCCTTTCGTCTTCCGCTGCCGACGCTTGCGTTCGGCTTTCTTGGCTCGCTCTTTATTGTTGTTGCAGGCGTGACGCAGCCATTTGCGAACGCGATTGGCTCTTCTAACACTCGCAACTCCAGTGATGGCCTTTTAGGCGAAATCGCTTCGGCGCATGCTTTGGCGGGCGAAGGAGCTTCACTTTCTCCCCTCCTCTCTATCGCAGATAAACGAGCCGAAACAGCGTTCACTCAATGCGTGTTCGAACATTGCGAGTGGTGGAAAGGTTGAAGAGAGAAACAGGTGATACGTGGCTAGCGCGTGGCCGGTGATGGATAGTGACATCACCACACACTAAGACGGAAGGCTTGACCTACTTGGCAGCACCCGAACACCTGCGGCGAGGGGAGCACGGTGCGGCACGTTGTCACGGTGACACGGATGGACAGCGTTACACAGGCTAGTCAAGAGCAGCTTGGCTTCTAAAACCTTTCTTTAGAAAACGAAGGACACCAACAAGACAACGTCCAGCCCCGTCTAAAAAAGATACAAGCCCGCGGTAGTACCGTACTGCCACAAATTTTCCAACACCCTCAAGAAGGTTGCCAATATGTATACGGTGTCTACGTTGTCTTTTGCGCCCCAAGCAAGTTGATTTGACTGTATCTGTGGGTAGCCTCGTCGCAGTGGTCTAGTGGCTATAGTACTCAGCTGCTGACCTGCAGGTCGAGGGATTGAACCCCGGTTGCGGCGGATGCATTTTCGATGAAGGCGAAAATGCGGAAGGTCCATGTGCTCAGATTTGGGTGCACGTTAAAGAACCCCAGGTGGTCAAAAGTTTGGGATCCCTCCACCACGGCGTCTCTCATATTTATACCCTATTGCAAAAACAAGCGCCACTGGGTACCAGCGTCCAGCGCCATGCCTGAATTTGGGCCCAGTATGGCGCTGGTACCAGCGCCTCCCAGCGGTGGTACTGGGACGCTGGAGCGGCTGCGTCCCAGTACTCTGCGCAAAATGGATTCCCGGAGATAAAACGGGGGCGCCCATTCACAATAAATAAATAAATATTTGAGTAAAATATCGCGCATCCAAAATAAAAATTAAAAAATAGAAATTGAAAAAACACACCTTCACGTGATTGGACCTTGCTACCTCCAAATTGTTACCCGAGTACGCTACCCACTACGCCACGCGGAACGTGGTTGTGTGGTTGTAAAACGGCTATTTATTCAAAAAACGCGCCGTTGAACTTCAAGTCGCACAGTCAAGACTCCCACAATATTCCTTTCCAAATAACGATTGCGTCTTAATTCCGCAGTGATGAACGGCTTCCGGGCACCGAATGACGAGCAGATATTAGCAAGAGCACAAAGTGTTTTGAAGCATCTGCATCTTCACTCTGAAAAATCTCAAATTGACTGGAGGAGCAGCCACAGATTGTCAGCTGATGTCTTGTTTGGTAGATATCCCCGCACATGAATGAATATTGAGTATTTTTCTTTCGCACAAGCGACGATGTAGCAGTACACATCTGGCGTGCCAGATTACATATTTGCAGTTATATCGATACCTTCAACTAAGAAACCGCCGAAGAAATGACTAATGCAATCCGCTGAAAAAGTATGCCAGTATGTTAGTTCACTAACGCGTACTAAACTGCCAACTCGAAAGTGCGTGTTCTTACGTACGAGTCAGAGAAGTACCGGCTCCTGCGCTCAGAAGGAAGCTTTCGGTGACAGCCAACGTTGCCGAAACCACGACACATCAATCATTGCCTCTCCTTGTACCGGCACCGCACACGTAGATAAATGATTAATTTAGGCTCAGGGATGTCTAAACTGTGCTTTACAGTCATTCTTACACTCTAGAATTGTGCCTACCTAAAGTAAAAAGCGCCGGCAGCAGGTACACCGTCGCGGGCGGCACGATGGGCCACGCTGGGACGGGGCACTGGTTAAGGCTGGATTCGAAGCAGCTGAGTTGCGATGCTTCAAGTTTCTGCATTTGAGCTTCGCAATATTTCTAACTGTTACTTAAACTGTACCTCAGTAAGTGGAAGGGCAATCAATGCCAGATATGCATTTATGGAGTGGCGATGGCGAGCGACAGCCGTTTTCCTGGCCTCCGCGGGCAGTTTACAGTGGGCGTGCTAGTGTAGAGATATATGCAGTTATATCAATACCGACAATTAAAAAACATCCACAGAAATACTAATGCAATCCGCTGATAATATATGCCACGGAGTCAGTTCAGAAAGGCGTACTAAATTACCAACTGAAAATTGCGTGTTGTTACATATCGGTCAGAGAAGTACCAGCTAAGCGCGGCCGGCAGCTTTCGGTGGCAGCCTGCGTAGCTGAAAGCGCGACGTTCGATCGTAAGCGCTCTTTGTGCGAACATCGACACAAGACAAAATAGTTTATTTAGGTTCATGGATGTCTAAACTATACTTTTACAGTTATTCTCACACTCTAAAGTCGTGTGTACACGAAGCAAGAAGCACCGGTACCATATATACCAACGTGGCTGGCATGACAGATTTAATGCTCGCTGGGCCGGGCACTGGGTAAGACCGCTTACGTATGCTCGGTATCTGTTAAAAAAATTACGTATGCTTGGTATCTGTTAGGGTAGCATCTCTCCCTGCCATCGAATCAAGCGTTTTATATTCAACGAAACCGAAACAAACCACGGCACACGCTACAAACGCATACACGCTGTAGCTGCGCTGGTAGAAACAGTGCGTGCTCCAGTATTCACCAGCGCTTGCCAGTAAAAATTTTAGCGCTTCCAGCGCTTCACAGTGCGCACCAGCATCACAGCGGTTGAGCCAGTGCCCCTACCAGTGCGACACAGCTTTTTCTCAGTGCGCCCAGTGAAGAACCAGTGAGTACAAGCGTGTACCAGCGTCTCCAGCGCATACCAGTGCCAACAAACGTACTGGCATTACGCTGCTTTTGCAATAAGGTATGATGATTTTGGGACGTTCCACTCCACTTATCGGCTGCCCCGCAGACACATCATCGATGTGTCTGCGGGGCAGCCGCGGTTAAAAAAAACCCCGGGTGCCAGAGGAATCAACTTAGATCTTAGGTGAAATGTGTGACGGGCGTCGTATATGAAATGCCGCTGTCGTGTGGAAAGACGAATGTGGGACAAAGTGGATGCTGGGCCAACGATCAATCTCGAGAGAATGAAGAACCTCTAAAGAGTGAAGGAATTGAGAAATTATCTGCGCACTTTAAGCCTGCGGATATCAGCCTCGGCTTCGTGAGATCGTCATTATAATAGGCTGAAGCAACGACACATTAGCGCGAGAGGTATCGAAGGTGTTTTATATTAGGAAGAGAGACAATGAGTGCTTTAGTTATACGTCTGGTTCACTTAACTAGAATGGGCAGCAGCTTTTTGACACGTGAGTCTGATGAAGGTTTACCTATCTTAATGCACGCATGCGCAGAGAGTTGTAATCTGATGGCCTGTTTTTTCGAATAAACAGTTGAAGTTTAGCACACAATTTTTGTGTTCTCTCCTATTTAGTTTTTGTTATCTGCGTATTCCAAGTTTGCGCTACTATGCGCTGCATAGGTTGAATGATCGGCACCCTCTGCCGCGCTTATCTCTGCAGTCTCCACAAAGTTTACCAGCAAAGCCGCAGTACGGCTTTGTCGTCGCTTCGCAAACTACAGCTTGGGGTCACTTAGCCGAATGGGCATCGTTTCTATCAAAAAACTGACCACGCGAATTTGATTGACCCGCGATGATAGTACCACTGGTGCTCAACTAGCAAAAAACCTAGGCCGCACGAAACCCGTGCCTGGTATAGAACGTTCAGTTACATGTAAGTTGCTTCAGACCATTTTTCAAAAAATTTGGCCCAGCACAAGTTCACAACAGGACGCATTAATCCCACTTTTTTCTTTGCTCTAAAACACTTCTAAAGTTTCGCATTGGTCTTGTTTAAAATAGGAAACATTCAATTTGCTTGGGTTCGCCAAACAGTTAAATAACTGTGTAAACATGGATATTTAAATGCGTTTGTCACGGGCTGTAAGTTAACTGTATGCGTGCGTGCGTGTGTGTGTGTGTGTGTGTTTGTGTGTGTGTGTGTGCGTGCGTGCGTGTGTGTGCGTGCGTGCGTGCGCGTGTGTGTGTGCGCGCATGCGAGCGTGTGTGTGTGTGTGTGTGTGTGTTTGTGTGTGTGTGTGTGTAAAAATGTTAATACAAGTGGGCTACAATCGACGGAAACGCCTGTAGTGGCCTTTAGTTTTTAAACCGCCGCCACGTTGTTTTACGACATGGCAGCCATGAAAACTATGCCCAGCAAGAAAAGCCACGGTCTTCATCAGGCATGGCTGAAAGCCAGAGAAAACATGCTTTGTAAAGTTTTTCACTGCATCAGCTTAAACGACGGATATTAGATAAAGAAAACACGCTAGACCCCATGCATTTATCGATGTGAATCCATACTAAAAACACTAAGGTGATCAAAGCTTTTGAAGCCTTCCACTGGGGCAAGCCTTATAACCTGTGTTGGTGGTAATGCGCTACATCTTTTTATCACCTATTGATTATGCACAACGACGTCTTTCGAATTCCCACATACTTCTTTTAGATATGTAGAGTTTTAAGTTATGCTGCACAAGATATGCCCTGTACCCGACCATGAAATGGTAGACTTCGTTTTAGATGTCTTCAACGTCAATTCTAAAGGACGAAGCCTGACTCATGCTCTTCCAACCGACAATGCCTGGCCGTTTTCAGGCAAAATTGGCCGTGAAGGGTGATCATGTTTGTTGCGTTTACATGCCTTATAGTAAAAAAAAAGGTTTGTGATATGATTTCGTGCATTCCAAGAATAAAGTTTAGTATGAATATACTGTCTAAATTATCCTGTATCAGCCTAAGTAATAAAGCCTAAAAAACCATTCATGACTACGTGAGTACTGTAATTCACTTCGAAAAACTTAGCGGCAGGACGAAGAAAATTTCCAAAGCCATCTCGAAGGAATGCACACACATGCATCCCTGCTATGCAGAACGATCCTCCTCGCGAAACGTTTTTTGTAAGTCAGTGAATGCTCGAAGACTGGGGCTTGCGGGCGGGGCATTCACAGTGGTATAGATGTGTTTTAAGTCATGATAGCGTGTACAGATGGCACTGCGATGATTCGACCGATAATCCCTGAGGCAACAGTGGCAGAAAATGCAGTCACTGCCTTGACAAACGCAAATGCACTTGCGGGAACATTGTGTCACGAGGATATGTTGGGTTTAACGTCCCAACACTGCCATATGATTATGAGAGACGCTTCTGTTACGGTGTGAAATTTTCTTCCTTGCAGGTTACTCTTACAGTTAAGGACGCAGTGGGTGTTACAAGTAGCACACATACAAATGAGCATCAGAAGTTATCGCAACAGCCATGTTATCTAATAAACAGAAACGGACAATAGTTGTCAGAAACAGACATTAGTTCTACCCAGTGCAACAGCTTGACCTCGCAGAATCAGGCCTCAATAATTGACATTGTCGACAAGGCCTTGGAAAAGAATTGCAGAGCCTATACAGCAACTATTACTCAGACGATAGAGCAATCAATTTTTAACCATGTCAGCGCACTCGAAGCCAGAAATGCACAGCAATTTTGTGAACTTACAATGCCTTGCATCAATCAGATGGAATCAACCATAGCCAA
The DNA here is from genome assembly GCA_013436015.1 of Rhipicephalus annulatus. NCBI lineage: Eukaryota > Metazoa > Arthropoda > Arachnida > Ixodida > Ixodidae > Rhipicephalus > Rhipicephalus annulatus. The sequence goes on from WOVY01010989.1 coordinate 452,732, forward strand.
ATACAATCGACAAGTTACACAACTCAATGAAGGCAAACATCTCAAGGGAGTCAAGCAGCTGTCGGGGCGACATGACGTGCCAGCTACAGCCCTGCTCTACACATCAACATGGATAGCGATGACGCCTCCACCATGCCCCGTGATGGCTAGCCAAGCTTCACAGTTTACAGTAATACAGTGGAATTGTAGGAGTTTGCGCCGTAAAGCAGCATCGATGCATCACTATATTACAACCTTACAATCAGTGCCAGAAGTAATAGCTTTACAAACGTCGGGCAACACGCAGCCATACTTTCTAGGTATACGGCTTAGGCTAGTGCCGATGGCATATCAGCAGTTACGCTCGTCAATAACCATTATGCCACACTACAGCACGACCTTGCCCTCAGAGACGCTAGCTTGCAATATTTACTCATCCAATTTGTTCCTCGCAACAAGTAGCATAATTCAATATACGTTTTAAATATATACAGTCACCCTGCGGACCGACAGCAGACGTTTGCTTAGGTCATCCGCAAGGCGAATGCCATAGCAGGACGTGCTCCCCTGCTAGTGCCGGGTGGCTTCAATACCCAACACGCGGAAGGGGGTTACGTCGTCAAGAATGCGAAAGGGTGTAAGTTGCACAACCTAAAGACCATCGAAGGGCTCACGCTACTCACGGACGACGACTATTCCACTCGGATCGGCAACAGCATATCACGAGACATATGCCCAAACCTTTCAAAGGCTCTCAATGCTCCGCAACCAAAAGGACTATACTCCCAGGAAGCGCTCAGAATCCACCGCTATCTCATTGATGCTATCATATTATATGACTGTCATAAAGCACGCGATAAATCAGTTCATGTGGTGGATTGGCGTGCTTTCTGCAAAATAGGAAACTTTCCAATTGACTAGCCGCCCGATTCCTATCACGAATGGTCTCGAACACTCATTCGGCTGAGGAAAGAAGTGACCAAAGAAATGAAAACTGACCGGGAAAAACCAGTAGTAGATTAGCATCCACTGCACCTCTGGTATGCAATACGTCAGCTGACCAGACGATGGAAGCGCCAGAAGCTTAACTGCAAGCTCAAACTTCGCATCGCAGAAGTTAAAGTACAAGCAGAGGAATATGCCACCAAACTTTAAAAGCATACTTGGTTCACGAAGTGTGCCGCACTCACGGGCACAATACAAAATAAATCAGCCTGGCGCTTACTTCGGTATAGTATAGACCCAGCAAAATCACGTGGTCGGAGCCGCCTATCAAAACCTTCAGCGGGCAATCCAGACTAATACAGAAGACACACAGCTCAACAATTTTCAGATCAATACCACCATGAGTACATCAATACCTCCGTTGAGCGCTGACCACGTCCCAGATTACAGCGGAAACGCAAGCCCTGAAATGGATCGAGATTGCACGGTTGCGGAAATTAGAGCAGCAATTGATATTATGGGTCGTGGAACGACTCCCGGCCCTGACCAAATTACTACCACCTTTATGGGTAACTTATTGACGATGTGCTGAATATATTTGCTGATCTGATTAAGAAGTATTAGATCGATGACCTACTTCCTCAAAAATGGAAATCGGCCAAAATTACTTTCATTCCCAAACATGGAAAGTCGATAAACATAGACAACCTCCGTCCCATTTCCTTCACCTCCTGTGCGTCAAGGTTATGGAGAAGGCACTGTACATTAGGCTCAATGAATAGGCTAAAGCCCGTTTCCCAAATACCATAGTCAGCTTTAGAGCACGTTTATTGGCACATGATGCTCCATTTCACTTAAAGCACAACATCATCAATCATGCCAGTGGAGCCACGAAACTAGAATGCACCATTCTGGCCAACGATTTCAAAAAAGCATTTTATGAAGTCCGGCACTCGGCTATCCTGGCTAACCTGGCTAAATTAAAAAGCGGTAAACGTGCATAGAATTACGTGAACAACTTCATGCACAACCGTCAACTGACCATACAAGTAGGCGGCGCTAATACAGCCCCCACCACAACGGGAAACTCCGGAACACCACAATTAAGGGGCTATAATCTGACCACTATTATTCAATCTCGCATTACTGGATCTCCCTAGATCACACAGCGAGATGCCCTGAATGAAGCACGCAATATACGCTGATGACGCTACCATGTGGCCGAACATTGGAAGCATGGGAGTGATGGAAGAAGCGCTTCAATGGGCCGCGAATACCGCGCAAAGCATTCGTTGAACGTGCGGGCTTCGCTGCGGCCCAACTAAATCAGAATTTCTGGTATTCAGGCAACGTGGCAAATATATTCCCTTTATTATCCAGCTTGATCAATCCCAGGTCATGGAAGTGGAAACCATTTGCGTCCTGGCTGCACACATTATTAATCAGGGCAACAACAAGGTAGTAATTGAAAAGTTACGTACTACCTGCAAAAATACCACGTGAATGATATCTAGAATTGCCAATCGACACCGAGGCATGAAGGAAGCGGACATAGTGCGTCTTGTACAATCTTTCGTGATCAGTCGCGTCACTTACAGCTTTCCGTACCTGCACATTCTGAAAAAAGATAAACACAAATTAGACCTCGTACTACAGCTTTTATATTGAAAGCCCTCAATATACCCCCATGGACCATGATTTGCAGAGTATTTAGGATGGGCATATCTAAAACAGCGTCCGAGCTCTTCGAAGCTTGGCGCACAAACCAAGTGATTCGGCTGGCGCCTACTAAGGCAGGTCGCGCCAGGCTAGACGCCCTCGACAAAAATAATTCTATGCAGGTTGCCAGTAAACTATCACCAACATGAAAATGGCAAGAGGAAGTCTATATTCGGCGTTTGCCACGCAATATGCAACCCATCTATCACAAAAAGAGACTAGCTGCCAGAGCCAAAATACATGACAAATATGCAGATGGTGAAGTCACCTTCTTTGTGGATGCCGCCGGACCCCTGTTCAACCATGCCACGGCAGCCGTGGTAAACACAGAACAGATTGTGAACTGCATCTCTGCTAGTGGAGTAAACATGACATCCATGGAAGGGGCCGGTTTAGCCTTAGCCATGCGTAACCCGAAATCCACCTTTGCCCTCACGGATTCCCAGGTGGCGTATCGCGATTTCGGCGGAGGTCAACTAGGCCGGTTTACACAATCATTTCTGTAGCAGGCTGTGGCTCGTCGTCAAGAGGGTCAGTGGATACAACAGCTATGGGTACCAGGGCACACGGGAGTTAGAGGCAATGAACGCGCTTCTGCCTCATTTCACGATATCTTACACCGGGCCTCCGTTGCTTCTTCCACAGCGCACCATCTTTCTGACAAGAACAATCCCCACCCACCCCTTTTTCGTATGCTGACATCCTGCAACACATCAGGTTGAATAGGTTCTCTCTATTGCTACCTAACCCCAAATCAGATAGGGCATCGCAGGTCGCTTGAAGACGACTACAATTATCAGCATTTTGAAATCCTTATGTTTATGCAAGACAGACCCTTTGATGTACAATCCACAGTTAACTTCTGTCCCCAGACGGCTTATTTATTTCTTACGGTCTGGGAGGTCCAAAATAATACCAGTACATCGGTGAATCATAATCCTACGATAGTCAAGTGTGAGGCGACCATTTTTAGCTATGACGACGTGCAGCAACAGGCGCTGGTCGATCGAGCCCACTCAGTAGCAAGAGCCAATGGTCTTCCGGACTAGGTAGTCCAACCAGTACAGCATCCTATTTATTGTCAATATTTGTAATATTCTCTCTCTCTCTCCTTTTAAGACATGCAGCTTCTGCCCTTCTTTTTTCCACATCCTCGTACCACGAGGTGTTCTCGTGTCATTCGTTCTTTTTTTTCTTACGTAGTTTGTCTTCCGCTGTCTCGAGGAGGTCAGGAGATATATTGTTGGTCTTTATTTACCATGACTCACTGACGCACCTCATGACACGTTGGTTAAACTAAACCCTTTGTTCGAGGACCTTTCATTTCGTATGAAAATGTGGTTAAGCGATTGTTGCTTGTACATGCAATATTTGCAAGTGCAATTTATTCCCACACATGCGCTATATTGAACACAGAATACAAATTAACGTGCACTACAAATGCACTGACCACGTTTTCTACCCTTGACCCTGTCATCAAAGCCCACCATAGGTGATGTATTTCATGCTTTTTCTTTTGCAAAAATTTTGAGAAAAGAAATACTGTATTGCACATCAAGAGCATGTTCGGGAGACGCCAAATTTTTTACATCATATTGGTTCTTTACAAAATTAAGTCCTATTCCGTTCAGCATAAAACAAATGCACTCACATATATTGTGTTCGTGATGACGTAGGTGAACTGTACGCTGATGAGTCCTACGCAAAGCATGTGCAGTCCCAGTAGGCTGTACGAGAAGGACACCAGCTGAAGGAGGCTCAGGTTGCTGTAGCTCGATCCTACTGTACTGATGAGCAGGAACAGACTAGCCGCGCTGACCTGCAGGCATTGAAAACAGCTCTGGAATATGGAAATATGCTCGGGTATTGTACAGAGAATTCCAATTGCTTCTTTTCAGCACAATTGAGTGATCAACATCAGTGGCCAGGAGTTACAGAGTCATCCGCTATCAGGCGCACTTCTTGCAAGTTAGCATATTGCTGGGTTGCTGCTAATAGCTTTGGCTACCGGCGCTCTATGAAACCAACTAGCGCGATTCTTCCTGGGAAGTTCTGTAATTACTTTCGAAAAGATAGAAGTTTTTACAGTCGATAACGTCGTCTCGAGGATGTGAATTGTGAATAGCGAGGCGTAGCTCTAATGCTCATCAGTAAAACTGTGAAACAGTCGGCCGCACATGGTCCACGCAGACATTGGCCCACACTTACTGACACGCTGAAGTTCACACCAGCACTCTACGGAAAATCTTGTTTATGCATGTTTCGCCAAAGAACGCTGCTACTAGTTGTCAAAGCGACCAATGGTTTCTACTGTCGTAACTGCTCATTTCATTTGTTTTTCTGTGTGATGGTGGCGTTGCGGACGGGTGAGTAAGCGGAATGTGGGCGGCTTATTTGGGTCATTTTCATCTCGCGGAGCTCCACGGACACTTCAGTAAATTTTGCTCTCTCTCCCTCTCTCCTTCGCTGTTTCAAATCCCTTACACGCAGCTGCTGACAGGAGATACTGACGAAAAAGAGAGGGCGTGGCGAACCCGAACGCTGTTTTGTATCAAACTGTAGCATCTGTCATAGTGAGGAAAGCACCGGGGAAAGTAACGCTCCCATTTGCAGCCATCTAGTGGGCGCTCTGAGTAGCAGCGAGCACAACAGAAGGAAGTGCGCAGTTATAGAATCATATGAATGAATAACTCTGAAAAATTGGGCTTACCCTGAGGAAAATGACCTTCCTCCTAGAAACAAAGCACATTTTTGTTTACGGGTCATATCGACTTACAGAATATATTCATCAGTGAGTGCACATAAGTGTCGCGATGGCAATGTCATACAAGCTGTTAGAGACGAAGCTCCTTTAGTCGTGGGTCATGCGTCTCCGGTGTATGTATGTATGTATGTATGTATGTATGTATGTATGTATGTATGTATGTATGTATGTATGTATGTATGTATGTATGTATGTATGTATGTATGTATGTATGTATGTATGTATGTTGTGTTTGGTAGTAGTAGTAGTAGTAGTAGTAGTAGTAGTAGTAGTAGCAGTAGTAGTAGTAGTAGTGGTGGTAGTAGTAGTAGTATTAGGTAGCCAACTCTCGTTCAATCCTTGGAATGTCCGCTGGACGGCGGTATTTGAATGTAATGAAGATATGACGAAAAGATGTGACTACGGCACTTGGAGTGTTCACAAGATTAACGGACGGATGGACGCATGAACGTACAGGCAAACAAGCAGGTGGACGGGTGGACGGGCGTATGAACGAACAGACAGACAGACGCACAGATGCACGGAGGGACAGATGGATGGACGCATGGACGGACGGACGAACGGAAGCCCGGAGGGTCACAAGGACGGATGCACGGACGTATAGAAGCATGAACGAACTTATCGAAACACGGACGGACTGATGGATCATTCGTCGCACTCAGCATCATTCACTCCGTGAATATTCTGTGATTTTTTAGTGGAACGAACGAATTCTCTGAAGGCCAACTATAAGACATGCATTCTATTCTTTTTTCTATATAAATGATTGAGGAGTGCTGGAATGCGACCTCTGTAAATTACTGAGAAATACCCAAATGTGGCCTAAATTGGGCGATCACCTCAGCGCAGCTGATTTGAACACATACAACTTTGCGCAAAACCCACTGTAATTGTATGACCGTTATCAAACTATTCTGAATATAAGTGCTCCAACGCGTCAAGCAATCAGGTTCCTACGTCAACTTGTGGGCGCTATAAGAAAAAGTAAGATTTTTTAGGTTCTTTGAAATAGCATTATGATTATTACTCAAGTGGTGTCGCAGTAAGCGCTTTTCAGTCTTCTGAGAGTGCAATTTGCCGCAGTTTTTTTTTCTCTTTCGTTTTCATCTAGTACATTTGTGGTGGTGGCTAAAATAGACGTCAACACCTACCGAACCGCATTTTTCAACAGGATTCCTACCGCTCAATTTCCATTCGAAAGGTGCTACGCAGAATGACACGGGCGTGGAGAAACTCGAAATTTTTACGAGCTCTGGCGGAACTACTCCTTTTGAACTAACAGTAGAAAAAGCCCAAATTCAGCCCTCAGCGGAAGCAGCGTTTCAGTGGCGACGACAAAACGTGGCATCACGTCAAGTGGAGTCAAAAAGGTTGCGGGGTGTATTGAAACCAGGGGCACGTTCTTTCACTTGTTTGCAATTTCTGTGAGGGCATGCAAGTTTGTGCATGCAAGAAGATTGTCGGAAATATTTTCCGAACAGTAATATTGTAAGGGCTGTTTAATTTATTTTGAAGTACTTAATGCCTGCGCTAAGTATACTTCAGAACAATCAGCCCCATGGCGTCGGAGATTGGCTACAGCCAAGCGCTTTGCAACCACGCGAGGCTGGAACTGATCGCCGGTGCCATGTGCATAATCATGATGGTCAGCTTCTACATCATGGTGCCTTGTTATGCCCGCATACTTTTTTCGTCCTCTTCGCGTTGTCGTCTCGCTCTCGGAGCACGCCCACAGGCTGAATAGCTCCCTAGCTATGTGGCAGATCTAGGACATGCATGGAGCAAACTGAGCGAAGTCGTCCTAAGGCCAAAATGATTAAAGCACGCTTGCAAGATCACGCTAATGAAGCAATTTCGAGCTAAGCGAGTGCTAAATAATGCTTTGCACATTAGAACTCCGCAAAAACTATTCGATTACCGCAAGCCAGTTAAGTTCTTCGTAGATAAGTTTGCACGAAATATTGTGGTGATAATCCTGAAAGAGTTAAGACTAAACCTTTCAACGTCATTTTAATTGGGACTCCGCATTTTAATTGGGACTCCGCCATTTCAATTCAAACTGGTGTCATGTGGCAGTCACTCAGAAGCAAACTTGGCAGATTTAGCAGACGTTCCGATACGTAAAAAGCTGGGAGAAACACAAGGTACATTGATGGTTTCGGCCTTGCAGAAGTAGTGCAAGATGACTAAGTTAAGTGCGAAGAAAATTCAGGGGTCATGAAGTCCTGTTTATGTTTTTATTTGTATATTTATTTACCATACCTTACAGACTCATGTTATAGAATAGAGTGGCGGGGACATACAGAGAAAAGGAAAAGATCAACAAAGAACTTACACTGTTGAACAATACAAATTGGATACACGTTAATAGTGGTAGTGTTCGCACAAGAGCATTGGTTACACGAAAAATATCGTCACTACTACACCAATGTAAATGGCGATGAAATATCGCTAGCTGTTGTGAGAGAGCAGATGATCACGAAGAAGGTTGTTGTTTGTCACTGAAATTATCACGTCGACAAGGTGAATTCACAGTGAGATTACTTGTGTCATAGCAGATACGTTGAATGCGTGTGTTCTGTCAAAAAGACTCATAAGTCGGCACTGAATCCTCATTCGTTCTTGAATGCAATCCTATGTGTTTGAAGGAAAAGTAGATTTTTTCTGGCAATAGGTGTACTTGTGAAACCACAGGATCTTGAGGCGGATATTTGATGACTGCAAATTGAAGTCGCGTTGAAGTTCTAAAACACTGCTATGACGTTGGCAGTTCTGTGCGATGAAGTGACTTCGATTTACTGAATGGCTTCGATTTACTGTGTTAGAGTTGATGAGGTGACCAAACTCGTGAGGCCTACTTTTACTGTGTGTACGAATACTAATTAAGCTAGTCCGCGGATACTCGATTTGGAGTAATGGAGATTTGCGACACAAGTAACAAACTGATTTTATGTGGGAGGACCGTGAAAGCTGGGAGTAAATAACCCCATATAAATAACATCGTTTGAAATACTTTGATATCGTAATTGTGTAAGAGAAATCGGAAAGAAAGCATTTATAAGAGATGGACGTTATATTACAATTTGCAGTGCTCAAGCTTTTTAGCCACTTAGTACACCAACTGATACAGTGTCTAGGTCACTTTTAAGAGGGACGTGATCAGTAGAATATGTTGTAGTTCAATAGATGATGCTGTCATCTGCCCCATTTGCTGTCTGGCTCACATATATCACACCTAGCTGTAGCAAATGGAGCGTGCGCTCACGCGAAACATAGCTCTTCTTTATTTTCTTCTTCGGATACTTTGATGATAACATAAATTGAGGACATTACAGGAATGACTAAGAAAAAACCACACCACGAATAACGTATAAAAATTGAAGAGAAAGCAAGCTATAAATGGACAGAAATGGGAAAAAAAGCAGAAGAGGTGACGAAATTCAAAAAGAATAGGATATAGAACACCAAGAAGGCTGAAAAAAAAGAGCTTTCCGTGGCATAACAAGAAACTTTTCGAGCTTTCAGTGTGAACAAAACTCAACTCAGCTTGCCTTTGCCACGTTAATTTCTGTGGTCCTGTGTGCGGTATATATAATTAGCAATAATTCTCTGTTCTAATCTTATACCCTAGCGACGGCCCTCTGCGATATTATTATGAAATACTTTGCAATATCGTTCTCACTGAATCAGTAATACTGGGAAAAGTTTCCGTCATTTTTATCAGCCAGGGGATGCAACAGTGCTGCATTTGCGGCCTACCGTAGCCTTACGAGCACTTGCCTCTCAAGCTACCTCCCCCGTTACTGCAATAGAACATTGGCTTGCGCCCTCAAGCCTAAGCCTTCCGACGCCCATGATTGCAATTTGAGCTGGATTATCCTGAACTTGGTAGTGTTATTCTGCTGCGCATTTCTAGGAAACGCCTTGAACGGTCTAGTGACTGCCAAAGCTATAAATCAGACCCCTCTCCTGCAGGAATTATCTCGCGTGTTCTTCGCAAACACTAAAATGACAAAAATAATCAGCGATTACCTCACATATACTCATCTTTCACTAGTACTAGCAATGCACAGCAGAAAAAAATATTCGAAGGAGAAGGGTGCGCCTGCCCTTCAACTTAGCATAACTGAAAAAGCTAACGCCGGTTTCATGGGTGCACGGAGTACATTGAGGCACAGAGCAGCACTTCACTGTTGCGCAGCACTCGCCACGGATAAAAAGTATGTTCTTTTGTAAAGCACTGTGTGCAGAGAGAGTAAGTGACCAATATTCATCACGAAACTTTATCGCCACGGAGACGTTGTGTGGCAGGCTCACAAGTCCACTTGTTTCCAGAACTTGTGTCGCGATGCATTCAATGGTGTAGCCAACATCGTACGACACCTCACCTACGATCAGACACCTCGACGTTTCGCAAGGTCCATCTACATATTGTGAGCATTATTACTCATCCCATCTTTTCATCTGTACATACTCATCATCACCACTCCCGTTTAGGTTGTACTGGATGTTGAGGGTACTGGACGCCATTTTACAATATTTATACGGGCTAGAAAGGCACACTTACTGTAATATTGAAACACCCGAACTAATTAGTATCGTTTGGTGGAAACTGCAGATGACAGGTGGCAGCATTCACACATAGTTTCACTTTAGTTTGCAATTGGTGGTATCGGTGTTATTCATCAACTCACACTGAAATCAAGGTATTAATTGCACTCAAAAACATTCGTTATTGATCCTCTGATCCTCGCGAGGCTGTTTGTCCCACTAAGTTCCCGCTTAAAGCAGACAATCCACGTAACGGAGCTGTGGCTGCTGCAGCGCGGTTAAGTCCTCCCCGCTTAGACGTCACTCTCGAGAGTGCACCACTCTGAGATCTCGAGGCGAATACGGTCCTTGGTATCATTGTCTGTCATTTATATTATAATATTATGTCTAGCAAAAAGATCACGTCCCTATATCTATACTGTGCTGTGAGAACACTCCAACGTGTTGTACGTACCACTTCGAGAGCGTTGAGTGCACCACTGGGTGATGTGACGTAGGTACTCGTGATGCCGACTTGCGACCACACGTGCTGGAGACTGGACGTGTTCCCAGCGAGGACGTCTTGCACTACATCGGCCATCATGAAAGCTTAGGCGTGCTTTCTCCCTTATACAGGCTCCTACCCACTACAGGGATTGGCCAAGAAGCTGCAGGCTTAATGTAAGGGTACACATTTAGACTAATTATTAGTGCGAGAGGAGAAGTTTACATTTGCACGCGAAGCTCCAAGGGCTGGGCTGTGTAGTTTATGATGATGTTAAAAAAAACTGAAGCCTACTACGCGCTAGTGGGGCCAAGCCAAAAAAAATGGCGGTGCAGGGCAGCCTGCGTCGTTTAACATTATTGCAGCGAAAACTGCCATGAGATTCAAACTCAGGCCACGCGCGGCGCCGTATTTGTCCGACGCTGCCGACACCACTGGCGTCCGTAACCACTATTGCTAAATAAGAAATAAACATTCAGTACCATGGACTTATTCGGCCTTGAACCCGGGAACGCTGCGTGCCAGCCCCAGTATTCTACCACTGAGCCACGCCGGGTTTTTTTTTCTTTAACGAATGAAAGTATCACCAGTAAAGTACACAGAACATACTCCATCAAAAGTCAGGCAAACACACACAAGCGTCAAGAACGGGAAGCCACTCCGGAACGTGGTCAAAAGTCTCGACAACACTGCGCACTTGATTGAGCAGCTGTTTCTCGGAAGACAGATCTCGTCGACCGTGGTGGCTCGGCGTGTCTATCGATCATGCGACTTTTCCATAGTGAATAAAGTCCCAACGGCATAAACAGGTCGTAATGAGTATTATCAGTCAGACTCTTTTTGAGCGGAAAGAACCTAATACCATGAATTGTGATTGGAAGTTTTTTTCTTAAAATTCTTTTTAGAACGTCCCAAAAATAAAAAACATCACGACAATGAGAAAAACAATGCTCTATAGTCTCAAATTGGTTGCAGAGTCTACAATTCACTATCCAGAGTACGTATATTGATTTTTCATTCAGCCAAGTTTTCACTGGCAGCGTGGAAATGTGCAGATTAAAGAAAAAGTTTTCGCTGAAGGAGATATACACATTCTACGTACACGAAATAATACATCGTGACCAGGCAGAAGCGAATATTGCTTTCGATAAACAGGTTCAGGGAAAAGGTTATTCACAAGTGCAGCGGTTAAATTTGTTCTGTCAATAGTATACAAATACTGTAAGGTAAACTTGGCTTTCAAAAAACTGACAGTATCAACAATTTCTTTTAGGAATTCTCGCAACGGCAATTCCTTAGCGACGCTTGCTGTGACATGAATAAAAGGAAGGTGGTAACATAGGCGGTTACGAAGAGCCGCTAATAGAAATGTGTAGCACACATCCTTGAGGTAGAAAAATCGCAACACCAACTGTCGCACAAACAAATGCACAAGGCCGAGGCCACCCTTTTCAAGTGGAAGAAAAAGATTGTCTCTTCTCATAGGTTCCAAGGAAGAGCTCCGAATAAAGCAGTCAAATATCCTATGAAAGGCTTTAATGTGTACCCTAGAGCAACGCAACACCTGCAGAATATAAATAGGCTTCGATACAAGGAATATATTGCACGCTTTCGCTCTGGCAAAAATGGAAAGCTCCCGTCCGTGCCATGTTGCCACCTTTCGGCGGATCGTAGTTATCGCAGCGGTCCAGTGTGGGTCGCTGTTACGATAGTTATCGAGAGGCACACCAAGGTATTTCATAGGAGTCGCATTCCAATGAATAGTGGCGAAGACCGAAGGAGTTTGGGCCCACTGCCTAGCCAGAATCCACTACTTTTATCAAAATTTATGCTGGCGACAGCGACTTCACAGAAATTTAAAGTAGTGTTGACTGCTTCTTGAACGCTGGGTTTATCAGCACGAAAGAAGGCAATGTCATCTGCATAAGCTAGAACTTTAACTTCCTCAGCATCACATCGGTAGCCTCTTATGCTGGACGTTGAAAGCACACTTACACATATTGGTTCCAGATAAATTGCAAAAAGCAAAGGTGACAGCGGACATCCCTGACGTACAGATGAATTTAATCCTATTATACTGGAAACTGTGCGATTTACAATTAGCCTAATTGTGCTTTTCCTATAACAGAGTGAAATACCATTGTATATTACATCACTAAACTGCAGGTGTCTTAAAAGTCAAAACAAAAAAGCATGCTGTACCTTATCAAATGCTTTTGCAAGATCTATTTGAAGGAGGGCTACTTGGTCCATGTGTCACACCGGTCCCATTAATTAGGGAGGCGATCGCCGGGCTAATTCCAAGGGCCGAAGTATCGGCCCCCCGAACCGCACCACGAAAGCGTGGACAATTTAGAAGTGGTCCTTTTTGTAGCGCCAGCGGACGCCGGCTGTGGCCCAAAGAACAAGTCAGAGCCGAGAGTTGATAAACAAACAAAATTATATTCTCAACAATGGCAGATCGAAAACCATACACAAAAATGCACACTCCACAATAGTTACATACAATACGTCACCAATCGAACAACGTACTACACAGTACAATCAGCCACACTCAAAACAACGGACACAGACAACGATACGCTCTACAATGCAGTCGCATGCATTGAACAACCAAGACACTTAAAGACTAAAGAGATAGAAAACCTATCCAGTCCAAAGTTCTTGGAAGAAAAGTCTGGATGATACTCTTCCGAGAATCACTCACTCAAAGTCCAGCGTTGTTGTCGTTCCGCGCCCTCGAAGTTTCTCTTCCAGGAAATCTCGCGTCTTCAATTGGCCACTCTCCAAGCTTCAAACTTCTTCGCCCGAACACGTCGGCTTCACACACGCAGCTGTCGCCTCGCGTCTTCGCTCGATAGCGGTAAACACACTCTCTTGCCTGTAGCTCGGGCCTTCACCCTCAGGTGGAAATCCTCTTCAACTCCTGCTTCGTCCCTACGGACAAAACCTTCGCCGACTACACGGCGGAATCCCTACGCACTCTGGCGCTAGATCCGTCTCCTCCTGATCTCTCATCTCGGCTGCTCGGTTAAATACCTTGCGCGCGACATTCCAGAAGGTTCTCCTCATTTCGTCGGCGCGATACGCAGTGAAGGCTGGGAAGAGGGCGAGACGGTTGGAATGCCCTCCGCGGCCGATGACTCAACTCGGTATGACCACGCCCCTTTCGTTCTAGAACTTTCGCGGCCTATCTCGGCCGCCGATGTGGGGTGAGGAGGTTCGTCGGCAAAGCCACGCTTCCAAGGGAAGAGCGCGCGCCCGGGGAGCCTTGGAGGTTTGTTTTCTGTTTTTTCTTTTGACCTACCGGCGTCTGACCGCGCGTTATCGCAAGAATTTGGCGGCGCGCCCATTTTTAGCGCTCGTTCTGTGACACTGCCCCCCACTTTAAGAATATTATCTCATAATATTCCAAACCACACAAACGAGCGCGAACAGTCAACACACACTCTGAAAGACTGTAACACAAACCGTCGCTCATGACACTTCACATTCGCAATAGATCGCCCAATACAATCTTACATTGTAGTTCAATTCCACAACACATGAAATATAGCCACAGGTACACGACTACAACACTTCATCACTCATTCCAAACAATACAAACGTACAAAGTTCTCTCATTACAACAAATATACAACACTATACATCACATCACAGCACAGACACTTCGACACTTGTGACACAGGATAACACAACATTAACACAACATATGGCACTCAGCACTGCCAAACACATTCTGATTCGACTTCAGCACTTATCCTGTGTATTTCGAGCTGCGCTTGCGTCCTTTCTTGCGGTGCTCGCTCGATTTCTTCTTGTTTTTCCTTGTTCTTTTTCGGCGAGCCTTTTCCAACGACGATATCTGAGGCGGCGTCTCAGCCATCGTTCTCACTTCCGACACTGTTAACGGGTCATAACGTTCAACGGGTCCTGTCGGTTTATTTACCAGCTTGTTCATGTCATGGCATTGGGCCTGGCTGGCCGACTCCGTCATTTCCACACTCTCGGTCGGTTGGGGTCGTGCCGACGTACGTCCAGCTGCGCACCCCGTGAACTCATTCAACTCGATCATCTTCTCATTCGCTGTCTCTTGCGCTGCGGCTTCACCTTGGGCTCTAGTGAGATCCGTCACGGGATGCTCCTCCACTGTATCTCGCGGTCGCTGGGTTGGCGAGGGCTCTATGCTAGGGTCTTCTCCCAAGCATTCCGGATCATTAGGTCCTCGCGCCCCGTCGATGTTTCCGATGACAAGGTCGTACAGGGGGGTCGTCATGCATAAAGCAGTAACCTTCCCGCTGAAGTACGGGGTTTCAACCTCGATTTATGCTTCGGGAAGCATCCGAGCTGTACGGTCAATTAGGCAAACCGGTTTCATTTTGCCTGTTAACTCACTTTCCCGTACCAGATTTCTCCGCACAATAACAGTGGAGCTGCCGGTATCTCTTAACACCGTAATCTTTTGTCTGCAACTTTTCCAGGCAGCGTTGGCATTCCCTTCGAAACACCGGTTGGCTGTTTTGCCATTACCGCACCCACAATGAGAATTTTCTCTCCATACTTCAACTCTACGAGTCCATCGGTGACGGCATTATTATCAGATTTCGGTGCCACATTGCACACAGGATACCTGGTGAGTTTGACTCACTCCGTTCCGACAAGCGTCTGCTTTGTGCCCAGTCTGACCACACTTAAAACATTTTACTGCTGTAGGGCTCGTAAAGATTGTTCGACAGTTTTTCGCGCGATGACCCACTCGGTTGCACAGAAATACATCGCGGAATGCTCTCTGGTGCACGCTTCTTCTCTTCGGGAGCCAATTTCTTCGAATCATCGGGACAATCCTTCTTGACCTTGGCCAAATTAGTTCTACCTTGCGCTTCCAAGAATTGATCAGCCAATTCAAGCATTCCTTCAAGTGACTCAGCCTTCCTCTCTTTCAAATACAGCGACAGGCTTGGGTGGCAACTAGTAAGAAATTGTTCTCTAATTAGGAGCTCTCTAAGCTCATCGTACTCCTGCGCTGTCCCTGAAAGTTCAATCCATCTGTCAAAATAATGGCTAAGTCGGGCGGCGTACTGTGTAGCCGTCTCACCATCAGCTGGCTTTCCTGTCCGAAATCTGCGCGGAATCCTTCTACAGTAAATATAAATCGCTTCAGCAAAGCAGCTTTCACCTTTGCATAGTTGGCTGCATCTGTCGGCGTCAGCCTACCGTACACACTGAGCGCTTCACCACTCAAGCAAGTACTCAAAGCAGTTGCTCATTGATGTTCCGGCCAATTCTGGCTCTTCGCAATCGTCTCGAATCGGTGAAAGTACGCGTCAAGGTCGTCCTTCCTTTCATCAAACGCCACGAGCAGCTTGCTCGGGTTCAAGTGGAAGCCATGATCTTCTCGTTCACTGCTTTCAACTCTAGATTGGACGGGAGTTTCACGTCGCTGTTGTAACCGGAGCCGCTCGAGTTCCATCTCGTGCTGCCGCTGCCGTTCCCTTTCCTCTCTTTCTATTTCAGCTGTCGCTCCTTTGCCTCTCTTTCTTCTCTCGCCCTCTCAGCGGCCACCTTTTCTCTCTCCAGCTCCAACTTCAATTGCTGCTCTCTTTCTTCTTTTGCCCTTTCAGCTGCAAGCTTTTCTTTCTCTAACTCCAACTTCAATTGTTGCTCTCTTTCTTCCTTCGCCCTTTCAGCAGCCAGCCTTTCTCTCTCCAACTCAGCTAATTTTTCTTCCTTGGCCCTCTCAGCTGTCAAACTCTCCCTCTCCACAGCCTCTTTCTCCTTCTGGCTTACCCACTTCCATAGTTCGGCGCCAGAAAGACCCATCTTCTCACCAAGAGCGACTAACTTTTCGAGATCCATTGTGTCTCGCAAATAAAACCTTGCCACGTTTAAAAAGTATCTGCCTAAATCAGTCTATCAACACTCCCCTGCACTCGTTAACGAGAACACTGAGCAACACACAAAATCGTTCCGATAGCACTATCAACAACTCGAGGCTCTTTCTCACTACTTTGGGCACACTGTGCACCAAAAGGTCCTATGTCGCAGACGCCAGATTAATTGTCACACCGATCCCGTTAATTAGGGAGGCGATCGCCGGGCTAATTCCAAGGGCCGAAGTATCGGCCCCCCGAACCGCACCACGAAAGCGTGGACAATTTAGAAGTGGTCCTTTTTGGCGCGCCAGCGGACGCCGGCTGTGGCCCAAAGAACAAGTCAGAGCCGAGAGTTGATAAACAAAATTATATTCTCAACAATGGCAGATCGAAAACCATACACAAAAATGCACACTCCACAATAGTTACATACAATACGTCACCAATCGAACAACGTACTACACAGTACAATCAGCCACACTCAAAACAACGGACACAGACAACGATACGCTCTACAATGCAGTCGCATGCATTGAAAAACCAAGACACTTAAAGACTAAAGAGATAGAAAACCTATCCAGTCCAAAGTTCTTGGAACAAAAGTCTGGATGATACTCTTCCGAGAACCACTCACTCAAAGTCCAGCGTTGTTGTCGTTCCGCGCCCTCGAAGTTTCTCTTCCAGGAAATCTCGCGTCTTCAATTGGCCACTCTCCAAGCTTCAAACTTCTTCGCCCGAACACGTCGGCTTCACACACGCAGCTGTCGCCTCGCGTCTTCGCTCGATAGCGGTAAACACACTCTCTTGCCTGTAGCTCGGGCCTTCACCCCTCAAATGGAAATCCTCTTCATCTCCTGCTTCGTCCCTACGGACAAAACCTTCGCCGACTACACGGCGGAATCCCTACGCACTCTGGCGCTACTTCCGTCTCCTCCTGGTCTCTCATCTCGGCTGCTCGGTTAAATACCTTGCGCGCGACATTCCAGAAGGTTCTCCTCATTTCGTCGGCGCGATACGCAGTGAAGGCTGGGAAGAGGGCGAGACGGTTGGAATGCCCTCCGCGGCCGATGACTCAACTCGGTATGACCACGCCCCTTTCGTTCTAGAACTTTCGCGGCCTATCTCGGCCGCCGATGTGGGGTGAGGAGGTTCGTCGGCAAAGCCACGCTTCCAAGGGGGAGCGCGCGCCCGGGGAGCCTTGGATGTTTGCTTTCTTCTTTTTTTTGACCTCCTGGCGTCTCTTCCGCGCGTTACCGCAAGAATTTGGCGGCGCGCCCATTTTTAGCGCTCGTTCTGTGACACCATGCTACCATCATTACACTAAAGAACTGAACGTGCAATATGAATGTTTGTCTGTATAGAACGACCACGAATTCCAAATGTTTGGTGCTCACCTACACGTTCAGTAATCGCTGTCTGTAGCTGATTTGTCAACAATTTAGCAAATATTTTGTACTCAACGTTACATAAGATATAGGACTGTATTTATTAACTCTTTTTAATGCGTCAGTATCACCACTTTTTGGGATTAATGTTGTATGGCTCTGATAGAAAGAGGGAGGAATTTCACCACGGTCACAAGCCTCTTTAAAAAGTTGCTCAAGGAAAGGTATCAGTAGTTCCTGAAAAGCTATGTAAAATTCGCCACTAAGGCCATCTGTGCCAGGAGTTTTGGTTTTTTACAACGTTGTTATTGCAAATCTAATTTCCTCTCTGGTTATTGGCCCCTCTACAGTGAGTCTATCATCATCTTGTAACTGAGGCACAAGGGCAATGAAGTGGTTAGCTTCTTCCTCAAAATTCTCCTGAAGCTCAGTCATGGAGAACAAACCTTAGTAATAATCTTCAAATGCGGCTTTATTTCACGTGCCTCTGTGCAAAGGGAACCCCGCGACTCAATTTGCAGTATCTGTTTAGAAAGTGCATATCTCTTTTCATCCCCGAGGGATTTTTTAGTGGTTCCTCCTCAGTGAAATGGGCAACACGGGAACGAATCTTAGCTTTAGAAGCGAAGTGTTTAGTAGCAAAGTTAAAGAAAGGAAAAAAGAAGTCCTTTCGTTCACTTTGGAGGGAGCATAGACACAGATAAACCTCCAATTATGGGAATGAAAAAATAAGTCGCAACAAATGAGGCGTTCTTCCCCATCAGCAAGTAGTGACGTCAAAATATGATTCAAGTGCTGTCTAACTAATAAAAAGCATCCAGCGGATGCACCACGCGCTGGGCTGACGCATAAATTGTAATCACGGAAAACTTCCAGTGCAAGATCGGCGTCACGAGCAGCGGAAATCTTAGTCTCTTGCACTGCAAGTACATCAATGTTGTACTGCTCAAGCACGTGGCGCAACTGCCACTGACACCTTACATGCCTCAAGCCACGTACGTTGAGTGTCGCTACACGCATGGGAAACGTTAGCGCGGTAGCCATTTTCATATCTTGGAACTTTTGTCGGTCACCTTTAACCACAGGGTATCCTGTGGCTTTACCTCCTTTGCACTTTTTAGGAGCACATTTCTCAGGACGCTGGCATAGGCGGCGCGTCTCTCAGTCCCCAAAAAAGGTGACACGTGGACCACACGAAGACACTTGCTCTGTCATGTCTGGCGCACTCGTTGATGCATCATCGGTGACCAGTGCCTGACGCTTCCTTGTCTGACTGCTATCCATTCCTTCTTGTTCCTCATTGTCGGGAGTCTTGTTTTAAGGCCTTCCAAGTGGTGTTCGTCTGCAGCATTGAATTCATTTTTTAGCATGGCATTCCGGGTTTTTTCTTAATTACTTACTTTTCCACATCATACAAAAATAATGCAGTGCATAAACAGTACATACAGATCTAACAAACAGAATGATAACATAGTGACTAGGGCTCTTTCAGATGAATTAAGTGTTCAAGTTTTTCGAGGCACTCTGTACCTGAATCTTAATTTTTGCTCTTTTCAATAAAGTTCGTGACCATTTGGCGGAAGCATTCACGAGTGGGCAGTGTATTGATGTCGACATGGCCGACTGCCATGTACTTTTTCGAAATACTGTGAAGGCCCGACATCAGGCCTGCCTAAGGCAAGATTGCGAAGAAGTCCTAAGCACCGGCGTCGCTCAGGTTCGGCCTCGACTGAACTACGCCGGAGCGTGGGACTTGTTCGCCAACTTCCCTTACGTAGGCTTGATGTCGAGAAAGGAATCGCGTTATTATGATTAATAAAGTGTTCCAGTACAGCAAAACAACAACGAGGCGTCACACATAGCAAATAGTGTACCGAGTGTGTCGTTTAATGCTCCATTCCATTACAAAAGCTTGTTGTTGATCACCTAATAACTGTGGCGCGCACCCACTTTAAACATACTTTTTCATCGCCATCAGCACCTGCATTAACAATCGGCATGGAATTCTTAGCAAGTGTTTAGCGGATACAAACCTTCTCAATAAATAGCAAAAAGCTGCACAGCGAATGCTAGTCTACGACCCAGAAATTATAATATTAATGCCGTAGTGGGTAGCTAGCCAATGTGCTTGCAGCATTTACCCAACGAGTGTTTAGAAAAGGCCCTGAAGGGCCGATCTTTCAGCTTTCGCTTGGCTGTTCTGCGCCATCTGCACATATTTGACGTTTTTTAGGGGCGTAGCGCTGTACAGAGACAACGCTTGTCTTTTTTCCGGGGGTGCTATTCTCTACAATGTCGCATTCCGCCATGTTGCCAATTTTATGGGTCATGCGAGGCTGTGCACGTTGTCATCCTCATTAGCGCTAGGACACATGACTTACTGAAGACGCAATGCAAGAAAAAGTAGTTTCTTTTTCGAAGTAACGCTTCATCGTGCTCCGACTTGTATAAACAAAGGTTCGGGATAAATAACGAAACTCAATAATGAAACTGGCTGTGTGTAGGGTCAACTTGCGGTTTATCGAAACTGCGGTTCCCTTGATGAAAAAAACAGCATGTCTGCAACACGAGTGGAGATAGCTATAATGGGGGCAGTTTCGTCACATATCCTTAGGTTCTGTACGGTCGTATGGTGTTTGGTTACGTTGCATTCTGCAGAAATTGTTGCGCAAAGTGCAAGAACAACGGAGTGCCCACATTGACTAGCATATTGTTGTAAATGAAGTTGTTCGTTCGATGTGTTGCCTCCCATACGAATGAGTACAAGTTGTTCCACAAATAACTTTGCTAGCGTGTATCTGTTTCTATTAACACAAAGTAGTCCTTCTAAGTGCGTTGAAGAGGCTGCGATACTTGCTACCAATAAACGGCATTCCGCAAACTACTTTGCTAGCATGTATCAGTCATTATTATAAAAATAGCGTATGTCGATGCGTTAAACAACCTGCGAGACTTGCTACCAATAAGCATGAATAACCATATCAAAAACGCAGTAACACATTCCCGCTTCCTATACTGTCATCTAGTTTTGTCGTCTACTACACAGTATAATGCAGAATCACTTCAAACACTCCAAAACAACGCACTACCTGCAATAAAAAACTTAAGACGAATGGTCAGTGCCAACACATTCTATTCCAAAAATAATATATTAAAGCTGTCCAAACTGCATGCATGCAATCTAGTCATCCTTGAAATCATGCGGTGATTTCCCCCCGACAAACATTGTTTTCAGACGAAATACAGTGTACCAACGACAGACTATATTTAAAGAAATAGTTTTGTACATATACTATATAGTAGAACAAATTTTGCAGGGAACAAAAGCTTGCTGTGCAAATTCCTATTCTCCTCGTTGACTATGTTCTAACCACAAAACTTCGCTATTCCTCAATTGCGAAGCAAACATTTAAAAAGAATGATAAACGAATTATTACTTTGAGAGCAGAAAACTAAGGTTAATCAATGAACGCTATGACTCCACATCACTCTTTTTTATTCGTTTAGTTTTAAATTCGAAGCGTTTCTTAACGATCTTCGGCCGCTTTGAGCGTATCTATCTATCTATCTATCTATCTATCTATCTATCTATCTATCTATCTATCTATCTATCTATCTATCTATCTATCTATTTAGCCGCTTACGATTTGGTGTTCTCAAGGGCACCCTCTTTACATGGCGTGAACCAAAATTAGCATAGGAGGGTAGGATGATTTGACGAATATGACGCGCTGGTGAAGACTTGAATAATGTCACAATCTCGTCGCATAAGGCGTCAAACACTTACCCGCCGAACAGCGGCAAATATCCACGGCCGGGTATGTGCCACTGGTGTGCGGGCATGTGCCACAGATAACTGACACTTAGTATCTACCCAGGAATGACGAGAACACACACAGACAGTTTTAACGCGTGAGCGTTAAGCAATACCGCACTTGGGTAGCGTCTACCCAACGAAGGCATAGAATAAATGTCAGTGTTAAGAAAAAAACGTGACATAAGCAGCGTTGACCACCCGACAAATGCAAATAATAAACTTCAGGTTCCCAGCAGGAATCAAACCTTAGCATTCTGCGTAGCTGACAAGCATTCTACCGTAGACCTATGTCAGAATTCAGGAAATACTGCTCAAATGGACGCTAACTTTCGTGAAACGTCAATAGTGGTTGCAGTGCTGCGTGCCCAATTTTCTAAACAGTACATAAGCGCTCTTTTTATTCGGCCGTCACGTCAGGTTAACAGAAATTGTGGTTAGTTGCCATGCGCGGAAAATGATTTATGTAGCAGTGTCCAGGGCCAGCATCTTCGCGAGCATCAGCGCTCCCTATCAGATTCGGGTGTTGTTAATACGCATGTTCATGTCGTCATCACTGCCAAGTGCTAACAACTGGTTATATAAACATCTGCTACTCTTGAACATATGTCTGTGCGTGCAACATTTGTACATATTGTTGTGGCGTGAAAATAACATGATACAGGACGATGGTGATACCAGGAAAAACAAGGTCTGTATTAAAAGAACAAAAAAGCAGCCACTCCGACGCTTCTACCACGCTGATCACTTCGTCGTCCTCTGTCTTCTTGCCCGGTCTGTAGCCGTGACATGAGCCTCCCATTCAAGAGAGCATCGTCCCGATGCTCTATGATTTAAGTGGTTTGTACTCGTTGGAAACGCATGAGTTCGTTAGGAGAAATAACGTTTTATTCGAACAACGTGCACAACTTCTCGAGCATGCCTTCGACGCCTTAAGGAGTGCACAGTATCAGGAACAACCTCATAATTAATGTCACTGAGACGTCGTAGAACTTTGTAGGACCCGAAGTACCATCATAATAGTTTTTCTGACAGACTACGGTGCCGAACAGGAGTGCATATCTAAACTTTCTCTTCTGGCTCGTATAAGACTAGTTGGTGACGAAGGTTTTACCTTCTTGAATCGTTGTCCTGCTGCCGACTAATACGTAGGCGTGCAAGTTGTAGGGCTTCTACGGCAAGATGGGTGATATAATCAGCATCTGTTTCGACGGTTTCGCACTCGTGCGGCAGCATGCCATCCAGCATAGCGGTGACTTCACGACCATAAGGAAGGCGGAATAGCGTTGTTCTTGATGTTTCTTGATGAGCCGTGTCGTAGACGAACGTGGCATACTGCAAGATATCGTCCCAGTTTTTATGCTCCACATCGAAGTACATGGAGAGCATATCCGCTAGGTGTCTTGTTGTGACGCTCCGTAAAACCATTTGCTTGCGGATGATACGCCGTCGTTCGCTGGTGAGATGTGCCACTGTCTTATAACTGTCTGTAATAGACGGCGGCGAATGCAGTTTCCTGTCAGTTATTACCACTGACGGAGCGCCATGTCTCAGCACCACATTCTC
Source organism: Rhipicephalus annulatus (assembly GCA_013436015.1). Classification (NCBI taxonomy): domain Eukaryota; kingdom Metazoa; phylum Arthropoda; class Arachnida; order Ixodida; family Ixodidae; genus Rhipicephalus; species Rhipicephalus annulatus. The sequence goes on from WOVY01010989.1 coordinate 475,812, forward strand.
CACAAACAAAAAATCGGGCTGCTTCACTTGCCATGCCCCTCTCCAAAGCCTTGGTTTCGGCGCAACGAGTGAGGTAGTCGGTGGCTACTATAATTCTATCTGCGACCTGCCGATGAGGTTGGAAATGGGCCCAAAAGAACCATTCCGACTTGAGCGAAGGATGTAACAGGCACTTCAATAGGATGGAGGAGGCCTGCTGGTTTGACAGGTGAGACTTTTCTGTGCTGGCAATTAAGGCACGTTCGAACATAGTGTTGAACGGTCACCGTCAGTCTTGGCCAGTAGAATTTCTGCCTCACTCTGGACAGCGTACACGTGTAACCCAAGTGGCCGGATATTGGTTCATCGTGGCATGCATGTATTACTTCACTCCTTAAAGATGTTGGCACGACGAGTAAGCAGTCATTTTCGTGTGACGTGATGTTCATCTTATACAGGACGTCGCTGCGCAAGCAAAATGACGAAAGCCCTCTCGCAAACAGTCTAGGTACAGCTGAAGTGTGACCCTCCAAAAAACGAAATAAGGGTTCTAGTTTTAAGTCATCTCGTTGCAGCTGTGAGACAGTAGCCGTGTTTACAACTCCGACAAAGGCTGTATTCTTATCTTCTTTATATTCTGCCGTTGCAGGCTCGTATGGCGTACGACAAAGGCAATCGGCGTCTGAATGTCGCTTCCCCGAACTGTAGACCACCGTCACGTCAAATTCTTGAAGCTTCAGGCTCGAGCGCGCCAGCCGTCCTAAAGAGCTTTTAAATTTGTCAGCTAGCAGAGGGAGAAATGGTCGCTGACAACATTAAAAGGACGACCATACAGGTATGGGCAGAATTTAATAACGGTCCACACTACCGCAAGGCACTCTTTTTCAGTGGTGGAATAATTTTCTTCCGCACGTGAAAGAGTTCTGCTCACGTAAGCTATTGCTCATTCAGCGCCATCCTGCCAATGCATGAGTACAGCTCCTAAGCCGACATTGCTAGCGTTTGTGTGCACTGTTGTCGGGGCGTCAACATCAAAGTGTGCGAGGACTGCTGGCTTCTGAAGGGGTTGCCGCAGCTCGTCGAAGGATTTTCGCTCTTCTTCACTCCATACAAATGCGACGTCATCTCTGGTAAGGCGGGTCAACGGTGAGGTAATGCGCGAGAAGTTCTCAATGGAGCGTCGGTAATACGCACACAGTCCTAAAAACTGTCGGGCTGCCTTTTTGTCAGTTGGCGCTGGAAAGTTCGTAATGGCAGCTATTTTTTCAGCGTCAGGCCGCACACCTTCCCTGCTGACAAGATGCCCCAAGAACAGAAGCTCTTTGAAGCCGAAGTGGCATTCTTCTGGCTTAAGTGTTGGTCTAGCGGAACGAATAGCTTGAAATAGTGAGGGCAGTCGTCTTACGTGTTCGTCTAATGTGACAGAAAATACGATGACGTCATCTAAATACCCTAAGCCTGTCTGCCACTTGACGCCTGATAGTACGGTGTCCATTAGCCGCTGAAATGTTGCAGGCGCTGAGCACAAGCCAAATGAAAGTGCCTTAAATTCAAAGAATTCAAAGCATATCCATGAGGTGAATGATGATGAGTGGGCGAAGCTCCTGAGGGGAAATAATCGGTAAAACCGTTACTCTTCAGTGAAAGTTCACCCACTTCACATCAAGAAAGACATTGAGAAACGCTGTGTTTGTATACATACTCGCGCAGCAGCACGGCGATGGCATTGGCGCGAGCCTGATCGTTCTTGATGGAAGATATTGTGACTAAACTGAGAACCAAAATCTGTCGCACACACTACAACTGTGTCCGAACGTAACGTCTAGAAAGTCGCGCTTAAACCGTGCGTCGGCACCTTGGGGCTGAGCTCGCCTGATGCGTTTTGCAGACGCCTCACGAGCTGTCACTGCATCGGGGTCTGCCTGCCGATACGCGCGCTTTCTCGCCGCTTCCCGTTCTCTGAAGTTTTGGACAGCCTCTTCGGGCCGCAGCCGCGCCGCTTCGCGTACGGCAGGGTCCTCGCGCCGTTGCCTTGACGCTTGGACCTTCTCGTTCTCGAAGCGTGTCGTCTGGCTGCGGCATCGCGCAGCCAGACGACACGCTTCGGCCTCCCGCTCTCGTACGGCTAGGATCTTGGTGGCGGCGTTGCGCAGCTTCACGGAGCGCTCCTGCCTTCCGGGCTCGCACATCGGGATTCTGTCTGCGAGCACGCGCTGCCGCCGCATTGCGCGCTCGCCACTCTGCGGCCTCATTCATCGGGCAACACCGAGCGCGTGCCAACAGCAAACGGATTCTATTGCAAACTAGAGGTGGCTACATACATACGCCGAGGATGGACAGACCAACGCCTTAAGGAGCTTCGCCCCTAAAAGACCATGAGGTGTCACGAAAGCTATTTTCTCCCGGTCCCTTTAATTGAATTCTCTCTGCCAATACCCACTCCTTAGATCCATTGACGAGAAATAACGCGCATGCCGAAGTCCATCGAGTGAATCATCGATACGCGGAAGTGGGTAGACGCCCTTTTTGTCACCTTATTCAGCTTGCCGTAATTCACGCTGAAACGTAGGGTCAGCCCACCCAAACAGGCGGGTCATGTCCTCCGCAAACATGGCGACTCTCTCGTTGGGTATTTGTATGCGTGCCTCGATGAGCTACAGAGCAGAATCACGGCGGCCAGTGTTTGCGAATGTCCCGAGAATCAGCTGCCGAAATTCATTCCACAAAAACAGCGTTGACTCGTGGTTCTCGCACTACGTACGAGCGTTGTCTGCCAAAGCACAGCAGACGCGCAATAGCTTTTGTTCAGTGGGCCAGCGATTGGCCTTGGTGACTCGCTCATACTGGGCTAACCACTCCTCAACGTCTTCATAGATCTCACTGTGAAAGGTCTCGGGAACTTGAGAATGCTCAACAGTAAGCTGGGAAGGCCCTCCAGTAGCCATTTCTCCAGGCACCATGTGTTGCTGGAGAAGTTCGAGGGGGATTGCCTCGGGACTAAGGCCTAGCTGTCGGCGACTGTAGCACTGGACAGAAGTATCCACTGCAGGAACGCGTTTCGGTGGCGGCCTCGAAGTGCCGGGGCGCGGAGGTGTCCCAAGAATCAGCTGGAGAAGTGCAGCACCTCCACCAATGTCGCGACGTGAAAACAAAAGGATACAGGACAACGGTGCGACCAGAAAAAAACAAGGTCTGTATTAAAAGAATAAAAGAGCAGATGATGATGATGATCCCACAGCCATGACTCATACCTACTCTCAGGGATCGGTCAAGAATCGATAACTTGATTCAGTAAGATTCTTTTTTATTTTATTGTATTCAATAGCAAAACCACCCACTGAAGAAAAAAAGAAAGAAAAAAGGAAAGACACCCTAGGCAGAATGACAGAAGAGCAATAGTTGTTTGTCACTTGTTCAGATCTCACAATTACTCATTACCTTGAATAGGAATTAGCGTGGTTAAACGAAGCTCCTGTTTATGTTGGAATATTTTTCCAGGAATAATAGTGACGCAATGAAAAGCTCAATTATTTTACTTTCATTAAAGTACTTGCAAACTGCATGAAAAACGTTCTCGTGGCTGAAGCCCAAATCAGAAGTACCTAAGCAAAGTATATTTTTATTGTGAATTTCAGCCCCAGGCTAGCGAATAGGTGGAGTAAGACTGTTTTCCTAGCAATTTGTATCAATGACATGACAGAAAATAGTGCTCTATTGTTTTTAATTCTGAACCAAAGTTGCATTGTGGTGATATCGCCATACCAGCCCTATGTGCATAGAAATTTAACGGGAGGACACGACATTGAATTCTGGTAATTATGGTTTCCAACTGTCTTGTAGGACACCAATGAATTTCGCACGGAAATATTAAGTGAGTAAATTCTGGTGCCGACATTATTGCTTCAATAGCGTCTGCACGAAGCGCAAGTTTTCTGTATCTTGTCCGAGCTATAGTGGCCACTTCGAGAAGGAATGACAATACTGGCCCTTCCAATGCTGCTCGTGCTAGGGAGTCGGCGATTTCTTACTTCTAAACCACAATGACCAGGTAGGCATACTAATTTCAGTAGCTGCAGGTGAGGAGGGACTAGAATATAGAGCGTCTTTAGGCCATCTATTTTGTTGGCGCCGTAATCGACGTACATACTGACAGGGAAGAAAGCTTGCAACTTGCACTCAGGATGTGGCCAAGAATGAGTTGCTGTTGTTAGTTATTTGATCTATCATCGTTTCTTATACTGCAATAGTTGTTTGATAAGTGTTTTTTGTGCAGTTAAGACCAGACAAGACACCCTTTCGTTCACCGGGGCCTGGGACTTTTCTTTTGTCTGCTTCTACGGATCCGAAGGAGGTGCAGTAGATCTTTTTTGTGCAATAGATTATAATCTGTTCCAGTGGCTCTAGTCCCGACCAATGACACAAAATTTGGATAAAAATCCGAAAATCATTCAGGCGGAATAACGGTCAGTGACGGCCCATTTGCAGTTCATAACGGAGGTCCCCCAGTTCGGCAGAGGAGGCATACTGTGCTTTTCGCCATGCCAGTCCTGTGTTCTAGATCCACTGAAGCGCTCTTGGTTTGCATCCTTGCCGGTGAGCGCAGTTTATACCTTACAGTTAGCATGTTCCCGAGGCCTAGTGCGTGGCGTCGACGGCAACATGCCACCCTCCGAAATACTAGAAGCTGTTTCGCCAGCAGGGATATTTCAGTCTCTCAGTGTGGACGGCTGTTTGATAAGAACAAAATACCAACTGAGTCTGTAATTGTGACCTTTGCGGGAACAGTCCGACCATCAGAAATTAAAGCCTGGCCTTCACGTTACAGAGCAGAACCACTCTCTCCTCATCCGCTGAAATTCATAAAGCGTTGGCGTTATGGACACACAATGAAAGGCTTTAGGTCAGTGGTCAGATGTAAGGTATGCGGGAGAAGGTCAAAATTCTAGCGACGGTCAGAGTAATAAAGATAAGTGTTGCTTATAAAACGAAGCTCATGCTGCCGATAACTCTATTTGTTCGGCAATTGTATGTGAACGGCGAATTCTAGATATAGTAGAACGAAGACGGTGTCACGGGAAGGAAGCAGCACTTGAAATACAAGCACGAACACAAGGCTAACGCCAGTGTCACAGCTCGTAATATGCCAACAATAGAAGCCCTCTCTGTCCCTATTATGGAAGCAATTGAGAAGCTAGTGGAGAAGGCAAAATGAAGTGCATTGCTGCAAATATTTGTGAGTCCTTGGCCAAAATTTTGTCGAACCAGAAGGATCAAATGTTGGGTACAGCGGAAAACAATCTCATGCACCACCTCACATTAGTGATTTCTCGATGTTTGCAAAGGCGTATGGCTCCAATACGCCACAGCAGGCTACGGAAGCTCTTCACATTCGTGACTCCCCTGAGATTTCAAAGGAGTATTGTTCCGATAGGCCACAGCATTATGCGGAAGCTGAAATTCAGTAGAGGAAGGTAGCGTGTCTCAGTGCGAGATTACCAGGAAAGTGGAGGACTCAGATGAAATGGAAACGGTTCATTTATCGATAATGTGCTTGAGATCATCTTTGCACAAAAGAGGCATCGCACCTGTCAATTCAAAACCAAAAAAGTACAAGAAGAACACCCTGTCTAAAGCTGATTTTTTAAAAGGAATATTCTAAGCAAGGCCCTCACTGATGCTATTTTAGAGCAACAATAAGGTCACTTAGAATCCTTTATTGGAATAGCCGATCGATTCACTGCAGCAACTGATCTAATATATTTAGCATCAAAACTTTCTCCACATATAATTGCATTACAATAAGCTTGGCTTTGAATGCACTAGTCTTTTCAATTAAATAGATACAGATCTTTCCGTCCAGACCATCTTTGGAAAGGTTGGATGTTTGGCATTTTTTATTATTAATAGAATAAGTCTCCAAGCAAAAATTGAGTATAAGCTCATGTCACCTAACAGTGAAATTGTCGCCTTAGAAATAATCTTTCCAGGCTGCAGGCATTTTCGGTGGTAAATGCATACTTTCGTAACGGTGTAATAGATACTCAATATTTAGACGCTGCAGTGACATCTCGTTATCAAAATAAAATTCTGATCGGCGATTTCAATTCTCATCATACGTGCTGGGGTTTCCAAACTGATCGATGTGGTAGAGTTTGTGGGAGTGGACAGCGGATAACAACAGCTTGTGTTGCCTGAATTCAAGAACACCTCCTTACATTAGTGATAGGTCTCGTTCAGCCTTAGATTTAAGTTTTTTGAGTTCATCACTCACTAGTTTGTCATGAAGTGCGTGTGATTGTGCAACTAACAGCGATCATTTGCCTGTATTATTCGAGATTGCTTGCCAACATAAAATGTCAGGCTCTTATAGTCGAGTATTCATTAATTATACCAAATTGAGGAAAGATTTAGAATCTGCTTCGACAACTCGTTCGGAAGATCAAGAAGGTACAAAAGCCATGAGACTAAGTGCACCGATCAAAAGAACATATAAAAAGGCAGTATTCGTTGTGTAATCCGCAAAGACCACAACCCATAGTCCGTAGCAACCTCAAACTGTGCCCGGGATTTCCGAAGAAAAAAGGCAGCTTGGAAAAAACCTATGTATAACCAGTGCCCCCAAAACGGGTCTGATTACAAGTATTACGCTGCAAGTTTTAAACGCACAGTCTCTTTAGCTAAGGAACAATATGATAGAAAACATTATGATCACCTTTCAAAACCTAGTAAAAAAAAACGCTGTTTAGAATATGAGATCAGGTAAAATGTTGTCATCTCCAATAATATAGGATTTGAGATGATGTCCTTGGAAGAAACAAAGAAATAGTTAGAAATCATAGCTAAAGGCCTGGAGTGTAGATTGACATCAACTAAGCCTTACGATCTACAAAAACCACGTTAACATTGAAGTTACTGATGTTACAGAGGATGAGTTAGCACAAGTAATACAAGGTTTGCCCTCGTCAGCTCCTGGTCCGGATGAAATCACAGCTGCTATGATAAATTATATCAAAATATCACCATGTCACCTAGTAAACACTGTAAATTATTAGTTAAAGTATGCCTGTATTCCGGTTGAGTAGAAATTAGCTAAAGTGTTGCCAATAGAAAAATGAAAAGGATTCGGATATGTCATAGGAAACATTCCACCCATTTCTCCTACATCTAATATGGTGAATCTTATCGAAAGAATGCTCCATAAAAAAATTATATACTGGATGGGAAAAATTTGATTTTAAACCCAAATCAAATCGCCTTGAGAACAGATTGTTCAATCTGGTGTGCACACGCAGATTTAGGAAGCCGCATTCAGCTTGCTTCGCAAAGAAGACAACATATGCGGCACTAGTGACATTGAATATAGCTAAGCCATATGATAGCGTAGAACATTCAGTAATATTAGACATATTAGAGAGCCACAATCTCCCCAAAATATA